>CM056831.1:27374855-27467355 GCA_029853015.1 Chelidonichthys spinosus
ACACACAGAGGTACACACATATACACACACACACAGAGGTACACACATATACACACACAGAGGTACACACATATACACACACACACAGAGGTACACACATATACACACACACACAGAGGTACACACATACACACACATACAGAGGTACACACATATACACACACACACAGAGGTACACACATATACACACACAGAGGTACACACATATACACACACAGAGGTACACACATATACACACACACACAGAGGTACACACATATACACACACAGAGGTACACAGTCCTGGTTTAGTCCAGTATTGAGTCCTGGTTTAGTCCAGTATTGAGTTCTGGTTTAGTGTTCACATTGAAACCTTGTTCCGGTCTACAGAAGGCGATGATCCCGGGTCCTCCCTTCCTGTTTGGGGCGTGTGCCGTCTTATTTGCCCTCCTCGTCGCCATCTTCATCCCGGACCACCACCCGCTCACCGACGTCAAGACCTGCTCGGCCCGCAAGTCCAGTAGCACATCTACTGCACATGCTCAGACCACCAGCCCTCTGGCCACGCCCACCAGCGACGCCGAGGACATCGAGCCGCTCCTGCAGGACAGCAGCATGTGACTGACGGCCGGCCCCGGCCAACCAACAGCGCTGAGGCTCTCCTAGCCCCGCCTCTCTCTTAGCCCCGCCCCCCTTCAGAGCAAACCGCTCTCAGCTTTTATTTTTTTTTGTCTCCATATCCGACTGCTCCCAGAGGAGGGGCGTCGGGCGGCGATCAAACTGACGGGCTTCTTCACGGCGTGCTTCTTTTGTTTGAGATCAGCTTTAGTTTGAGATATTAAAGGCTGGTAGTTTGAATCTGCTGCTCCCAGATCTGCTTTCCTGCTGCTTCACACCAGACGAGGAAGTCCATCCGTTTCTCCGTTTCCTGTCCACGCCATGTTTTCTGTCCGTCACCGTTTCTGCTTGGAATCAACAGAAAACCAGAATTAATGACAGTTTTTATCTCATTACTGTTCATATAGAAATAAAACATTCCCATTCAGATCTACACAGCAGGACGGTCAGACCGCCAGCTAGACCACTTCACAGCCCCTCTGTCGTCACCATGACAACCAACAACCAGCCCCTGTGTTGGTTCTCCTGAGTCCACCTGTAGCATAGGGTCCGGGTGTGTTCTGGTCCGGGTGTGTTTGGGATTCGAACCGCCGGATGTTTCACCATCAAAGTCAGTCAGAAACCAGATGTTCAGAAAAATGAGAATATTGTTTTCAGGACCTTTTTTGTTTGTTTTAACAATAGAATTTATTAACTTTGGTGATTTTTATTGAAGTTTTTTCGATTTTTATTTGAAGCGTAAAATGTTGATTCAAACATGTCGTGTCGCTCTCGTAGAGAGAGGAGGCGGGACGTTAATGCTGCGAGATCAAAGCAGGGTCGTCATGGTAACGCGTCCATCACCTGAAACACTCGTACGTCCACGTTGGCGTCGTGTCACTGAACACCTCTTCTGAGAAGCTTGTGACTTTGACTTCCTTCACCTGGTGGAGATGTACATGAAAACATATCACCCAGGATTCTGTTGGAAGTACTCTGCAGTACTTTGAAGTACTCTGTCTGCAGTACTTTGAAGTACTCTGTCTGCAGTACTTTGAAGTACTCTGTCTGCAGTACTTTGAAGTACTCTGTCTGCAGTACTTTGAAGTACTCTGCAGTACTCTGGTGCATGTGTTGTTGAAGCCGTCAGTCTGGTTGCCTCCTGAACTCTCTGGATCAGCACCAAACTCCACCCGTCTGGTGTGCAGAGGTCAGGAGATGAAGCGCTCCTCGCTGTAGAGGACCAGGGGCGGAGGACGGCGAGGTCGGAGCTGCTCGGCATTCTGGGACACTGGACGGGGGTGCTTGTTTTCTGTTGTCACTGTTTTATAATTGAACCTCTTGTTTTTTTTTTTTATCTGGATTTGTTTTTTTCCCTCAACAACGGCGCTGGATGTCCGGTTACCGTGACAACGGACGGTGGCTCACACTGAGCATGTGTTAGTCATCCTCCTCCTGCTGTGTCTTCATGTGGAGAACAGACAGGTGGAGTAGATTTAGAAGGTGTTGACGTGGACGGAGACGTGATGGAGCCCGGGTCATGTTTGTGTTCCGGTATTTAACTTCCTGTTGGCGGTGAAGAAAAGCCCTTCAGTCTGACGTATGAAGCTTTTTATCATTTGGAAGTTTAAAAACATGGAAACGCTGCCTTGGATTGTAGACCGCCCCCCCTCAGACCTGCAGAGTCCACCTCTGCTGGAAGACCAGTTTCTCTGGGTTTCAGAGATTAAAACGCCGCCGTGTTTGAACGTCGGCTTCAGACTCCAGAACATCAGCGTCGCTATGGCAACCTTCATGTCCGATGTCCTCCATCCGTGGTCTGCGTCGGCCCGGGTCCTCGGAAGACCACAAAGGCCGAAACCTCGCTATTCCTTGTTTGTTTCACCAGCTGTTGCATCCTCCCGTCGCCTAGCAACCAGCTTCTGTCTACTCGCGTTGTGGTTAAAATCATATCTGATTATTTGTATGTGATATCCTGATGGAGGAAATGTTGATTTACAAAGCCAGGCGGCGCTATGAATCCTGGGATACGTTGGGTCCGGAAGGATCTACCAGTTGGATCCTCTGAACCAGGAATTGAAGGCCACATTTCTGAGCTGCATTTGAAGGCGTCTCAGCCACTGTGATGCCTTCAGGTGCTCCTTGACGTCGGGATTCGATCACGTGACGTGGTGGAGTCTGAACCCGTCGGAGTTCACATCTGAGTCCCAGAGAAACCAGAGACCCTTTTAATGAAACCTAGAGCACAAAGGACAGGATCCTGGCCCCTGACGTAGACCCCCCCCCCCCCCCAACCAGGTAGACTGAATCAAGCACTCCCGAGTCTCTGGTTTGCCCATGTGACCCGCGGTCTGATCTGCGTTCTCGTCTCGTTGTCGGCCGGTTGTTCAGAACCAAATTGTGCCATTTTATTTTGTATTCTTTTCTTTTGTAACGTTTTTATTTTGAGATGTTTGGAATGAGCCTCCTCCGTGTTCCCTCTGGTCCCAGTGCATGCTGGGACGGCCCCACTAACCCTGAATGTTAAAGGACGATATCAGTGTTTTCATCTTTCAGCCGGCAGAGACGTGAGACTCTGGTGCGTTCAAGGACACTTGATTTGGATTGATTGAACTCGTTGGAAGATAATAAATGCATTTGAACATCGACGACGGTGCTGTTGAGGAGATGCTTCTTAGCGACGGATTGTCCTTGAATGCACCACAGAGGATACTGACTGATTATTGTGTTTCACGTGTCTGCAGGTTAATTATTTTATAGAATCCAACTATACTGTCAGGAACGGACCGTACCGGGGGGAAGGCGTGTTAAACCTCTGTTATGTTGGCTCTTATTCTGGAGCTGGCCGGTTTGAACCTGCGGAGGACGTTGTTACTGATATTCTGTCTGACTTTAACACGCACCATGATCCTGAATGGGATGAGTGATGCATTCAGGTACCATCTCATGTGTGGTAAATGCTAGTTTGTGACAGGATCCGGTCTCTGTTGTAACCAAAGCGTAACCCTGGACGACGGCGCTCCACTCTGTTCTTCAGTGAAGCTGTTGTCACTCTTGTTTTTGTTGTTTTTGTCCAACGTGACCTGAATGCAGCATCAGTGTCCAGTGAGGAAGACGATGGTGCGTCATGAAGCACAATCACGTTACGGCCGGAGTGGATTCAGATCTAGTTTCTTCATATTTCATATTCAGATTAAATTTTCAGACTTCGTCGTCTGATTTCTTCTTTGTAATTTGAGCTCCAAACCAAACTTTAGATAATCTCACATTAATGTTTCTATTCCTCAAAGATGATGTCAAACCAGAACGCTGGACCTAAACTATATTTTTCTAGAGAGTTGTTACTCCATATCCCAGAATCCACCACGGCGTCATTACCGCATCCTGTTCCGAGGCCGGATGGTCCTCCTGTTTTAGCTGCTGCTGCATTCACGTCTCATCGGGAAGTTTCAGCGCTCCTCCAGACAACGAGGAACTACCGAAATGTATTTGAAATCTATGAATCATATTTAAGAATAAGAGATTTGTTAGATTAGAACGTGATTTATTGTATTTAAACACTTGAAAATCACTGACGTTGTGTTCATTACCTTTGTGTTTATTGGCGTCACTTGAGGAGGCGTGGCTTCCCTCCACTCTGGAGAGGAGGTGTGGCTTCCCTGCACTCTGGAGAGGAGGTGTGGCTTCCCTCTGCTCCGGAGAGGAGGCGGGGCTTCCCTCCGCTCTGGAGAGGAGGCGTGGCCTCCCTCCGCTCTGGAGAGGAGGCGTGGCTTCCCTCTGCTCTGGAGAGGAGGCGGGGCTTCCCTCTGCTCTGGAGAGAAGGCGGGGCTTCCCTCCATGCCGAACCATCATCCGTCATGGCTGAAAGAACCACTACTACTTTGTTTCCTCCTCCAGTTCTGCTTTGTCCAATCACATCGTTGTTTGTTTGCTTTCTGAGTGAAATTACTCTGCAACTATTTTTGATAATCCATCAAAAAAATCTAGTTTAGTTCCATGAAGATCACCGTCGGTGTGTTTCACGGGTTTATTTCACGACCACTGAAGCTTCTTTGATCTTCTTTGATCTCCGGCTGGTTTTTAACCTTTCATATTTTGCGTAGAACAAAGCGCTCATCGGTTCTTTCAAGACGTTACAATAAGTCGTTAAACTTTGGGTCTCGACATTTCAGCGATGCTCGGATCTACTTTTCTTGTTACGGGACGATGACGGTGCGGAGGAGTTGAACTTTCCGATGGGACGTGAAGCGGCAACATGGCCTGCCGTTAAAGTTACGAACGTTGATTTTGTACGTCGATTGTTACTGAATCTCACCGTTACGTTTACGAGACTTTTATTGTAGCTGAAGATTTTAATAGGATGGAAACTTATGCAGTCAAACATTCCTCCTCCCTCTCTCCTCCTCTCTCCTCCCCCCCCCCCCCCCCCCCGTGTCCATGATGCAGAGCGTTAGCTGCACTTTACTTTGAACGTGCCTCTGATCATCTTCTGTTGGTGTTTTTATAGAAACAGACGCTGAATGACGTCGTCGTGTTGTCGTTTGCAGTTTCTTTCTTTGATCTTATTAAGAACATAATTTTGAATAATATCTATGATAAATAATAATAAAGAGAAATGTATGGAATTTGAAACATGGACTGATTTTGTGTTTTCATGGATTTGTGTGTTTAAAATAATTTCCTTTAAAACTCAGATTTTTGGAAATATTGAAGGATCTCACTTTAAGAATCAGACTGAAACATCTTCACAAACATTTATTAAAACAAACATTTATTAAAACTTAAAAATGCATCGCTATAAAAACACATTTCTGACTCCTCAAAGCATCAAACACAAATATAGAAGTAAAAACATTGTTTTCCTTCTTTTGAGGAAACTGAATGTAATAATTTGTACTTTCACATTTTATTGAAGAAATGAATTAAAGGTTTTCTTTCATACATTTAAAATAAATCTAATTAGTTCTTCACTTTAATGATGACAAGGGTTTGAATAATCTTTCAGCCTCGTTTCTCTCTTTGGTCACGTTTCCATCTTCAGCCATCAAATCCAGTTTAACCAGAAACGTGACTCTAAAAGATTTCTAAAACGCTACGAAGTCAAATCTCTCCGAACTCTTTAAACGTTGGAAATCTGATTTTTTGGAATGAAAAGTAAAAAAATACATTTAAAAATCCCAAACATAAAATAAAAAGTCAGCGGGAATCCATTAAATACATTTCCAACACGAAACCTTCCGTTCATTCCAGCCGAGGAAGAGAAACGACACATGAAACCTTCATTAATCACATTTTATCCCAACAACTAAAGTAGATTCGTTTAATAATTGAATCTGTTTTCTTTCTCAGCAGGAATGAAGTTTTAAGCTTCTGTCGGTGCTTTCTGCCAACAATCCCACAATGCAATGCGCTGCGTGTCCGAGTATCGGTGAGTCCGGTATCCGTTTGTTCCGGAACATCCATGAAGGAAACATCTTTTCTACTGCTGCTTTTTAAAAGTGTTTCAAACTATCTTCATCCTCGTCTTCCTCACAGCAGGCAGGAGATGGACACCTTGGTGGTGCATTCAGGGACTGTGTCTGTGTGGGACAAACACGTTATAAGGTCAAAATATAACATTCTAAATATGGAGGTCTCATATATGCATTTAATTATTATTATTATACAGTGTGGTATACATTTATTACTACATGTTTCCATACTGCAGCACATTTCTAAATGATTTTAATATTTTGTAAATCAGTGTATCTGAACATATTTAATTTAAATGTGTGTGAATGTCCAGTTTGATGTAAAGATGTCGGCTTCCTGACCTCGGTCCTTCAGCGAGCCGATGTACGCCTCCATGAACTCCTTCTCCCTGCTATCCTTCAGCACCTCCTTCATCACCTCCTCCTCCTCTCTCGCCCCCCTCCACCTCTTCTTCTTGTTCCTGTCTCTCTTCTTCTTCTTCTCCACTTCACTCTTCTTCTTCTCTGCATGGTTGTCACACAGTCGGATAAACCTAAGAGGAGGAGGAGGAGGAGGAGGAGAGGGAGGAGGAGAGGGAGAAGGTGAGAGAGAGAGGGAGGAGGAGAGGGAGAATGAGGGAGGAGAGGCCATGAAACTGGAGAACCGTCTGACATGAGGAGTTAGTCTACATGTGTACTTTGTGTAGTTTTTGTAGTTTGTGTTTGAGTAGTGTGTGTACTTGATGTTTGAGTAGTTTGTGTACTTGATGTTTGAGTAGTTTGTGTACTTGATGTGTGTGTAGTGTGTGTACTTGATGTGTGTAGTGTGTGTACTTAATGTGTGTAGTGTGGGTATTTGATGTGTGTGTAGTGTGTGTACTTGATGTGTGTAGTGTGTGTACTTGATGTGTGTGTACTTGATGTGTGTAGTGTGTGTACTTGATGTGTGTGTAGTGTGTGTACTTCATGTGTGTAGTGTGTGTACTTGATGTGTGTGTACTTGATGTGTGTAGTGTGTGTACTTGATGTGTGTGTAGTGTGTGTACTTCATGTGTGTAGTGTGTGTACTTGATGTGTGTGTACTTGATGTGTGTAGTGTGTGTACTTGATGTGTGTGTACTTCATGTGTGTAGTGTGTGTACTTGATGTGTGTGTAGTGTGTGTACTTGATTTCAGGGTTTCTGCACAGCTTGGTTGGGCAGCACGTGAGGTCGTCGCCGTTGACGACGATCATCTTGAGCGTTGATATGTTGGTGAGACACTGAGGAAGGTAAGACAGGTTGTTCTTATGGACGAACAGAGTGACCAGCTGCTCCAGCCTGCAGACAGACAGACAGACAGACAGACAGATTGTGGTAGTAGTAAAATCTTCTTTGCATCCATGAGGGGGTAGACAGTGGTGATGATGTCATCGGTCACCTGTCCATGTCCTGCGGCAGGTCGGTCAGCAGGTTGTTGCTCAGGTCCAGCAGCTGCAGGCTCGTCATCCTCAGAGCGCAGATGGGGATCGACACGAACCGGTTCTCCGCGATGTCCAGGTGAACCAGCTGCTTCAGGCTGCTCAGCTGGCAGAGTGACATCATCAGCAGCAGCAGTGACATCATAAACACGTCTTACCGTTGTCGGATGACTCACCTCGAACGGCAGCTCCGACAGCTGGTGGTTCCCCGTGAGCTCCAGTCTCTCCAGGTTCTCACAGAGTCCAAGGTCTGGAGGGATCCGGGTCAGACGGTTGTAGCTGACGTTCAGCTCCCTCAAAGCCGTCAGTTTACCTGAAGACAGGAGAGTTAGTCCTCCAGCAGGTTTACAACGACATCACGATGACGTAATCACAATGACATCATCGGACTGTCCTGTCCTCACCAATCTCAGCAGGAAGCTCCCTGATGGCGTTCTTGGGGATCTGGAGCACGCTGAGCTGGCTGAACTGGTCCAGGTAGTCGGGCAGCCGGCTGATCCTGGTCCCGCTGACGTGCCACTCCTTCAGGTAAGTCCTCCACCGAAGCTCCCCGGGGAAATCCTGCACGACACGCACCCGTCACCACATGTTCGATTCCTCACAGACCAACCAGAACGTGTGAGCAGCAGTTTACCGTCCACTGATCCCCAACCAGCTGGAAGGCCAGCGGGGTCTGATCCGGGTCCTTCTGTTCCCCCGGCTCCGCTTCTGAAGGATAAACAACATCAACAGGTGTACGTGAGCCCACCTGTCCTCCAGGTGTACCTGAGCCCACCTGTCCCCCAGGTTTATCTGAGCCCACCTGTCCTCCAGTCAGGTGTACCTGAGCCCACCTGTCCAGTCAGATTTACCTGAGCCCACCTGTCCTCCAGTCAGGTGTACCTGAGCCCACCTGTCCCCCAGGTGTACCTGAGCCCACCTGTCCCCCAGGTTTACCTGAGCCCACCCGTCCCCCAGGTTTACCTGAGCCCACCCGTCCCCCAGGTGTACCTGAGCCCACCCGTCCCCCAGGTGTACCTGAGCCCACCCGTCCCCCAGGTTTACCTGAGCCCACCTGTCCTCTAGTCAGGTGTACCTGAGCCCACCCGTCCCCCAGGTGTACCTGAGCCCACCCGTCCCCCAGGTTTACCTGAGCCCACCCGTCCCCCAGGTGTACCTGAGCCCACCCGTCCCCCAGGTGTACCTGAGCCCACCTGTCCCCCAGGTTTACCTGAGCCCACCTGTCCTCTAGTCAGGTGTACCTGAGCCCACCCATCCCCCAGGTGTACCTGAGCCCACCTGTCCCCCAGTGGGTGTAGCTCTCTCCAGGTAGCGCTGCAGCAGGTGGAGCTCCTCGGTCTTCAGGGTCTTGCAGTAGATGCGGTACTGCCACTGCTGCTCGATCCTGAACACAGACGTTGATATTAATATCCGCTCAGACTCGACGTTTCCAGACTTGTGACCTTTCGCCGACCTTCGGTCGACCCCCGCAGATGTTGGGCTATAAATAGCAGCCTGTGTTCATGTTACTAAAACCAGGTCTGAGGTCTCAGCGGTGACGAGCAGTCAGCCGGCCGAGGCTCCAGTGTCACGCTCAACAGTCCCACTGTCAAACTCTCGTTTCCACTCAGAAACCATCTTGTTTATTTGAAGTCACATGGTTTTCAAAATAAGAATGAATGATTCATGCTGCGTGCTAACAGAGTGCTGACCTGGAGAGGGCGCTGTGCTCCATCCTCTCCTGCTCCTTCTTCTGTTTCTGCCGGTGTTTCTTCACCCTGACCTCCCACATCTGTCTGACCAGGGTCAGGTCTCCCACCGGGACCTCCAGCTTCCTGCCCAGACCCATGTCTGCTCCTGGGGGAACGCCGCAGCGTTAAAACCTGCCCCCAGACACCAGCTAGCTGCGTTAGCTTCATGCTAACTTACTGGATCTGTGAGCTCACAGTAGATACACCAGTACTACTGTTGTAGTATTACTGTGGTTTAGCAGTAGGATGTTGTAGTAGAACTGTGGTTTAGCGGTATACTGTTGTAGTATTACTGTGGTTTAGCAGTAGTAAGTTGTAGTATTATCAGATACTAAGAACTCAACCTCACATGAATCACCAGTGCTGTCTGCTGGCCGGAGGACAAACTGTTAATCAGCCTCCGTTATCGAGCCGTACGTCCGGTTAGGAGACCAGGCTGATACAGAATAATACTTCATCCATCATCCATCCATCATCCATCCATCGCTTATCCTGTATTCAGGGTCACGGGGGGCTGGAGCCGATCCCAGCTGTCATTGGGTGAAGGCAGGGTTCACCTGGACAGGACGCCAGTCTATCACAGGGCCGACATGTAGAGACAGACAACCATTCACGCTCACATTCACACCTACGGGACATTTAGCGTCACCAATTAACCTATCCCCATCCTGCATGTCTTTGGACTGTGGGAGGAAGCCGGAGAACCCGGAGAGAACCCACGCTTACACGGGGAGAACATGCAAACTCCACACAGAAGGAACCCGGGCCGACCCGGGAATCGAACCCAGGACCCTTGCTGTGAGATGAGAGTGCTACCCACTATAATACTCATTCTTGTAATAATAATAAATAATAATTATAATGATGATAATGGAGATCCCCGTCAGAATGTAACAGCTTGATAAAAACAGTTTTCTTACCTGTGAGTTCCTGTTAACGTCCTGCTGTCGGCTCACGCTTGTTTACTGAGATCTGACACTGTGTGTGTGTGTGTGTGAGTGTGTGTGTGTGTGTGTGTGTGTGTGAGTGTGTGTGTGTGTGTGAGTGACACAGCGTGCTATCTTTAGGTGTGACCCAGCTGTGAGTCACATGACGTCGCTGCTTCACACAAACATTTAACTCGTTAGTTTGATTCTTCAGCTTCACGTCGGTGTGAGTTCATACTATGAATCAGGAAAAGTACTGCATTAAAAGTACTAATACAACAGGGTGGAAATATTCTGTTCCACGTAAAAGTAATAAGTATAGAAGTACCTCAACTAAGCAGTACTTGGATACAGTACGTCTCCTGTTGATGTTGCCACACAGGTGGCTGGTCTGATGGTGAACATGTAATACCTTCCAGATCCACCAGAGGTCTCCACCGGCCTCCCAGAGAGTCTCAGCTGCCTTCAATCAGCACTCTGACCTCCTGTCACGTCATCTTCATCTTCAGTTCGTCTTCATCTTCAGTTCATCTTCATCTTCAGTTCGTCTTCATCTTCAGTTCATCTTCATCTGCAGTTCATCTTCATCTGCAGTTCATCTTCATCTTCTGTTCATCTTCATCTTCAGTTCATCTTCAGTTCATCTTCATCTGCAGTTCATCTTCATCTTCTGTTCATCTTCATCTTCAGTTCATCTTCAGTTCATCTTCATCTGCAGTTCATCTTCATCTTCTGTTCATCTTCATCTTCAGTTCATCTTCAGTTCGTCTTCATCTTCATCTTCAGTTCATCTTCATCTTCTGTTCATCTTCATCTTCAGTTCATCTTCAGTTCGTCTTCATCTTCAGTTCATCTTCATCTTCAGTTCATCTTCATCTTCAGTTCATCATCAATTCATCTTCGTCTTCAGTTCATCTTCAGTTCATCTTCATCTTCATCTTCAGTTCGTCTTCAGTTCGTCTTCAGTTCATCTTCATCTTCTGTTCATCTTCATCTTCAGTTCCTCTTCGTCTTCTGTTCGTCTTCGTCTTCAGTTCATCTTCATCTTCAGTTCATCTTCATCTTCAGTTCGTCTTCGTCTTCAGTTCATCTTCATCTTCAGTTCGTCTTCATCTTCAGTTCGTCTTCATCTTCAGTTCATCTTCATCTGCAGTTCATCTTCATCTTCTGTTCATCTTCATCTTCAGTTCATCTTCAGTTCGTCTTCATCTTCAGTTCATCTTCATCTTCTGTTCATCTTCATCTTCAGTTCATCTTCGTCTTCAGTTCATCTTCATCTTCAGTTCATCTTCATTTTCAGTTCATCTTCGTCTTCTGTTCATCTTCATCTTCAGTTCATCTTCAGTTCATCTTCGTCTTCAGTTCATCTTCATCTTCAGTTCATCTTCATTTTCAGTTCATCTTCGTCTTCAGTTCATCTTCGTCTTCATCTTCGTCTTCAGTTCATCTTCATCTTCTGTTCATCTTCATCTTCAGTTCCTCTTCGTCTTCAGTTCATCTTCATCTTCAGTTCATCTTCATCTTCAGTTCATCTTCATCTTCAGTTCGTCTTCGTCTTCAGTTCATCTTCAGTTCATCTTCATCTTCTGTTCATCTTCATCTTCAGTTCCTCTTCGTCTTCAGTTCATCTTCATCTTCAGTTCATCTTCATCTTCAGTTCATCTTCATCTTCAGTTCATCTTCATCTTCAGTTCGTCTTCGTCTTCAGTTCATCTTCATCTTCTGTTCATCTTCATCTTCAGTTCGTCTTCGTCTTCAGTTCATCTTCATCTTCTGTTCATCTTCGTCTTCAGTTAATCTTCATCTTCTGTTCATCTTCGTTTTCTGTTCATCTTCGTCTTCAGTTAATCTTCATCTTCTGTTCATCTTCGTTTTCTGTTCATCTTCGTCTTCAGTTAATCTTCATCTTCTGTTCATCTTCGTCTTCTGTTCATCTTCGTCTTCAGTTAATCTTCATCTTCAGTTCATCTTCATCTTCTGTTCATCTTCATCTTCAGTTAATCTTCGTCTTCTGTTCATCTTCATCTTCTGTTCATCTTCAGTTAATCTTCGTCTTCTGTTCATCTTCATCTTCTGTTCATCTTCAGTTAATCTTCGTCTTCTGTTCATCTTCGTCTTCAGTTAATCTTCGTCTTCTGTTCATCTTCGTCTTCAGTTCATCTTCATCTTCAGTTCATCTTCGTCTTCAGTTCGTCTTCGTCTTCAGTTCATCTTCATCTTCAGTTCGTCTTCGTCTTCAGTTCATCTTCGTCTTCAGTTCATCTTCGTCTTCAGTCAATCTTCATCTTCTGTTCATCTTCATCTTCAGTTAATCTTCGTCTTCTGTTCATCTTCGTCTTCAGCGGTGTAGTATGTGGATGTATGTAGCGACCCTCCTGTACCTGTGTTGTGTTCCGTGTGTCCCGATGAACATGAATCCATCGTACATTCAGTGACGCGGTCGACGTGAGAAGTTTAAATCTGACGGATTAAAACACGATCTGGATTAGAAACTGTGATGAAGAGGAGAAACGAGATCATAAACTCACTCAAACCTCCATGAAACTGCAGATTCACATCACTGTTGACAGAATAACCACTTCAACGGCATCATGTGATGCGTCGTTGCTATGGCAACGTACATTAGAGAAGCTTTCAACTTTGTGGCATCAAATAGTGACAGCCGTGTCCGATGGCGGCCACAAATCCCTCTTCACCACAGACAAGCTCCCTCTTTCTGCTGTTAATCCCACCGGATCCACCGCCACATTCCTGGATCTGTCTAATGGAGACAGACAGATAACTGCTGGGTCCAGCAGGGCGACTGGTGGCAGGGCGACAGGTGGACAAGGAAAAGGAGATCCAGTCTGCAGGAAGTCCAGTTGGTAAGAGATTCATCCTTTCACAGGATGTTACATTTATGAATTTCAGGCTAAAAGTGGTTTTACAGATTATATGTTGGAATATTGTGTCCTGGATTATCCCACCAAAATAAATGTCATTCATGATATCATCCCGATAATCATCACTCAACTCAAAACATCCAAGAAAGATGACCATAAATCATCTCCCTGCATAAATACATGATGTACCCATGTTTAATCTTTGTTTGTGTCCTGTATTCTTTGAGTCAGGCTCTCCCTTGGTACCTTGATACCTTGTTACCTTGATAACTTGATACCTTGTTACCTTGATACCTTGTTACCTTGCTAGTTAGCCAGCTCGCTAATTCCACCATTCTATTGGTTATAGAAAATGAGCCGAGCAGCAAGCTGCTGAACAGTGGACAAGATAATTAGCTAACTAGATAGCTAGCTAAATAATAACTAGTTACTTAGCAAACTAGATATCTAGCTAACTAGCTACCTAGCTAACTAGATACTTTGCTAACTAGATAGCTAACTAGATACATTGCTACCTAGTTAGCTATCTAACTAGATAGCTATCTAACTAGATACGTTGCTAACTAGATAGCTAACTAGATAGCTAACTAGATACATTGCTACCTAGTTAGCTATCTAACTAGATAGCTATCTAACGAGATATGTTGCTAACTAGATAGCTAACTAACTAGACACCTTGCTACCTAGATAGCTAGCTAACTAGATACCCAGCTAAATAGCCAGCCATCTGTCATCTGAGCTGCGTCCTCTCTCTTCCTGGTGTGTGTGTGTGTGTTCACACCCAGGGGAAGCATCGTATCACACCCTGATGGAGCTGAAATGTCAAACGTGTAATCCCCAGATTCTCTCTCTCTTACACACACACACACACACACACACACACACACACACACACACACACACACACACACTCATAAAGTTGTTCTGAAGTTCATGACATCATTTCAGAAGCAGATCACTTTCTGGTTCTACACACACGGCGTGCCTTCATCGTCTACAGGATATAAATGTCTACATCCCACACACACACACACACACACACACACACACACACACACACACACACACACCCAGAGAAAGAAACAAACACCTGTGTGTTATATTTCTACAATTATTCAGGATGTGACAGCTGTCAGGAAGTGTTGACGTGTGTGTGTGTGTGTGTGTGTGTGTGTGTGTGTGTGTGTGTGTGTGTGTGTGTGTGTGTGTGTGTGTGTGTGTGTGTGTGTGTGTGTGTGTGTGTGTGTGTTCTGGAGCTTTCCACATTCATCACATGATCTTCAACAGCATCATCTGAATCGTCGTCATGGAAAACTAGATTCCAGAACTAAGAAAATTCCTGAGCATACAAACAAACATCTGAGCTGAACGAGGATCAGGAGATGCGACTGAAAGCTCCAGAAAAGCTGCTAAATGGACCCTGACGTGTAATAAACCAACACACACAAACAAACTGAAATCAATGTAAAACCTGGAAATAAGACGTTGAGTTCAAGGTGCGAGGGGCGGGGCATCCGCTGACATCTAGTGGTGAGGTTGCAGATTGCAGCCAACAGAACCTCCTCCTTCTGGGCCACCGTAGAAACAAGCACACTAGTCCAGCTGGTACTTCCTGTTTTATTTTGAAATGCTCACCTTTGCAGGTTCCAGGTTCACTTCCTGTCCTTGTCATCGCACTCCTCTCCTATAGGACTCTGAACCAGAATCTTCCAGATGTCAGGTCCTTGTGGTTTTCCTCCAGGTCTTCAGGTTTGTGGACTCTGCAGGTTTTTGAGTCCTGGTCCCTTTTTTTTACTTAGACTTTTACTCCAATACTCACGAGTCATGCTTCTGAGGGTAGAGAGTCAGAGCAGCGCCATCAAAAAGAGTCTTTAAGAGGAAGAAAATCAATAAAAAAGATATAAATCAGTCAATTCAATGTGGAAATATTAATAAAATTAATTATTGGTAAATAAAAATAACTCATTGTTAATTAACTCAAAACAAAACAGCAGCGCACTATTAGGAGTCGCATACTAATATAGTACTAATACATTAGTACTTTGAGTACAGTATAAAAACGTCTCTGGAGTTTCACCGGCCAATCAGAGGAGAGCATGAACCAAGTCAGGAAATAAAAACTCTCCTATAAATAAGTTCATTCACACCTCCGTCCTCCTCCCTCTCTCACTCCATCTCTCTCTCTCCCTCACTCTCTCTCTCACTCCATCTCTCTCACTCTCTCTCTCACTCCATCTCTCTCTCTCTCTCTCTCACTCCATCTCTCTCTCTCACTCCATCTCTCACATCCATCTCTCTCTCTCTCTCTCACTCCATCTCTCTCTCTCACTCCATCTCTCTCTCTCTCTCACTCCATCTCTCTCTCTCCCTCACTCTCTCTCTCACTCATCTCTCTCTCACTCTCTCTCTCACTCCATCTCTCTCTCTCTCTCTCTCACTCCATCTCTCTCTCTCACTCCATCTCTCTCTCTCTCTCACTCCATCTCTCTCTCTCCCTCACTCTCTCTCTCACTCCATCTCTCTCTCACTCTCTCTCTCACTCCATCTCTCTCTCTCACTCCATCTCTCTCTCTCTCACTCCATCTCTCTCTCTCCCTCACTCTCTCTCTCACTCCATCTCTCTCTCCCTCCCTCTCTTCCTCCCTCTCTCTCTCTCCCTCCCCCTTTTCTCCCTCGTTTTCTCTCCCTCCCTCTCTCTCCCTCTCTCTCCCCCCCCTTTCTCCCTCGTTTTCCCTCCCTCCCTCTCCCTCTCTCTCCCTCCCTCTCCCTCCCTCTCCCTCCCTCTCTCTCTCTCCCTCCCCCTTTTCTCCCTCGTTTTCTCTCCCTCCCTCTCCCTCTCTCTCCCTCCCCTTTTCCCCCTCGTTTTCTCTCCCTCCCTCTCCCTCTCTCTCCCTCCCTCTCCTCCCTCTCTCTCTTCTCCCCCCCTTTTCTCCCTCGTTTTCCCTCCCTCCCTCTCCCTCCTCTCTCCCTCCCTCTCCCTCCCTCTCTCTCTCTCCCTCCCCCTTTTCTCCCTCGTTTTCTCTCCCTCCCTCTCTCTCCCTCTCTCTCCCCCCCCTTTCTCCCTCGTTTTCTCTCCCTCCCTCTCCCTCTCTCTCCCTCTTCCCCCCCCCCTTTTCTCCCTCGTTTTCCCTCCCTCCCTCCTCCCTCCTCTCCCTCCCTCTCCCTCTCTCTCCCTCCCTCTCTCTCTCTCCTCCCCCCCCCTTTTCCCCCTCGTTTTCTCTCCCTCCCTCTCCCTCCCTCTCCCTCCCTCTCTCTCTCTCCCTCCCCCTTTTCCCCCCTCGTTTTCTCTCCCTCCCTCTCCCTCTCTATCCCTCCCTCTTTTGTATGTTGTATGTATGAAGAAGTGTTCAGGAAAAACGATCCTCTCATCCACTCGATAAGGAGTTTGAACTTCTTCCCTGCGGTAGACGTTAAAGTGCCACTGAACACCACGCCCCGCCGATGTGGTGGAACTGCCCCTGCTGTCCTGCTTTTTGCCCTGAAGATGTCTGTGTGTAAGTGTTGTTGTTGTTGTTGTTGTTTTTATGAGACCAAAAACAAATTTCCACAGCGTGGACAATAAATGAAACTAACTAACTAACTCTCTGTCCGTCCATGTCTCTCACCCCCAGTGTGTCCCTGCTGTCCAGTTAGATTCCAGGACAGTGAGTTCACTGGGGGAGAGAGAGAGAGAGAGGGGGGGGGAGAGAGGGGGGAGAGGGAGAGAAGGGGGAGAGAGAGAGGGGGGGAAGAGAGGGGGGAGGAGAGAGAGAGAGGGGGGGAGAGGGAGAGAGAGGGGGGGGGAGGGGGGAGAGAGAGAGAAGGGGGAGAGAGGGGGGAGAGGTGGAGCAGTAGGGGGAGAGGCCCGTCTCGGGCTATCCCCCCTCTTTTGTATGTTGTATGTATGAAGAAGTGTTCAGGAAAAACGATCCTCTCATCCACTCGATAAGGGGAGTTTGAGACTTCTTCCCTGCGGTAGACGTTAGAAGTGCCACTGAACACCACGCCCCGCCGATGTGGAGGAACTGCCTGCTGTCCTGCTTTTTGCCCTGAAGATGTCTGTGTGTAAGTGTTGTTGTTGTTGTTGTTGTTGTTGTTTTTATGAGACCAAGAAACAAGGGATTTCCACAGCGTGGGACAGATAAATGAAGGGGACTAACTAACTAACTCTCTGTCCGTCCATGTCTCTCACCCCCAGTGTGTCCCTGCTGTCCAGTTAGATTCCAGGGGACAGTGAGTTCACTGGGGAGAGAGGGAGAGAGAGAGGAGGGGGGGGGGGGAGAGAGGGGGGAGAGGGAGAGGGGAGAAGGGGGAGAGAGAGGGGGGGGGAGAGAGGGGGAGAGAGAGAGAGAGGGGGGGAGAGAGGGAGGGGGAGAGAGGGGGGGGAGAGAGGGGGGAGAGAGAGAGAAGGGGGAGAGAGGGGGGAGAGAGAGAGAAGGGGAGAGAGAGAGGGGGGGAGGAGAGAGGGGGAGAGAGAGAGGGGGGGAGAGAGAGAGGGGGGGGAGAGAGGGGGGAGAGAGAGAGGGGGGGGAGAGAGGGGAGAGAGAGGGGGGGGGGAGAGGGGGAGAGGGGAGAGGGAGAGAGAAGGGGAGAGAGAGAGGGGGAGAGAGGGGAGAGAGAGGAAGGGGGAGAGAGGGAGAGAGAGAGAGGGGGGGAGGGAGGGGGGGAGAGAGGGGGGGAGAGAGGGGGGAGAGAGAGAGAAGGGGGAGAGAGGGGGGAGAGAGAGAGAAGGGGGAGAGAGAGAGGGGGAGAGAGAGGGGAGGGAGGAGGGGGAGAGAGAAGGGGGAGAGAGAGAAGGGGGAGAGAGAGAAGGGGGAGAGAGAGGGGGGAGAGAGAGAGGGGGAGAGAGAGAGGAGGGGAGAGAGAGAGAGGGGGGAGAGAGGGGAGGAGAGAGAGGGGAGAGAGGGGGGGAGAGGGAGAGAGAGAGAGGGGGGAGAGAGGGGAGAGGGAGAGGGGGGGAGAGAGAGGGGGAGAGAGAGAGGGGGGAGAGAGAGAGAGAGAGAGGATTACATGAACACATTTACAGACTGACGGGAGTTTCACATGTAAAATATATATCACACACCTATAGACACACACACACACAGACACGCACACACACACACAGACACGCACACACACACATAGACACGCACACACATAGACACACACACACACACACATAGACACACACACACATAGACACACACACCTATAGACACACACACACACACATAGACACACACACACACACACACACACCTTCCACCCAGTGAGGCTGACGGTCGTCCCTCTGAAGCTCTGAAGGTTCGTTTCTCCTTTTATTGTTTTTGTGTCGTAAACAAAGATATTTTACAATAAATGTTATTTTTTTATCTTTCAGTGTTGGAAGTTTATTTATTTATTTATTCTGATGTTAGAATATGTCAAATATGTATTTTTTAATAAAGTTAATAAAGTTGTTATATTGAGATGGAACACATACAATGTTTTAGTTATATGTTATATAGTTATATATGTATATAGTTATATTTTCTTCATATTTCAAATAATCAGCTGTAAAATCATGTGAAAAGTAAATGTTAAGAACAATAATTGATTGATGTTTTTATTCCATTAAATATATTTTATGATATTTATCTGACAGCTGTTGCTATTTTTACATGATCAGTTTCAAAAAATATGATACTTATGTTATACGTATGTTTTACTACGGTAGTATTACCATAATGTCAGTTTAACAAAGCTTTAATATTGCATTAATATTTAAGAGCAACTTATCACCAGCAACGGAGGCTTCAGAGTGCCAGAATACAGAATCAATATGACGGAAAGAAAAAAGAAATAAATGTGGAAATATATACAAAGATAATAAAACGAAATAAATATGTACATTTATAAACATTTTTTAAATAAAGCTATTTATATTAAAAATTCAATTAATGTTATAATCTTTATATTTCTAGTTTTTTTATCGTTTTATATTTCTCCATTTTTATATTTGTATTCCTTTATTTATTTTTATTTCCACATTTTATTTTATTATTTTATTTATTTAGTTCCACAATGTTTGATTTAAGTCTTTAAATTTCCACATTTTTGATGTACTTTTTTCCTCTGGCTTTCTAGTTGACGATGTTTTTCTTGTTGCAGATGAATCTGGCAAAGATCCACGACCGGCAGTACATCACGACGTTCTGGGAGACGAAGATCAGCAGCGTCAGTCAACATGTCGACAGCGAAGAGGAGCGGAAGAACAAGAGCGCTCTGCAGAAGTAAGAAACACACACACACACAACGTTAGCGGCTAATGCTGCTAAAAGACGTCGTACCTTTACAACGCAGCAACGTCCGTAAGCATTGTGACATCATGTTCATATGTTTCGGAAGATGAGGTCATCGGTCTCATTCTTTTGTAACTCACGATATTTAAAAACAAAAGTAACCGATAGGTGTACAAATACAACAAATTACTTCTTTAAAAAAATGTATTAAGTTTGTTTGTTGAGGGACAACATGCAACATTACGTTGATTATTCAGAAAATCAAAATGAAAAATGTATGAGAATAAAATAAAATAAACTTCTGTTAGTAATTAAGTATAAAACAAAGAGTACATAAAAAAGCTACTTAATTACAGTAACCTGAGTACTTTGTAATTCTTTACTTTCACCTCATTGACCACGCCCACCCCACTCTGTGATTGGTCAGCTGTGTGCAGGTGAGAAAGTAGGCGGGGCTTATTTATTTATACATTTCTGATTGCGTGTTTTTTTTGTGGAACACAAATAAACAAATCAAAAACATTTCGAGTGTAATCATGTTTAAAAAGAGACATAAAGAAATGATTCTCCAGAGGTTCATTGAATAATTCACACTAGGTGTTTGCTTTCTTACTATGTGGATTAAAATGTGGCAGGAAATGGTAATGGAGGAATGATTTTAATTAGAATATATAGTTAAAATTATAGGGGTAGGATTAGATGAGTTTATACTTCTTCCTACTCCTGTTCGCTCATGTAAACTGCGTTGCTTATGAGATGTTACTTTTTTGTGTAAACATTTTTGCTGTTCACTTATTTCCTTATTATATTATTATTTGATCTTATTTATTTTATCTTTTTACATCGTCGTTTACATGATCGAAATAAAGATATCAATCAATCAATCAACAAAAACAAGAAAAAAAGCACCAAAAGAAGGCGGTGGACGTGTGAGTGCCACCGAGACCGGATCCAGCAGGCGGTCTGGATCTTAAAGGTTTCAGTCCTGATGAGACTGGAACCTGAACTCACCTCGTAAAAACCTGCGATGTACGTTATTTATATTCCTCTTTGTTTCTCTGGATTAACGGCTTGTATTTATTATATATATTTATATATTAGTTCGTCATTACTCTCCTATATTTAGACGTTTTATGTGTTTCTATAAGATCATTTCATTGTTTGTGAACTCTGTTTATTTGGGTTCTTCTCCCGTCTCTATCATTACGTGACATTATGGGATGTATGTATACATCCTCCCATTAAACCTTCACCTCCTGGCGTTACTCCAGCTATTAGCCCGATCCCTCCTGCCCGGCCTTCTCCTGCTCTTAACCTCACAGCACCTCCTCAGCCATCACACCTAATCCCCCCGCTATCCGTTACACCGGGCCTAATCCCCCTCCTCTCCCTCCATGTACCTCCTAATCCCCCGGCTATCTGCTGCAATGTAACCCCCGACGCCCCAGCTATCTGCCCCCGGCCCCGCCCCCGGCCCCGCCCCGGCCCCGCCCCCAGCCCTGCTAATTGTGTGCTATGTGTGACCCGGCCGACGGCTGGAAAGAAGGGGTGGAGGTGATAATCGCGGGCGCTGAGTGATGGAGGCCGGCTGGCTGTCGGCTCAGAGGCCGACGCCCGAATTAGAAGATATTCCAGTCTTGATCGTCAAAATAAAGGAGCCGAGGAAAGAGAGTATATTTACCTCGCAGGTCACGTGACTCGTCAGTCGATTTAACGTCAACCACCTTCTTTTCTTCAACTAAGGGGTTTGGCTGCTGAAAGCTTTTATTTTGAAAAGACGATGATGTAACAAACATATGATTGGGAAACGTGATGGAACGAGCTGTCTGTCTGTCTGCCTGTCTGTCTGTCTGTCTGACACTCTGTCTGTCTGCCTGTCTGTCTGACAGTATGTCTGTCTGTCTGCCTGTCTGCCTGACAGTCTGCCTGTCTGTCTGACACTCTGTCTGCCTGTCTGTCTGCCTGACACTCTGTCTGCCTGTCTGTCTGTCTGTCTGTCTGTCTGTCTGTCTGTCTGACACTCTGTCAGTCTGTCTGCCTGTCTGTCTGACAGTCTGTCTGTCTGCCTGTCTGTCTGTCTGTCTGACAGTCTGTCTGACAGTCTGTCTGTCTGCCTGTCTGTCTGCCTGTCTGTCTGTCTGTCTGTCAGTCTGTCTGTCTGACTGTCTGTCTGTCTGCCTGTCTGACAGTCTGTCTGTCTGTCTGCCTGTCTGTCTGCCTGTCTGTCTGTCTGTCTGACAGTCTGTCTGTCTGTCTGTCTGTCTGACAGTCTGTCTGTCTGTCTGTCTGTCTGTCTGTCTGTCTGACTGTCTGTCTGCCTGTCTGACAGTCTGCCTGTCTGCCTGTCTGTCTGCCTGTCTGTCTGTCTGACAGCCTGTCTGTCTGCCTGTCTGTCTGTCTGACAGTCTGCCTGTCTGCCTGTCTGTCTGACAGTCTGCCTGTCTGTCTGCCTGTCACCCTTTTCCCGCCCCGTTAAAGCAGACTTCCTCCCTGGTTTCCATGGAGACGATGGTTCCGGGTAATAGCTTCTTCTTCATGGAAACGTTACCAGGCCGGTAAAACTGGTGTACAATGGTTTCTGCTGAGGTCGGCTGGATTATCAGCAGCTGAGAGGACAAATGGAATAATCCAGAAAACTCCACAGGAAGGCAGCGAAGACACAGTGAGGACAGCTGACAGTCAGCGTTGGGTTTCACACACACACACACACACACACACACACTGTGATGAAGGTGTGTGTGTGATTGATGGTGATATAAAGGAGTGAAGTGCTGATGTAACAGTGATAACACGGCAGCTGTCACCAAGATACCAGATCTAAATCTGCTTCAATGCTGCTCCTGGAGGACTAGGAGGACTGGCAGGACTAGGAGGACTGGGAAGGACTGGGAGGACTGGGAGGACTAGGAGGACTGGAAGGACTGGGAGGACTAGGAGGACTGGGAGGACTAGGAGGACTGGAGGACTGGGAGGACTGGGAGGACTAGGAGGACTGGGAGGACTGGGAGGACTGGAGGACTGGGAGGACTAGGAGGACTGGAGGACTGGGAGGACTAGGAGGACTGGGAGGACTGATACCGAGTACACAACCACCACATAACAGTCACTGCCTTCCATCCAGTTCCTGAAACATAAGAACTGAAGTGAAGTCCGATCGGTTGCCGTGACAACGTGATGTCACACCTGTAAAACCAGTCGTCTTCTTCTTCTGTGTTTCAGGCTGAGAGCCGAGTGGCTGATCCGCCTGGAGAAACGAACCAAACACCTGCAGAAGCTCAACGACAACGCCAGGAAGGCCACGCCCAACCAGTCAGCTGACCAGACAGCTGATCAGTCAGCTGATCAGACGGAGGTCCAGATGGACGGGGATGCCGAAGAGGAAAAGGAAGCTGAAGATGAAGATGTAAAGGAAGATGAAGATGAAGATGTAAAGGAAGATGAAGATGTAAAGGAAGATGAAGATGAAGATGTAAAGGAAGATGAAGATGTAAAGGAAGATGAAGATGTGACGATGTCGGAGCAATAAAGTGAGGTTTTTCAAATAACTGATGATTTAGTATTTTATTCTGTGGTTCATGAAAATACTCAATAAACTAACTGTTCAGACGTGATGACAGAAACTCTGAGGCCATAAAGAATTAATCATAATATAATAATATAGAATATGTATAATAATAATGTTTATAATGTTTTCCTGTATTATTATACATATATATAAAATATCTCGTTTGTTTGGTTCATACAGCTAACGGAGGCATTTGTAGTTTTAAACATTCATCCACATTCATATAAAACTGGTTGAGAAACTCACTCTGACTCATATTCTGTTAGAAATAAATCAATCTGGAGGAAATATGATAAAACATGTATTTTTGACACGTTATGTGTCAGAATAAACATTTCATAACTTTTCTAGAATCACAACATATTGTTATCAGCAGCTGTTATTCTGTGAGGTCAAACCGATCAAGTCTGGACAGATGAATAGATGAATAGATTTATAGATTTATAGATGTATAGATGTATAGATGTATAGATTTATAGATATATAGATGTATAGATATATATAGATGTATAGATTTATAGATGTATAGATTTATAGATATATAGATTTATAGATATATAGATGTATAGATATATATAGATGTATAGATTTATAGATGTATAGATTTATAGATATATAGATGTATAGATATATAGATGTATAGATATATATAGATGTATAGATTTATAGATTTATAGATGTATAGATTTATAGATGTATAGATTTATAGATGTATAGATGTATAGATATATAGATGTATAGATATATATAGATGTATAGATTTATAGATGTATAGATATATAGATGTATAGATATATAGATGTATAGATATATAGATGTATAGATATATATAGATGTATAGATGTATAGATATATAGATGTATAGATTTATAGATTTATAGATTTATAGATGTATAGATTTATAGATGTATAGATGTATAGATGTATAGATTTATAGATGTATAGATGTATAGATATATAGATGTATAGATATATAGATGTATAGATTTATAGATGTATAGATGTATAGATGTATAGATTTATAGATGTATAGATATATAGATGTATAGATATATAGATGTATAGATGTATAGATATATATAGATGTATAGATTTATAGATGTATAGATATATAGATGTATAGATTTATAGATGTATAGATGTATAGATATATAGATGTATAGATGTATAGATGTATAGATTTATAGATGTATAGATGTATAGATATATAGATGTATAGATATATAGATGTATAGATTTATAGATGTATAGATGTATAGATGTATAGATTTATAGATGTATAGATATATAGATGTATAGATATATAGATGTATAGATGTATAGATATATATAGATGTATAGATTTATAGATGTATAGATATATAGATGTATAGATATATATAGATGTATAGATTTATAGATGTATAGATGTATAGATGTATAGATTTATAGATGTAGTCAGATGATGGGATCAGATGTATAGATATATAGATGTATAGATGTATAGATATATATAGATGTATAGATTTATAGATGTATAGATATATAGATGTATAGATATATAGATGTATAGAATATATAGATGTATAGATGTATGAGAATATAGTAGATGTATTAGATATATAGATGTATAGATATATTATTTGATGGTTATGAAGTATAGATATATAGATGTATAGATGATAGATATTAGCTAAGAATTATATAGATTATAATTTATAGAATATGTATAGATGTATAGATTTTATAGATGTATACTGTATAGATATATAGATGTATAGATAAATATAGATTGTATAGATTTATAGATGTATGAGATTGTATTTAGATGTATCAGATTTATAGAATGGTATAGATAATATAGATGTATAGATGTATAGATATATATAGATGTATAGGATTTATAGATAAGTATAGATGTATAGATGTATAGTATGTATAGATGTATAGATTTATAGATGTATAGATGTATAGATATATAGATGTATAGATATTATTGATGAGTATACGATATTGATAGATGTATAGATATATAGATGTATAGATATATAGATGTATAGATGTAAGATATATATAGATGTATAGATTTATAGATGTATAGATATATAGATGTATAGATATATATAGATGTATAGATTTGTAGATGTATAGATGTATAGATGTATAGATTTATAGATGTATAGATATATAGATGTATAGATATATAGATGTATAGATGTATAGATATATATAGATGTATAGATTTATAGATATATAGAGATGTATAGATTTATAGATATATAGATGTATAGATTTATAGATGTATAGATGTATAGATTTATAGATATATAGATGTATAGATATATAGATGTATAGATAGAGATGTATAGATTTATAGATGTATAGATTTATAGATATATAGATGTATAGATATATAGATGTATAGATATATAGATGTATAGATATATATAGATGTATAGATTTATAGATGTATAGATATATATAGATGTATAGATTTATAGATGTATAGATTTATAGATATATAGATGTATAGATTTATAGATTTATAGATATATAGATGTATAGATATATAGATGTATAGATTTATAGATGTATAGATGTATAGATTTATAGATATATAGATGTATAGATTTATAGATGTTAGGGGTGGGACGATACGGGTAACTCACGATTCGATACTGTGACGATATTTGGCCCACGATAACGATAATATCACGATACACGATATCTGCGATATTCGATATATTGCAAGAAATTTCATCAACGATATATCACGATATGTGACTGAAAAAGAAAAAATATGCATAAAAAATAAATTCCAAAACTTCGTACAATGTACAAATGAATAAACACTGTCCAGCTGGACACATTAAAGTGCATGAACCTTGATAACATGTCTAAACCAGGACAGTGCTTTCTGATACTGAAAAGTCAGTAGCAACTTGTTTTATGTAAACTTGGGCCCGTTTTAGTTTAACAATAGCTAAACAAGATAAGAATAACATCAGAATTAAATGAAATATTGGCCACATTTCAGTATGCAACCAATTATGTGCAGAGTTATGTTCACCCATCCAGTACCTGGGAAGTCGGGCCTCAAACCGCTTGGAGCTCACAGCAGCACCGGGCAGCACACGGCTCCGCGGATCCACACATGCGGACCCTCCGGCCAGCACACGGCCACGCTTATGCGGCGTTCACACCGGACGCGATAGACGCGAATACAATCGCGTGAGACGCGCACCGCTTGATCATTTTGGATTATTCGCTTCATTCGCGCATGCGCTCATTTTTGAACCGGTGCTGCTCTAGCGGGGGAAACGAGGGCAGCGGGGAGCGGCGGGTCACGTCGGCGGACCCTCCTCCTCCGCCTCGGGGTACCCGATGCCAGAGTCCGTGAGTCCGTGAGCCTCTAAACGCTCGGAATCCTGTCCGTAAATAGGCAATCAGACCGGGCAGCGGGCGGCCCCCGCGGATCCGCTCCGGAGAACCGTTAACTCCGCACCGACGGGAGTCTAAAAAAACCCGTAGACCCAAAATATCGATATTTGCCGTCAGTGTATCGATTAATTTATTGCGACAGAGAGCACAACAATATATTGCAATATCGATTTTTTTCCCACCCCTAATAGATGTATAGATTTATAAATATATAGATATATAGATGTATAGATATATAGATGTATTGATATGTATAGATTATATATAGATGTATAGATTTATAGATGTATAGATACATATAGATATATAGATGTATAGATATATAGATGTATAGATATATATATGTATTGATATATAGATGTATTGATATATATAGATGTATAGATGTATAGATATATAGATGTATAGATATATATAGATGTATAGATATATAGATGTATTGATATATAGATGTATTGATATATATAGATGTATAGATATATAGATGTATAGATATATAGATGTATAGATATATATAGATATATAGATGTATAGATATATAGATGTATTGATATATAGATGTATTGATATATATAGATGTATAGATGTATAGATATATATAGATATATAGATGTATAGATATATAGATGTATAGATATATAGATGTATAGATATATAGATGTATTGGTATATATAGATGTATAGATTTATAGATACATATAGATATATATATGTATAGATATATATAGATGTATAGATATATAGATGTATTGACATATATAGATGTATAGATTTATAAATATATAGATGTATAGATATATATATAGATGTATTGATATATATAGATGTATAGATTTATAGATATATATAGATGTATAGATTCATTTATATATATCGTTAGCTAGGTAGCTTGTTAGCTAGGTAGCTTGGTAGCTTGTTAGCTTTACCGCTCTAATGTTTCCTTGATGAACAGTTTTATTTTGATGGTTTATTTTGGTATATTTGTAATATATTCTATTGTCACCTCACAACTAAACATGGTGGCTATCCCAGCCTGGTCCTTTCACAATAAGAGTGTGGTCCTTTCACAATAAGAGCCCTCGCTGTAGCCATCCCAGTGGTCCTTTCACAATAAGAGCTGTCTGGGTGTGGTCAGTACAGGCTGTGGACGGGGAGGATGGAGGTATTATATATTATGATGTACAGATATATAGATGTATTGATATATAGATGTATAGATATATATAGATGTATAGATATATATAGATGTATAGATATATATAGATGTATAGATATATAGATGTATTGATATATAGATGTATTGATATATATAGATGTATAGATTTATAAATATATAGATGTATAGATATATAGATGTATAGATATATAGATGTATTGATATATATATATATGTATAGATATATATATATATGTATAGATATATATAGATGTATAGATTTATAGATGTATAGATATATAGATGTATAGATATATATAGATGTATATATGTATAGATATATATAGATGTATAGATATATAGATGTATTGATATATAGATGTATTGATATATAGATGTATTGATATATATAGATGTATAGATTTATAGATGTATAGATACATATAGATATATAGATGTATAGATATATATAGATGTATAGATATATAGATGTATTGATATATATAGATGTATTGATATATAGATGTATTGATATATATATATATATGTATAGATATATATAGATGTATAGATTTATAGATATATATAGATGTATAGATTCATTTATATATATCGTTAGCTAGGTAGCTTGTTAGCTAGGTAGCTTGGTAGCTTGTTAGCTTTACCGCTCTAATGTTTCCTTGTGAACAGTTTTATTTTGATGGTTTTTTTGGTTTCTTGAAATATTCTTTGTCACCTCACAACTAAACATGGTGGCTATCCCAGCCTGGTCCTTTCACAATAAGAGTGTGGTCCTTTCACAATAAGAGCCCTCGCTGTAGCCATCCCAGCGTGGTCCTTTCACAATAAGAGCTGTCTGGGTGTGGTCAGTACAGGCTGTGGACGGGGAGGATGGAGGTGTTTTTGGTTTTCTCCAGCAGTCTCTCTCTCAGCGTTTGTTTCTGGACTTTGTGCCAGACGTAGCGAGGGTTTTCTACGGGTGGAGGAAGTCCCGCCTCCACCCGCTCCACCCTCTCGCCATCCTCGTTGCGCTGCACGTAGTCGGGCGTCAGCGCCACCAGCGCGTTGAAGCACACGCCGTCCGTCTTGCCGTGCTGCCGGCCGCCATGCTGCAGGCTGAAGACGCCCAGCGTGTTGACGTCGTGGTCGTAGTACGCCGACGCCATGGCTTCCTGCACCACCATGTTGGCCGCCCACGTCACCGCGTGGGTCTTCACCGCCGCCGCCGTGGGGAGGTGGAGCACCGGGGCTGAGGGGTCAATCACGATACACGTCATTTACAGAAGCAAAAGTACAAACGCTTCACATTAGATTTGATATAATATATATTATATCTGTATTTATTTTAATATTAAAATAATAAAATCACGCTGAGGTGAATAATCATCAAGTGTCTGATGGAGGGTACCTCTGATCAGCAGGACCCAGACCTGGTCCTCCGCGTTGGTGAAGACCAGGACGAGTCTCTGCACTACGTGGCGGCAGCTCAGGTCTACAGGCAAGGTGACCGGGTGCCAGGGATCCTGACGGTACCTGAAAGCACCGCAGCAGCAGGTTTTTAGTGTTGTTGGTGGATTCAGGTCCAGATCTGGACATGAAGTGTTTGAAATCTACATGTGAAAAAGAAACACAGCGCCCTCTGCTGGTTTCATATCTGATGTTGGCGTTTCATGTTGCTATCAGCTGATCTGGAGTCAGGTGACTCATACATAAATGTCCCGGGTTTGAGGCCAAAACTCTGGAATGGTACGTATGTTGTGGTTTTTAAGGAAACAGATCCTCTAACTGCTTGTATGTAAGTGTTTGGTAGTGAAGGACGGTAGACCTGCAGGATCCAGGACCTCATTAGCCTAGCTTAGCACAAAGGGTTAAAGGTCGTACTTGAGTCCACAGTCGATGAGCCGGAGGATGTCTTGTCCTCTAAGCGGGAGGACGGACCGCCGGTCCCACCATGACGCCTGCAGAGACTCCTGGTCTGCTGCTGACAGACTCTTCAGACCCCCACCTGAGACCAGAGACCAGGTTCACCTCCAGTAACGTCTCCGCCTGTCTCACTGTGCTACACACACACACACACGCGCACACACACACACACACACACACACACACACCTGTGACTCTGGCGAGGAAGACGAAGCGGATCCACTGTGGTCCCTGCTCCTGGATCAGCAGCAAGGTGATTGGCTCGCAGTCAAACCCCGCCTCCTCCTTCACCTGCAGACAAAGTGTCGTTGGAGGATGAGCTGCTCGTCACCTGGAAGTCTACCCAGCATGCATTGTTTCTGCGCAGGCCTGGCTCATCTCCAATGGGCCTAGACAGAGTGGTAACCTAGGTAACGGACACAGGTAGGTGTGCGTGTGTGTGTGTGTGTGTGTGTGTGTGTGTGTGTGTCTCACCTCCCTCCTCAGCGCCTCCTCCAGACTCTCCCCCACCTCCACCCTCCCTGCAGGCAGATACCACAGCTTATAGCAGTCCTGCTTCGCCTCCTGCACCATCAGCACCTCCTCCTGATGGCCCCCCACACACACACACACACAGACACACACACACACACAGACACACACACACACACACACACTCGTTATAGACCTGATTGATTGACAGCTGATCCTTGAAGCCGCCGTCGAGGCCGACCTTCTCGTTGAAGATGACGCCACAGACGATGTAGGTGACGGTCTTCTTCAGCGTCGCCGGCTTGCTCTGCTCCAGGCCCAGGTCACAACCCACTGACCTCTGACCCCTGGCCAGCCAGCAGCCTCTCCACCTGCTCCTCCACCTGCCGCTCCTCCTCCAAAGTCACCTCCATGTCTGCAGGAATGCAAGAAACCCACGATGGTTTTCTCTCAGCTGAGATGTGGAAATGTTGTTTGAGCATCTTCTCCACGAACAAGCAGATATTATATATTATCATATTATTAATACTTCTGTTTATGTCTACTTCAAATACTTCAAATAAATGTCTTAAATGTAACCGCGGTGCTATGAAAAGCTCTTTCTTTTAGAAACAATTCTACAAATATCTGACAATAAACAATCCTGATATTCATTCATGACTCATGAACATGCGGATTAACTAGTAAATGCTTTATAAACTAAGTAGCTCCAGTCGTAGCTAACGTTAGCTTCAGTGTCGTGAGAAAAAAAAGAATCCGTCTTTTCCGATTTCCCCCAAACGCCCCAACAGGAAACGCTGTGAGAAGATAATAAATAAAAGCGGAACCTTCCCGTGATGAAGATGTCGAGTCTCCCTCACTGATTTATCGCTGCGGCTTCTGTTTTTGACGTTTGACACTTTAAAGCTAAACCGGAAATACACTTAATGTTCCGGTTCGGGGTTTTCCACAATAAAAGTGATGGTGACTATCGGGGTTAAAATGCGTCATAGTGGTGGAAGTTACTCAAATCTAACGTCCGCGCTGTCCTACATTCAAGATCTTACTTCAGTAAAAGTACACGATATTAGCTTCAAAATAAACTTAAAGGTAGCTTGACTGCTATTCCACGTCTGTTCCTCGACAAGTGCTTTATTGTGAAAAATGTACCGGAAGTTGTAGATTTGTAGTCGTTTTCCTCCCGGTGTTGTAACGCGCAGTAAGGTCACGCTGTTTCCATCAGCGAGCGATGAAGCTTCTACGTTCATGTGTCGGCAGATTGACTAACTGGTAACTCACCACCGGAACCAGTTCAACCACCGGAAACGGGGCGATCGGTCACCGCCGTTCCTAACAGGTAAACTAGGTGAGCTAACCGGGTTAGCCGTTTGATCTCCCGGTTACGTCATACGTAAACGCGTTGAAACAGTTGGAAGACACTTTAACGTGTAAACTTCAGAAAGTAAACCGACCGAAATACCAGTACTCTTCTAATTTCACTGCTGTGTTTGTACCACTACGATTTCTACTAATACTTCTAATACCACTACTACTTCTATTACTAGTACGACTACTAATACTACTAGTACTTCCATTACTACTTCTATTAGTACGTCTATTACTACTACTGCTTCAACTACTACAACTACCTCTACTTCTAATACCAATACTACTTCTATTACTACTACGACTACTAATACTACTAGTACTTCCATTACTACTTCTATTAGTACGTCTATTACTACTACTACTTCAACTACTACAACTACCTCTACTTCTAATACCAATACTACTTCTATTACTACTACGACTACTAATACTACTAGTACTTCCATTACTACTTCTATTAGTACGTCTATTACTACTACTACTTCAACTACTACAACTACCTCTACTTCTAATACCACTACTACTTCTATTACTACTACGACTACTAATACTACTACTACTTCTACTACTACAGCTACCTCTACTTCTAATACCAATACTACTTCTATTACTACTACGACTACTAATACTACTACTACTTCTACTACTACAGCTACCTCTACTTCTAATACCACTACTACTTCTATTACGTACTATACTACTATACTTCACTACTACACTACTCTACTTCTAATACCACTACTACTTCTATTACTACTACGACTACTAATACTACTACTACTTCTACTACTACAACTACCTCTACTTCTAATACCACTACTACTTCTATTACTACTACGACTACTAATACTACTAGTACTTCCATTACTACTTCTATTAGTACGTCTATTACTACTACTGCTTCAACTACTACAACTACCTCTACTTCTAATACCACTACTACTTCTATTACTACTACGACTACTAATACTACTAGTACTTCCATTACTACTTCTATTAGTACGTCTATTACTACTACTGCTTCAACTACTACAACTACCTCTACTTCTAATACCACTACTACTTCTATTACTACTACGACTACTAATACTACTAGTACTTCCATTACTACTTCTATTAGTACGTCTATTACTACTACTGCTTCAACTACTACAACTACCTCTACTTCTAATACCATACTACTTCTATTACTCACGCTATTACTACTACTGCTTCAACTACTACAACTACCTCTACTTCTAATACCACTACTACTTCTATTACTACTACGACTACTAATACTACTACTACTTCTACTACCTCTACTTCTAATACCACTACTACTTCTATTACTACTACGACTACTAATACTACTACTACTTCTACTACCTCTACTTCTAATACCAATACAACTTCTATTACTACTACGACTACTACTTCCATTACTACTACTACTTCTTCGTCTATTACTACTACTACTACTAAAACTACTTCTACTTCTATTACTACTACCACTGCTACTACAACTACGACTAATTGTACTTCTATTACTACTATTATAACTACTTTTACTACTATGACAACTTCTACTTCTATGACTACTACAACTACTTTTAATGCTGTAGTACTAATACATACACTATTATTCTACCTGTATGTTTGTTTGTACCACAACTACCACCATTTCTACTACTATTATACCACATCTACTTCTACCACAAATTCTACTACGTTATAATATTTTGCTGATATTTTACTACATTAATTAGATTGATTACCTGTCGAACTGTCTGTCCTCACAGCATCACTTAAAGGTTCATCACACAGCTGCAGATGAATTAACTGTAAAAAAACAAACAGAAGAAGAAGTTATTCTGCATATTTATTTTTCAGCCTTTCTTCCACTGATGTCATTGAGTTTCATCCAAACAAATAACAGTAATATGATAGTTAATGTATATTAGGTACAAAATCTGCCCTCAGATGTGAGAAGAAGAAGAAGAAGAAGAACCTCCTTGAAGTGCTGAGAGTTGAACGTTGCCCTTCACTTCGTGACCACAGTGCCGCCTGGTGGACGTCAGATGAACTGCAGCTGATCGCCTCCTTGCAGCCTCCTGTCTGCCGGGTTCTGGTCGGCGTCGGGCCGATGGCGCGCCACAGTAAGCTGCAGAAGCAAGTCCTGGCTCTGTACCGGCACTTCCTGCGGGCCGGCCAGGACAAGCCGGGCTTCATCCCCCGGATCCGGGACGAGTTCCGCCTGAATGCTCACATCAAGAAGACGGACGTGATGCACATCGAGTATCTGTACCGGCGAGGACAGAGGCAGCTGGAGCAGCTGAGGGACGTCAACACCAAACAGCTGGGCTCCTTCTCCAAACCTGCAGACCAGAGCTGACCTCCGACCTCTACGGACGTCACCCGACCCTGACAGATGCCCACAAATAGCTCCTGAAAGACTGAGACGCTGCGTTCGAGTCCGTGGGGAGAGAACGTGATGCGATTAAACGGGCCAAGTGTAAAGTTCTCTGACTGTCGTGAAAATGAATAAACTTGTTTGTCTTTGTACAATAATAATAAAGTCAGACTCACACTGCAGTGATATTCACAGTAACTGAGAGGCTGCACAGCTCAAAAGTTACAACTATGTCAAAATAGGATTAATCACTATGAGTTTAATTTCCACGTTATTTCACTGAGATATTCAAGTTGTACTTTATACTTCTACTCTATTACATCTCATCAGGTAAATACTGTGGCTTTTTACTGCACCACATTTATTTAATGACATAAATTACTTTACAGATCAAGATTATACAAAGAAAAGGTGATGAACGTGTAAAATATGCTGCAGATGAAACTCAACATGTGTAAAGGAGTGAAACTGAACATGGGTGAAGAAATAAAAATAAAAACATGATGAATGCTACCTGTTTAAATAAGTTAAGGCTTTTATTTCCTTATTATTTCATGTTATGTTATTATATCATATACATTTGTGTGTGTGTACATATATACATATCCTGTATTTGAGCTGTATTTCACTGAAGTAAATGATTTAGACCTGCATGTTCTCACCGCGGAGCGGCAGCAGCGAGTCTGATTACACACCAACGAAGAAGAAAACGGGACGTAAACAGGAAGTGAGACATTTTTTCCGCTAGTCGACGGAAGAATCGTCTTTTTGTTCATTTCAGTGAAAACAGCGAGTTTAGCTTCTCCTCTCGGTTACAGAAGAGCTTCTTAGAGTTTGTTCTCAGCAACGTTTCCCGCCGTTTTGTGTTTTTGTCATTTGTTTAACCGTCATGTCGCGAGAAATGACAAACGACCAGTTAATTCAGCAGGTGAGACAGAACACATTAAATATACTTAATGTACCAAAAGTACTCATTAATATACGACATAACTGTTAATGGTGATATTATATATAGGTAGTGGTGCATTAATGTGTTGAGGATGTACTGCTGGTAGTGTCAGTCTATCCGTCTGTCTGTCTGTCTGTCTGTGTGTGTGTCTGTCTGTCTGTGTGTCTGTCTGTCTGTCCGTCTGTGTGTCTATCCGTCTGTCTGTCTATCCATCTGTCTGTCTGTCTGTCTATCCGTCTGTCTGTCTTTCTGTCTATCTGTCTGTCTATCCGTCTGTCTGTCTATCTGTCTGTCTGTCTATCCATCTGCCTGTCTGACCGTCTGTCTGACCGTCTGTCTGTCTGTCTATCCATCTGTCTGTCTGTCTGTCTGTCTGTCTATCCGTCTGTCTGTCCGTCTGTCTGTCTGTCTATCTATCAGTCTGTCTGTGTGTCTGTCTGTCTGTCCGTCTGTGTGTCTATCCGTCTGTCTGTCTATCCATCCGTCTGTCTGTCTGTGTGTCTGTCCGTCTGTCTGTCTGTCTGTCTGCCTGTGTGTCTGTCTGTCTGTCCGTCTGTGTGTCTGTCCGTCTGTCTGTCTGTGTGTCTGTCTGTCTGTCCGTCTGTGTGTCTATCCGTCTGTCTGTCTATCCATCTGTCTGTCTGTCTGTCTGTCTGTCTGTCTATCTATCCGTCTGTCTGTCTGTCTATCTGTCTGTCTATCCGTCTGTCTGTCTATCTGTCTGTCTGTCTGTCTATCCATCTGCCTGTCTGACCGTCTGTCTGACCGTCTGTCTGTCTGTCTATCCGTCTGTCTGTCCGTCTGTCTGTCTGTCTATCTATCAGTCTGTCTGTCTGTCTGTCTGTCTGTCTATCTGTGTGTCTGTCTGTCTATCTGTCTGTCTATCCGTCTGTCTGTCTGTCTGTCTATCTGTGTGTCTGTCTGTCTATCTGTCTGTCTATCCGTCTGTCTGTCTGTCTGTCTGTCTATCTGTGTGTCTGTCTGTCTGTCTGTCTGTCTATTCGTCTGTCTGTCTGTCTATCTATCTGTGTGTCTGTCTATCTATCCATCTGTCTGTCCGTCTGTCTGTCCGTCTGTCTGTCTGTCTGTCTATCTATCAGTCTGTCTGTCTGTCTGTTCGTCTGTCTGTCCGTCTGTCTGTCTGTCTATCTATCAGTGTGTCTGTCCGTCTGTCCTGTCTGTCTGTCTGTCTATCATCTGTCTGTCTGCCTGTCTGCCTGTCTGTCTGTCTGTCTGTCTGTCCATTAATTATTTCCAGGCTCTAAACTCCGGGTTGAGTTATTCTTTAAAGAGCTTCAACACAACGCTCCTTTTTAAAAGCGTCTCTGCCCCTCCTGCAGGTGGCGCTGCTGCGCTGGCTGTCCTCTCAGTCTGACGAGGACCGGACATCTTTGGCGGCGGTGACGGGCTTCCAGCTGGGCAGGGAGCTGCTGAACCGGTTCACCGGCCAGGACAAAGTGGACGCTTACAAGGTAGCTCGCCTGCAGGTGGCGCTGTTATCAGTAAACTAATAAGCCATGGGTGTAACGTGGATCCGGTCCTGTCTTCCTTAGAGAGAGTGCATCCTGGGCATCTCCGGGTTCCTCCAGCAGAACCCGCGAGCCTCGCAGGCCGCCGTCAACGCCGAGGTGGAGAAACGCGTCCTGGTGTTCGCCGCCCAAGTCAAAGCTCTGGAGACGGCGCCGCTCTTCTGAAGGGAACGCCTCCATGTTGTAATATTTATCAAGGATGTGAAGACCTCAACATTTTATATAAATTCATAGAACCACTTTTTTAATGTAATTATTATTTGATTTTGTTCTCTTTTTTACTTGTTTCTGTTCTACACCTATGTGTTTGTTTGTGCTGTCGCCTTAAAGCTCTGACCCTCGAGGGCTCTTCACAATAAAAGCCTCTGTAAACTCTCTGCAGGTGTGTTGCTGGTTTCAATTTCGGGGCATTTCCTTATTTTAAAAAGGAGTTGATGCTCCAAAAACCTCCAAATCATTCTGTTTTTAAAATGTACAAAGTGTCCAGTATTTAGATATTCACGTAGTTGCCCCGGTTACCATAGACCTCCCTCAGGACGGGATCCGGGAGTCTGTGTTGATGTCGGAGCCCCGTGATGTTTCACATCTCCACAGAATAAAAGGACTTTCTGTCTAGTGAAGACACATCTCACACAGTCGGCTCAGCTTGAATCGTTAGAAAGCAACTTGAGTTTACAGCTTGAGAAGTGATGATGTCATGATTATCATTTCACAATATTTTCCCAAAAACCATCAAAGTGAGCTGAAATTATGCTTAAAATGGCACCAAAAAACTACTGTGATGACTTTACGTTTTTGTTAAAAAATTTGTTTTCTTTGCATAATATTTTATATAAAATTAAACAATCTTAAATAATGTTCATACATCATAAGGCCCCTCTGCACAAAAAGAGGACATGTGTTTTATTTAAATAAATATTTACCCTGGCATGGGCAGTAACTCTTTCATTTTATATTTCCTATTATTATTTATTATTATGACTAACTTTGTATATGTACCCCTGGAATGGACAGTTTAGTGTGAACATAGTGTTATTTAACTTAAATAGATTGTAATGTTTAGTGTAATTCACTGTTTGTCCACGCGATGTCGTTGGAGCGCTCACTCTGCGAGCTGCTGAAATGCCCGGATGTTATTGTAGCTAGCTCTTTTAGCAAATCGGCTAGCTGCTGCGACGCCGCTGCCTCTTGCCGCTACGGTCCGTCGCATCGGGGACATTCGACCCTTTTGCCTGTCCCGGCCGCTATAATCCGGTTTTTTAACGTTGGTAACTCGACGTCGGTCATTTATCATGATCGAAGTTGACTGAACGGCTCGATCACTTTAGGTCTTATCGTTGATTTTCCGACCGATTTGGCGGGACTAGATCGGGTCTAACAATACGACGAGCTAAAGGCTAAAAAAAGCAGCTAGCGCCGCCGAGACACAGGCCAGTTTGTTTTTTCAGGGAGCTAACACAGCTAGCTCAGCGAGCTACCGCCGCGGCTGCCATGGAGGACAAATCTTTCACGAAAGAGTTAGACCAATGGATCGAACAGTTAAACGAGTGTAAGCAGCTCTCGGAAAACCAAGTGCGGACACTCTGCGAGAAGGTGAGTAGTAGCCGCCCGGGTCTTTTTATCGGGACTCCTGTTGGCCTCGCTCTCGGCGCGGCCTACTTTACAAGGAAAAAACCCGCTCCCGACTAATTTCTGGAGCGGACGTTACAAGGCGGCTAATTCTGGCCCCCGTTTTAGACCAGTCATCCCGGGATCGTTCACGCATACAAGGCCACGCGATCCTCCACACCACGTTTTGTTGCTATTTACTGCCAGGTTCGTTTAAACTGCGAACTTGAACGTTTTTTTTTACGGTGGCCGTCGTCTCAACTCGGACCGAATGGCATCTTTTTACAGCGCTGCCAGCAAATAGACGGAGCCCATTTTACTACCAGTTTGATTAACATGACAGCGTTCCGCGCGTAGATCGGAACTCTGTTAATGGTTATGGTTTTTATTTGTTTTAAGAGTTTAATATTGTTATTGTGATATTATACGCGTGCATGTGTGTTAATACGTGTTCTAGTTCCCCATCGGCACCGCGCCCTGTCCTTATCGATCAACCCGTATTGCATAAACCCGACGAGCCTCTTTCAGACGTCACTCTGGGGATGTGGCTCCATGAAAGGTTTCATGCATCATCGACCTGCTTAATGATGTTAAAATATATTATATAAGAACGGGATTAAGTCGGAACACTGGACATCCGGTTGTCACCTGAGCGCGCGGACGGATACGTCAGTTTCCTGGAGCTAAATGAATGAATGATGAGTTTGATCTGTAAACGTTAACATGGTCAGCTGTTTGTATTTTTATTTCGGGGTTCTGTCCGACAAAGGGAAGTCGGTGGACTTCATAAAAGCAGTAAAGATCATAAAGCCTCGAGTTATGGTGCAGATAACCTTTACTCTTATTGTTCAGTGAAATATCTAAACATGATAATAAAGTCATGGATTTAAACGCATGTATTTCAAAGCTGTCATAAGTAATGAATATTCAAACAAGCGTTCAGCCTGTCATTTCCAAATGTGATGATTTCCTGTTTTGTCTGCTTTTTCTGTAAATCATTGTACTTTTGAATGTGTTGGTTGAACAGAAATAATAATTTAAAATCATCACTTTGGACTCTGGGAACATTATATTCAATGTTCTCAGCTCATGATTGATTAAACAAAAATAGAAGTCCGACTCAACGGTGAAACCTGGTAGAACAGAATCAAACATGGTTTCCTGTCGACCTAAATGTAGTGATTAATATTTATTTATGTTTTCTGGCATGTTGATTAGAGGTCGATCGATGTGACCTTTTCAGGGCCGATACCAATTATTCCTAATCTAGGAGACTGATCGTTGAATATTTGTCTGCAGTCCAAATGTATTTAGTTATCGTTTGTGTCTGGAGAGGTTTCTGTGATCTTATGTCTAATGTGATTTTAAAAGCAGGAATAGTGAATAATACTATGCTTATTTCCTCTCCAGGCTAAGGAGATCCTGACCAAGGAGTCCAACGTCCAGGAGGTGAGGTTTCCCAGCATACCTGACAACAATCTAACCCTCGCTGCTGGTTTCCAGTGTGAGGCCTGCAGGCGACGGGTTCATCTGGTTCTGCAGCTGGAAGGTTGAACTGATTAGATGGACGTGGAGATGAGAACGATGGAATGTATTGGTTCAAAGTAATGGATATGCTCAGATGAGATGTGATCAAACCATCATTAATGTACATTAATTTACATGCGAGACTATTGTAAATGGGTATCTTAGCTGAAGGTGATGAGTCGCTGTAGAGCTGCACTCAACCAAAGGTCCTGGTCCACTGATGTCTCAACTAAACCCACCTCTGTGTGCCCTTGACCCTCAATCAACTATAGAAGAACATGAAAAGTCATTTGCAACATATAACATTACTTTGAACTTATTAATTTATACTTCACAACCTAAAAAACTACCTCTGGAAGGTTTCTCAAGTGCATCTCAGATGTTTCTCCTTTCCTGGTTCGGCTGTGAAGTTCAGACGTCCTGCTTTATATAAATGTGGTCTATTTATAGAGGATCATGTCTGTTTAGAATATTCCAGAAGAAAAGGAGGAGTGTTTTCTGTGCTGAATCTGCCGTTCCCTCCGGCGTGTTAAGAGGAAACATGAACAACATGGCGGCTTGTTTCCACTGTAAACGTCTCTGCTGACACGTTCCTCCAGAAACAAGCAAACGTAGAAACGCCTGCATGTGAAGACCAGACTTCATGGACGCCGTCGGTCTGCTGGACGTTCCGGTGCTCAGTGTTCCTCGGTTTGTTTCATCGTAGCCAACGACGTCCTGTTTTCATCTGTTTGTTCACGTTAAAGTTTCATCTCCGACCAGGAAACGGAAATGAATTTGAGGAAATTGCTCTGCGACCAAAAGAACAAAACCTGTGAGGTGTTTTATTTAGGGCCGGGACTCCATTAAAAAAATGTATCTAATTAATTAGAGGCTTTGTAATTAAATAATCAAAATGAATCATATATAAATATTTGACCTGAGAACAATGAGAAGTAATTTTTTTCACATGGATTTTTAGTATACCATTGAATAGTGACTGAATACATAAGCTTAAGCAACAAAATATTGTTTATTTTTGTTCAATCAAGTCCGACAGACCAGTGCAATGTTTGCCATTAAGTGTAGCAATAGCATATTTAGAACTATAGTACATTTCAGAAATTCAGGTAGCCTATATGTAGGTAGACCTTCTGTAAACTATAACACTTTGTTTTTTGAAGTAAAACACAATACTTTCAAGTACATTCAGAACATTGGAAACCCTGACTATTGGAAAACATCTCTCTCTTGGCGAGGGTTAACCCTCCGATGCTAGCTACCACGCTAGCATCCACGCTAGCTGCTATATCTTTAGCATTGAGGTGATACTTGAGGCTTGATGGCCTGCGGTGATATGTGAATTCCTTGTTGCATAGCTTGTACACAACCATGCTCTTATCGACGCTTCCATCCGTTGGTTTTTTATAACACAATGTCCCATCCACGGTGGTTTGTTGTTGTCTGAAGTCATGAACGGTAGTTAGTGCTCCAGTATAATCGGTCCGCCTGAAACTCATCCAGTGAGAAGCGTTCGACGGTGCAAAAATAAGTGCGATTAAAATTAGTCAATTTTATTTGACACGTTAATGTTTGTGTAATTAATTAATCTTAATTAACGCGTTAAAGTCCCGACCCTAGTTTTAATAGGAATCCAGTCTGTCGTGTGGATATCGGTGGATAGTATTGATTGAATATTGCCGATGCTGCTGAGGATTTAATCACAGTTGACCAGAAAGCCTGCAGATGAAATGAGAAGCTTCAGCTTCTTGCGATGACGGTTCTTGTCAAACCAGAAGAAGAGTGTTTCCTGTTGTGACGTTGTTTCCTGTCTCAGGTTCGATGCCCGGTGACGGTGTGCGGCGACGTCCACGGTCAGTTCCACGACCTGATGGAGCTGTTTAAGATCGGTGGCAAGTCTCCCGACACCAACTACCTGTTCATGGGAGACTACGTCGACAGAGGCTACTACTCTGTGGAGACGGTCACGCTGCTCGTCACGCTAAAGGTAAACGCCGCACGCACTCACGCGGTTAGAAGCCAAACTTTCCATCTTCTTCTTCTACTTTTCATTAAAATGTCCAAGTGTTCAGTGTTTCCTGTTTAATCTCCTCCTCTTTGTTTACGTGAGAGATGAACAATGATGTCACAGTCCGTTTTACTAGCTGTGACGTTTGATTGGCTGAGGGACAGCTTTGCCCGTTAACATAAACGTCCTCTTAAAGTTTCCCAGCTGCCACAAACGGAGGAGGCTTTCCGGGTCACATGACAGATGAACCATCACAGCTGGGTGGGACCAGAACCCAGACCACCGTGCTGCTGGTTTCAGTTCTGGTTTGTTCGGGTTTCTTTCCAGGCCGTTTGGAATCAGCGAGTAAAACGCCACCAACACCGTCGGCATCGTAGACAAATGAATGAACTACGTCCGAAGTCTCCGTGATGCTGCTGACATCTTATTGCTTGTTGTAAGAGATCAGCTGGACTGGACCACTTCCTCTGGACCTGGTCTTTCATGAGAACAACGAGGATAAAGCTGCAACTGTTCACAGCTGGTCCTCTAGACGAGGTGGAGACGACTCGCAACTTAATTTGTGCCTAATCTGCTTGTAGACCTTTTCCATGATGGAGCAATAACCTTTTGGCCAATAATGGTTTAGTTTCTAAAAATATTGCGTCGTCCTTCTAATGAGCTGGACATGAAGCCGTGTGTTGGCTCTATTTCCATGAATGTGTCCTGGGTTCACTACGTTCCCCTCCTCTAACCTTCCTCCTCCATCAGGTTCTCCGTGGAGCTCTCTAGGCTTCTCCGCGTTCAGTAAACGGTCACATAAGACAAAGAAAAGTCTTTCCAACGTTGGTGTTCTGGTGCTAACTGTACAAACGTGGTGTTCCAGGTTCGTTTCCAGGAGCGAATCACCATCCTGCGAGGGAACCACGAGTCGCGGCAGATCACGCAGGTCTACGGCTTCTACGACGAGTGCCTGAGGAAGTACGGCAACGCCAACGTCTGGAAGTACTTCACAGACCTGTTCGACTACCTGCCGCTCACCGCGCTGGTGGACGGACAGGTAAGAGACCCCTTTTACTTCCTGCTCCTGTCAAAATAAGAGCTTCCAGACTGTAAAGCTGCAGACGAGCTGGTGTGTTTCACTTCCTCTTTGTGTTTCAGATCTTCTGTCTGCACGGAGGTTTGTCTCCCTCCATAGACACTCTGGATCACATACGAGCCCTGGACCGCCTGCAGGAAGTCCCACATGAGGTACGTATCCACGTGTCAAACACATTACTGGGGACTACTTTCAGCGGCGGATTAATCCTCATTCGGTGGCCTGGTGAGAAGAGAAGGGATCAGGCGTGATGCTCACACAGAACTGGTCATGTCGGGTTTGTCGTCTATGACTCACTAGAATGTGATGATGTCATCGAGGCTGATGCAGGGATCAGGAGTTTAAATGAAAGATAACAGATGTAGGATATCAGCAGACGGCGGAGGCAGGAGGTCTGATCAGACCTGCACTGAGGTGTTAATATTGATGTTAACGGTGAGTGTGTCCCGGCAGGGCCCGATGTGTGACCTGCTGTGGTCGGACCCCGATGACCGCGGTGGGTGGGGCATCTCCCCCCGAGGCGCCGGCTACACCTTCGGACAGGACATCTCCGAAACCTTCAACCACGCCAACGGCCTCACTCTGGTGTCCCGCGCCCATCAGCTGGTCATGGAGGTAACCCCCCCCCACACACACACACACACACATGCAACATTTCCTGGTGATGACATCACACTGCTTTATTAAAAACCAGCAGCGTCGTCGTGTTAAAGAAGCTTTCTACCTCAAACGTCCAGATCACTTTTAAAGTTTTCAGCTTTTAGTCCTTTTTATTTAGTCGCGGTGACACACGCTCCCCCACAAGTGGACTGAAGCATCCTAAAAAAACCTCCGTCTCCATGGCAACGTGATGTAATGAAGCTGTTAAGGGGTGCAGTGCTGCTCCAGTTCCTGCTTCTGGACCAGTTTCACTCCCACGATGGTTTCACCCGACGACAAACGCATACATGATTAATAATGATCCATATTCACTTAGACTCCTTTGGTACAGTCCAGATGCAGAGTGGAAAAACGTGGGAAAGTACTTCACGATGAAAATAATATCATCAATAACCCAAAGGAGCGAGTAAAGAACCTGTAATATATGATAGAATATATGAGAGAGAGAGAGAGAGAGAGAAGAGGAGTGGTGGTTAAAACCTGACAGCAATAAATATCCTAAAACGATGAAAGCCTGGGTGAGGCAGGCCGGTCCATGTGAACGGATCCTAGAAGCTGAGACTGGACTCGTTGTGGTTACAAGCTGAACCAAGTGAACGGATCTACTTGAAATAAACCGTTTTCTTATAAATGTTGAGAAGGAGTCCGGGACCCAGACTCAGGACTTGTGATCCAGACTCAGGACTCTCGTTTGATTGGCTGACGTGGGTTTTTGTACCTTCAGGGCTACAACTGGGGCCACGACAAGAACGTGGTGACCATCTTCAGTGCTCCAAACTACTGCTACCGCTGTGGAAACCAGGCAGCCATCATGGAACTGGACGACACTCTGAAATACTCCTTGTAAGTGCACAGACTTCCTGTTTAACTGGGTTGTGGGATGTTGCTGCTCTGTTTCTTCTGTAGAAGAAGACGTTGTGTGGAGAACCAGCTGACGTGTTGAAATCATCTACAGATGAAGAACGCAACAAAACTGTCAGTCTGGTTTCTTGTTGGCGTTCACGTACGAGGATGTTTCTGTGAAGAACAACATCTATTAACACGACGGAGCTTCATGTAGTTCTGGCTGATAGATCGGCTGTTTAGAGCGACGGGTCAAAGTGAAGATTCACAAGAATAAAACCCGATTCACCTCTGACCTCCGTCACATAACCGCTCTGAAACACCTTCATGTCTCCATAGATGTAAATAAAAGTAGTCGTCTCTGTATTTTAGAGGATGCTGCTCTTTTCAGGAAGTGATGTCACGTGTGAGGCCGCGGTGACTTCCTCTCTTGACAGCTGATTGACTGGTTGATGTTTAATTGTTCTGCATGATGACGTCGTCACTAACGAAGCCTTTTCTGCCTCCTCAGCCTTCAGTTTGACCCCGCCCCCCGCCGCGGCGAGCCCCACGTGACCAGACGCACTCCCGACTACTTCCTGTGAATGTCCAAAGCCATCCCTGTCAATCATCCGCGAAGCTCCGCCCCCCCCTCCCCCTCCCATTCTGGATGGAAAGAAGATATTACTAGTGCTAATGATTCTGTACCAGGGAGAATAGAAACAAACGATTGGCTGACGAACCAAGATTTTAAAGAAAAAGAGAGAAACCATAAGAGTGGCCCCCTCTACAGTCTTGTTTTCAATATGCTGTCATTAATGCTGTGCTTCTGGGGAAAAACAACACGTACAACTATGATCTGTTCCTTTTCTTTTTTTTGTTTATTACATGTTTGAAAACGAGATAATAAAACTACCAACGTGGACCAAATGTGCCATATTCTGATCCTTTTACAACATGTACGACGCGCTTTTGTTTGTTTTTTAGACCGGCACTATAACCCGACCGACCTGACCACCACGTCACACACACACTTCTTCATGGCATAATGTACTTTTTCTGTTGCAAGAATAATTTTAAAAAAGGAGGAAAAAACTAAAAACAGAAGGAAAAAAAAGAAGTTTGCTTCAAGTAGTCCAGCTGTCAGTCGTAGCTGTCCAGGCTGGTCATCTCAGCAACTATATTACTGTAATTTGAATAAAGACAACAGACGTATGAAATAAAAATGTCCTATTGACAAACTACTGCCATGCGTCTGCTTCTTTCTTTAGCTCCGTCCAGGCATCGAGGTGAAAACTTTATTTAAAACAAATACGACAAACAAAACTACCATCATCCTCAGAAATAATACTTAAAATAATTTAATATTCAAGTATCTGTCTTTTGGAAACTATTAAACTAAAATGAGTGAACCATGAATTAAAGAAGTTTAGTATAAAATATTCCCATTTTATATTCTGTGGAGTTGTAAATAAAAGATATGATTCCTACATTTACATTAAAGCTGAGTCATAATCAAATATAGATAGAATAGTAGTTCAGTTTAATATATCGACACTTGACTGACATATTTGACTGTGTGGTATTTGTACTTTAACTCAAGTAAAGGAAGTAAGTATTTCCTCTACCACTGACATTGATATACTGTATTTATTTTATGTATATATATAATTTGAGTTTGGTCTGTAGTTGCACATTAGAAAGATAAAATATAATTATGCTGGGAAAGAAAAAAGATTGTCTGAATAAAATGAACCTTTAAATGTAGTTTTAATGTGGATATTTTTTTATTTCGTTTATTTTATTGACAAAATCATGTACAAACAACATGGCTCACGTTTGTTTGCATTCAAAAGGAGCAGGTGCATAGAGGATGCAGAATAGAGACGTGAGAACATAAAATACACAAGAAATAAAAGTGCTGAAGTGGCTCAGTCTTCGCGTTGCTCTCAAACATCGCGAGAGTTCGCGTCAAGCGCCGCACAGTCCACCGTCTCCATGTTAGCTTGCCGGTTGTGAACTTAACGGCTTGTTGGCGGTTTTAAAAGAGATCAGCTAGTTTAAAGGTTGGTGTTTAGCGTTATTTATTAGTTATTAACTTGCCGTTGGTCACCGGAAACGGGTTTTCTTGTAGTTAATTAGCTGCGTTTAGCTCAGGATAGCTTGTCCGCTAGCATGATATGCTAACAACATTAGCTACCGAAGGGGGTCCAACTTAACTTGTATTTAACGGTCAACAAAGTATTCACTGAACATTTAAAATGCTCCTTAATGTTGCTCAGTTAGTCAGCCGTCACGTGATGGTTTTCACGGTATTATAATCACGTGACTGTAAACAACCACAGGAATAATAGATGTAAGTGAATACGGTTGTAAAGTTCTGAGTTGAACATTTGATGGAGAAACGAGGAAGAAACCAAATGTATTCAAGAGAACTGCACAGATAATATAACATATATTAGATAATATAACATATATTAGATAATATAACATATAAGTTAATATAACATATATTAGATAATATTACATATATTAGATAATATAACATATATTAGATAATATAACATATATTAGATAATATAACATATATTAGATAATATAACATATATTAGATAATATAACATATATTAGATAATATTACATATATTAGATAATATAACATAATATAACATATATTAGATAATATAACATATAAGTTAATATAACATATATTAGATAATATTACATATATTAGATAATATAACATAATATAACATATATTAGATAATATTACATATATTAGATAATATAACATAAGATAATATAACATATATTAGATAATATTACATATATTAGATAATATTCCAGGTAAAAGAGACTGAGTCGGATGAGCTGATCACGTTGGATGTGAGGAGATGCTGCTGAAGACTGAACGATGTTCTTCATGAAGGATCGGACCGTTTTAGTGGATCCACATCCGGAGGGAGCAGCCGAACCTCATCAAGGATCTGATGGTTTCATCCAGTGATATAAAATCTAATAGATGATGTCACATGTTTATCTGGCGTTCTTCTTGACTCTCCACAGGCTGCTGCCATGCTCCTGCACCGTTTGTATTGTCTGGCTGAAGCGACATCATCATGAGGAGGAGGAGGAGGAGGGTCCAGTCAGTCCTCTGATCTGGATGGAGGATGTGGTTCTGCACTATCGGCCCAGACCAGCTGCTGGGCTCGGCTGTCTCTTGGAGAGGACAGAGAAGCTTCTGGAGTCTTTCCCCTGCCGGACTCCACCGGTCTTCGCCCCCTGGTCCCCTGCCGCTGCAGACCGCCACCTGCCCATCAGACCAGCCAGACCGCCGCCCGTCATCACCTGCTCGCCGGGTTCTCTCGTCTCCGACAGCAGCGCTCGACCGGCAGGACGCCAGCTACGAAGACCTGAAGTTCAGGGTCTCGTTGCTCATGAACTCCATCCACTGGAACCTAAAGATGCGGCCTGCATCCCGGAGACCCAAACCCATCTCCTCCCAGAGCGAGGCATCACCAGACCGCCTCCTGGAAGCTACGCCAACCAACACGACGACCGCGCCGCCGCCGCCACAGGCTCGCCGCTCAGACGCTCCTGGAGCGTCTTTACACAGAAAGGAGTCCTGCTGCAGAGCTCTCCGCCGCCGTCCAAGCAGTTCCATCGCATGGTGTCGGCCCACAGGCTCCACCTCCACCAGAGGGCCAAGTGGGTGATCGGCCAGCACCACTGGGTGGCGGCCGGAGACATCGAGCGGGTCAGTGGAGCCGCCTTGTCGGCTCGACCTCATCCATCATCATGACGTAAAAAAACGTTTTGATTCCCACTCCATTCTGTTGAACATCATCTCTTCTCCTTCTCGTCTACACCCCCCCCCCCCCGCAGGCCTGGCAGACTCTGAGCCGCTGCGTCCAGACCTCGAGGCTGCCAACGTGCAACGCCAACATCCAGAGGGAGAGGGCGGAGATCTGGGTGTTCTGTGACGTCCTGCACTCGGAGCAGGTGGGACGCTTCCTGAAGGACGAGCTGCAGCTGTCGGGGAGGATCGGCCTCTCCGTCCACAGACTGGGACACGTCTTCAGCATGTAGACCAGCTTACAGGTCTCAGATCAGGTCCAGAGGAGCACACATGTTCAGTTTTCATCATCAAACTGGTCTCAGGTTTATTCACAACATACAAAGCTGTTTTTTTTAATGAAACCTCCTTTTCTCCCGTGACAACAGAACTTCATTAATATTTAACAGAAATCTACCAGTCTGTTTTTTTAAGAACCGATCGCTATGATTGAATTTCTGTATTGGTCTTTCTAGTGGCTCACTGATACTGATGTAAATAAAGGTTTGGTATTTTGAATGACCGTCTGTGGTGGAGGAGGGTGGATGTGGAGCTTTGCATGTGATGTGCAGTGTGTTCTGGAAAAGCAGCAGTCACATGATACGGTAGTCACCCTCGGGTGCTTTTCACTGACAGAATAAAAACAGTAGTTCATCTCCATCACACACACACACACACACACACACACACACACACACACAGACCGTGCTGCTTGTATAAGACCTGAATAAACGAGGACAGCATGAATACAGTACACCTCCCCCCATCTCTCACACATACACACACTCTTTTGTTGCCATGGTCCCCAGTCTTGACAGCGCTGCACGGCATTTAAATCTAGGTCACCGGATGTGACGTCGTTGCCCTGCCTCCCTGCCCTGCTGTAATCGGTTTAATCTCCTAAGGCCAATGTTTTGTGGTCTCTTAGCGTGATGTATCTATATAAAAGAGTGCTGAAATTTTGTGTTCAGCTATTCGAATACTCGTTTGTCGCTGGTGCTGCAAAACACTCGTTCATTTATCCATACGTGTTCGTTAGACGTATTTTATTTTGAAAACCACCCGGAACTTGTAAATTCTGCTCGTTACGCTGTTATATAACATTTTAGCCAGTAAAATGTGTCAAAGTAGACTCTAGCAGTAACCATTTGAATGAATTTGTTTGAGTATTTCCACTGATGAGATTTTAGTCCAAGTGAATCTTAATTTGACGTTTTCCTTTTGTGTTATATACTACATACGATTTTTTTATTTTGGCGATCTGGACCGGAAGTTGCTTTTAATGTCAATGCTAACTTGACGCTCGTCTAGCTAGCTGCTAAAATTCAGACGGATGAGCCACGAGTGTCTTGCTTTTGGAAAATAACCGATTAAATATTGGAACAAATCCGTTTTTTTGGAAACCCCGGACGTCGTGTCTGCTCGTTGATCCAACATGGCGCCCGCGGTTCGCTCTGCCGGAGGTTCTAACGTTTAAACGAGAAGGTGAGACGTTTGGACGGGTTTGACACCAGCTAGCAGGCTAAGCTAACAGTGGCTGGCATTGTCGTTTCCCGTTTCCTGGAGGCAACCGGGCTGCCCGACTCACGTCTGCTGTTTCACACTCTATCAGTATCTCCTCTCACTGTGGGCTTGTAGTTGGAATTAAAATACTCACTTTAACTTAGTTTGGTTTGTTTAAGTTCCGTAAATGTTAAATCCGAGCCGTTCTCTCAACGAGCGCCCTTTAAAACGCGGCGTGTTGAGTGTGGATGTAAGGTTCTATCTGTAAAAGACCTGAATGTGGGGAAAGAAACCGTCAGATACTAGTCATTGGTGTCTGCTCGGCCTCAGTGATCTGGCGTGAAACTCCCTTTGTAAACCATCCATTCTGCTTTTATTACGAACTGACGAACGTCACGGAACCCCTCTGAGAATCTGCGAATGTTTAACTGTACATCAGTAAAATGCATAAATTTAAAATATAAATAGTGTTGCTTGTTAGACGATTTGTTTTTTATCTCCTCGTCTTAATAAGACATTAGTTTAGTATTATGTTAGGTCTGCTTGTTCGTGATTTTCTCCCGAAAGGAAGCGATAGATTAATAGATTCTACGTCATACACATGTACACATTGTCATCAAACGTTTAGGTCATGAACATGAATCTATATATTATTAATTTATATCAATACAAGTTTGATTATTCATACTTTATGTAACTTTCTCTTCGTTTCCAGCTTCTCCAGAGTGTAGATGTGATAAACTCAGTTTCATAGAAGAGCTACTAACTACTATTGTAAGCATCATTTAGTCACGTGATGTATAGCACTGTTGTTCTTAAGGTACTACTTTACTCAGATGAAGACCGAACACTTGTTCTATTCTTAGCTCTTACTTTATCAGCAATCATACCTTGTGGTTTCTTTCTTTTGACAAATGTACTTATTGTAAGTCGCTTTGGACAAAAGCTAAATGCCCTAAATATAAATGTATAAGGTAATAAATGGACATCACTATTCTTTAAACCTTATTTACATTTAGGGCATTTAGCAGATGCTTTTGTCCAAAGCGACTTACAATAAGTACATTTGTCAAAAGAAGGAAACAAAGAAACCACGACGTATCATTGCTGGTAAAGTAAGAGTGAAAACTAGTGTCTGGTCCTCGTCTGAGTAAAGCAGTAGCTGTTCACCAAACATACCTTAAGAACGACAGTGTTATGATCAAAGTGATGTATAAGAACAAAAAAGTGATTTCATTTAACCTGAAGGTGAAAGTTTGAAATGTCTTGTTTTGTCTTTTATCCGACAGCTTAACTGAAATGTGAGGAATCCAAATATAATTAGAAATAAAACGATGTTCTGATTAATTTACTGTTGATTCACTACTAGATGGATCGTCTGTTAGCTCAGCTCCAGTTTTGTTGTAAATGATAACGTTCCTGTTTTTAATCTCATTTGCAACAATTACCTTGAAGCAGAAGAAATTCTTGTTCTCTGGCTTCCTCCGATAACGCTGCTGCAGAATATATTCATAACGCCTCAGAGGCTCACATGTAGTCGTGTTGGTTGTGTTTAAAAAAAAACAGAGAGAGGAAGAAAAACAGGATCACAACATCAAGAGGAAATCAATCTCCTGCTTTTAGAGATTAACCAGAGCAGAGCGTGACAAAGTGTTGAAATCAGGATGTTGGTGGTTTACGAGCTCATAACCAGTGTGAGCTATTATTAGTATTATTAGTATTATTATTAGTCTATCAAACCATTGGCTCCACATCTGACAGCTTATAAACATACATTGATAAGGTATTTATGTCGGATATTAACTTCTCCGTTAACAAACACTAACACTTTGGCTGATTGTGTGCAGACTTCACTTAATTTCATTTTTTAAGCTTCATAATATAATGTCTAATTAAATATATATCTTTTAGTATTTTATTTGGGTCCTTCATTAACAGTTGAATTAATAGATACAAATGAATGCATTCAAATTAGAAAAAGAGACAGAACAACTTTTAGGGTGAAGCTTATTGTACCTTCCTCTTTTTAAATAAAAGATTTGAATAAACCCAGAGCAGAAATGTTTCATCCAATAATAATCCCAGGTTTATACATGTTTACATGGTGAACTACACATTCTCAACACAGTCGCTCTGCTGGTCACCCTTGGGTGCTTCAAACCTTTACATCCTGGTTCTCTCTGATTTAATTAAACCGATTTAATCAGAATAGTTCGGACCATCATGAGACCAAGTTGGCCACGTTTCCATGGAAACGTTGGATCTTTAAAGTGTACCAGGTTATTTTTAAATATTTCTGGACTGCCGTCTCTGTTGAAACTGTGTCATTAATTCCGTTTTGTGTTATTTTCTCCCTCCTCCTCGTCTCTCAGGTAGATTCGTTGCCTCCCCAGATGTGGCCGCCACCTCTGCTGAGACTTCTGTTCATGAACGGCGAGGGCTCTCTGATTGGTCGTCTGTGGCTGGGCCTGGAGGGATGACAGGACTCTAGCAGACATGGAGACAGGAGAGACACACAGCTGGAAACGCCATCTTCACTCCCCCGACACTCTCCTCGTTAGCATTCCTCGTTAGTTCCACTCAGGACAGAAGACTATTTTTATACCTTTTTATACTCAGAGCAGGTTTTGTTTTGCTAGTTCCATTGAAGCCATACGGACGTCAGGATGAGCTCCGAGGGCTTCCAGTACCGCGCGCTGTACGACTACAAGAAGGAGCGTGAGGAGGACATCGACCTGCACGTCGGCGACATGCTGCTGGTCAGCAAGGGAGCGCTGCTGGCGCTCGGCTGCACCAACGGAGGCGAGGAGCGGCCGTCCGAGATCGGCTGGCTGCCAGGCGTCAACGAGACCACGCAGGTGAGACACCAGGCTGGCCACCAGGGGGCGACTCCTCTCTGGTTGTATAGAAGTCTATGAGAAAATGGTCCTACTTCTCTCTGCTGGCCACCAGGGGGCGACTCCTCTCTGGTTGTATAGAAGTCTATGAGAAAATGGTCCTACTTCTCTCTGCTGGCCACCAGGGGGCGACTCCTCTCTGGTTGTATAGAAGTCTATGAGAAAATGGTCCTACTTCTCTCTGCTGGCCACCAGGGGGCGACTCCTCTCTGGTTGTATAGAAGTCTATGAGAAAATGGTCCTACTTCTCTCTGCTGGCCACCAGGGGGCGACTCCTCTCTGGTTGTATAGAAGTCTATGAGAAAATGGTTCTACTTCTCTCTGCTGGCCACCAGGGGGCGACTCCTCTCTGGTTGTATAGAAGTCTATGAGAAAATGGTTCTACTTCTCTCTGCTGGCCACCAGGGGGCGACTCCTCTCTGGTTGTATAGAAGTCTATGAGAAAATGGTCCTACTTCTCTCTTGATGTATTATCTCAGTAAACATTGTAAACATGAGTTTATGGTCTCAATCTCTAGTTTCAAGTCTTCTTCAATCCAGCATGATGTTCATTTAGTACATTATGGTCCATTTAGAGTCCACCAGACCAGAAAGCAGGGGATGCTTTAGGGGGCGAGGCTTACCTGCTGATTGACAGGTCCATTTAGCGTCCAGCAGACCAGTCTCCTCCAGGGTGACGATCTTCTTCATCCTGCAGACAGAAACAAACCTCCAGGAAGTTAACGTTTCTATTAAAGACCTCAAATGTTTTACTTTTGTTTTTGAGTCCAGATGATTCTCTTTGATGTTTGAGTTTTAAAGGATGTGTCATTCATTTTCAAACATATTCTATAAGAATCCCTTAAATATTGAGGATTTATTTATTGAACTTGTGTGTTTATTGAGCTCGGCGGCGCCCTCTGGTGGACGGACTCTGTTATGAGTGCGTATCGGTAACATTCTGTCCGTCCGTCTCTGAACGACAGGAGAAAGGCGACTTCCCGGGGACGTATGTGGAGTTCATCGGCAGGAAGAGGATGTCCCCGCCCACGCCGAAGCCCCGCCCACCCAGACCGGCGTCTGCAGCGTCCGTGAGGACCGACTCCGAGTCCGAGGGTGAGTACCAAAACATCTGGGTAGGCGATTTAGTCTAGATCAGGTCCAAGTCTAGACTAGGGCTGGGACCATACAGCATTTTATAATAAAAAACCGCTGATCGTGGTGAATTTCGGAATTTTGACTGAAAAAGTTCACTTTGATCGTAGGAACGTGAAAAAAGGCCGTGTCATTAAAAACACGTATTTCTAATGTGTTTCTTGGAATATAAAGATCCACGATGTTTTAGTGTCATTGAAGCACATTTCCATGATTGTTTTTATGACATCGTGAATCCATGTTACTTTCAGCAGGATCATCGTGACAAGAACTTTTAATATGATCTTGACCTATTGGTGCAAAGCATCATGGGTAACCGGTCAGAAACGTCTGACATGGTGATAGAAACTACCTGTTTAGAGGCTCAAAAACATGAAAACACAAACAGTCCCCTTAATAAACAAATGAGATCTGGTTTATAATAGATGTTGCCGTGGGAACGACATATCTAACTAACTGTTTACATCCCATTAAAATGTGAAGCTGCTTCCAGTTTCTGTTTATTATAAATCACCTTTGTTTTTCTCTGAAGAAGCTGAAGTTTTCACCTGAAGTTCGTGACTCACATTTCCTGCTGCTTCCTCGGCAGCAGCGTGTGGTCGGAAACTGGTCTCGGGTCTAGTCTCAGCTCTGGTCTCAGCTCTGATCTCAGCTCTGATCTCAGCTCTGGTCTCAGCTCTGGTCTCTGGTCTGGTCTCAGCTCTGGTCTCTGGTCTGGTCTCAGCTCTGATCTCGGGTCTTATCTCGGGTCTTGTCTCGGGTCTGGTCTCGGGTCTGGTCTCGGGTCTGCAGTGAAAACACAGGAAGTGTGTGTGGTGGCTGTTACCTGTGAGCTGAGAAGCTGCTGTAAAGCAGTTTGTGTTCGTGTTTGGTTTGACACGTCGTCGTCATGGCAACCTGTCTCACTTTCACCAGGGCCGTTTCTCAATATGCGTTCTTCTCTGTACTTCTGTTCTTGTGGACTTGAGAAACGTCATCAGCGTCGGACCGAGTACTGTTCCAATTCAAAGTTCGCATCTGGCCAAGTACGGTCAAATACCCCGGATGTGTTCTTGCCCCGCCCATTTTACAGAGGATGCATCGGAGGAGACTTGTGTGGACTTTGGGCAGTTACGTATCCCAGAATGCATTTCAATAAAGCAATGGCGGAGGAGAAGACTAACGTTACTGTTTTGGGGTGGATAAATGTTTTTATGTATTTTTGCGGGAATGTCATTTTTACAACTTCAATTCGGTGCTGTGGGTGATTTATTACCGTAGCACGTAGTTTTTATTCCGACGTTTTCGCCGCTAACGGCTATCAAGGCTAGCTACCTCGCTAGCCGCTAGCAAGTTGGCCCGGGCACTTAGCATTACTGCTACCCCGCTGATGACTGCCTTGTCCCGGCGTGACAAGGCAGAAAACATCATATTATATCCTCATATAATATATAATAAAATATACAAATGAAACGGAGTTGTTTTTTATAGTGTTTATTTTATTTTAACCAGTGAAAATAACCGGAAGTTGAACGCCGTCAACCGGCAAAAACGATGACGTCATCAAGTACGTTCCTGTTCCAAATGCAGAAAAAACACCGTCCTCCCGTTCTCCCGTACCCCGGGAGTTCGTTCTTCCAACTGAACTCCGCAAGTCTAGACTCCCGGAGTTCACGAGTTCGAACTTGGCGTACTGGGTATTGAGAAACGGCCCAGGACGGAAGTTTAACACACGGAGAGGAATAACAACACGACCATATATGGGTTTAATGATCTCGGTTGTTTTGTTTTCTTTTTCAGGGTTCACGTTGCCGGACCTCCCTGAGCAGTTCGGCCCTCCGGACACGGCACCCCCCCTCCTCAGCAGACTGATGGAGGCCGTGGAGACCAAAGGTCGCACACACACACACACACACACACACACACATACACACACACACACACGCACACACACACACACACACGCACGCACACACACACACACACACGTTGTTGCTGATGTGGTCTGTTGTTGCTGCAGGTCTGGAAAGTCTCGGTGTGTATCGCGGTCTGAGCGGAGGAGGTCCGGACACCCGGCAGCTGGCCGATGCTGGTGAGGAGGCGTCTTCTTCTACTGGCGGACATGTTTGGAGTTTATTAGAGTGGTGATGCAGACAGGAAGTAGAGAGAGAGAGAGAGGGAGAGCTGCATCTTCACCACCAACAGGATTCTTCTTCTCTAGAAACTACAAATGAGTCAGCCAGAGAGGAGGCGGGGCTTAGTGCCAGAGAGGAGGCGGGGCTTAGTACCAGAGAGGAGGCGAGGCTTATGGTGCGTTCCATTAACCTCGGAAGTCGGAAGCCGGAGCTGGGAATGACGTCACGCCCGAGTTATCAGCATTTCAGTTACAAAGTCGGAAAAAGTAGCCAATGGCCAAAAACGGAAGACGAAACCAAATGGCTACATCTCCAAAAGTTATCCTCGCGCTTGCCTTGTCCGAATATAAACACCTTCTTAGGGCTGCAGCTATCGATTCTTTTTGTAATCGATTAATTTAGCACTTTATCGATCGATTAATCGAGGAATCGGATAAAAAAAAAATTGTGTTTTTAAACAACCAAAACAAATAATGCATAACGAAAATGATGTGGCTGTAAAATGATCAAGCATTTCTAAAAAAAATAAACAGAGGTATTCATTCCAACTCCAAAATTTGGCTCCAAAACTAAGCCAATTTATTAAGTGCCAGTGAGAATTTAACAACAATACAGTTAAATCAACTTGGATAAAACATGGATAACATTTAATTTACGTTTTGTTTTGCCAGCAATGGCCCTTCCCTCTCCCTGCCCTAAATATGTGTGTATATAGTGTACTTCTTCTGTGCCATTTATGTATTTAGCGTTCTCTATCACTACAGTTTGACCATTCTTTTCTCTGCTTCGAACTCCTCCGTCCGTTTGGGCAAACACAACAACTCACAACCGAGCGTAAATCAGGCTTTCCGATTGGCTGTAAAAGCTGCTACGGGAGCCAATACGAATGTCCGATGCATAAACGTAACTCTATACGTCACTCGCAAGATGGCGGATGAGAAGTGATCGTTATACATAAACAAAACGGAGAAATGCGCCACGGAGACGAGGAGACATCTAGTCACACATTTTACAACTTTACGCATTCGTTTTGTTGTCAGAAATAAATCGCTCACATGGGCAAGCAGGATACCGTTATTTAGCCCCGATACTCTCTGTCGTTTACGGACATTCTGAGTCTGACTTTCCGCCATCGCGCCAACTAAATTCAAAATGAATGACCGACGCGCTGGTGTGCTTCCTGAACAACGGTCCGTGTGGAACAATCGGATCCCGGCACATAGCCGCGTCATAGGAATTTAACGAGGCTTCGAGGCAGATGTTTTGCCTCGAGGAATTTTCATAATCGAGTTAATCGAGTAACTCGATGAATCGTTGCAGCCCTACACCTTCTGGACAAATATGCGGTCCTTCTGCAACCTGCAAACACGGTGGATTAAGAGAAAACACAAAGTCTTTCTACGTATTTCATTGTTTAAAAAAAGTATCGATCGCCCTTTGATCGGTCATCAGTAACGTTACTGTTTACAACCGGGGCAGCCATCTTTAAATGTCAAGTTGGGCTTGTCTGGATCGTCCGACTTTCCGAGTCGGAAATCCAACCTCGGGGCTCGTTCCAGTTGAAATTTCCGACTCGGAGCTCGGATATCCCGATTTCCGAGTACAACTGGAACGCACCATTAGTGCCAGAGAGGAGAGGAGGCGGGGCTTAGTGCCAGAGAGGAGGCGGGGCTTAGTACCAGAGAGGAGGCGAGGCTTAGTGCCAGAGGAGAGGAGGCGGGGCTTAGTACCAGACAGGAGGTGGGACTTAGTGCCAGAGAAGAGGTGGGGCTTAGTACCAGAGAGGAGGCAAGGCTTAGTGCCAGAGAGGAGGCGGGGCTTGGTGCCAGAGAGAGGGCGGTCTTAGTGCCAGAGAGGAGGCGGGTCTTCCCTCCCCACCCCAACCAGATGTACTCCATCACGGCTGAAATCTCCACTATCGCTGCTTTGTACATGTTGAAGTCCCAGATCCACCAGGAACCCAGACCCCGTCCTCTCTGGGTTCATGACATCAAATAAATATAAATAACTGGGGGGATGTTTGTTTTCAGACCTGGAGCAGCTGGAGGTGTCGTCCCTGTGTGACGGGGTGTTCCGGTTCCTGCAGGACTTGCCCAGTCCGGTCCTGCCGTCCTCGCTGCAGGCCGACATGATTCAGGCAGTGCAAGGTCGGGATGATGCCTCCGCCACGCCGCCGCCGCCGTCCTCAGCAGCGTCCAAGTCCGTTAACCCTCCACTGTTTGTGTCTTCAGAGGTCCGAGACCTGGAGGAGTGTGCCCAGGTGCTGCGGGGGGTCGCCAGCTCGCCGGCCTGCCCGGCCCAGTACGGCCTGACCCTGCTCAGCGTGGTCCGACACCTGGCCCGGCTCTGTCTGCACGGCTCCAGGAACCAGCTGAGCCCCCGAAACCTGGCCGAGACCTTCAGCCCGCTGCTGTTCAGACAGGCTGCAGGGTCAGTAAACGCCCCGTTATGATTTTAGTGTTCAACACCGCTGATCTGTATCTAATCTGACGGCAAGTGTCTGTTCCCGGTTCAGGTCTGAGTCCAGTCTGGATCCTCTAGTTCAGGTCCTGGAGGTTCTTATAACCAGCGAGCTCAACATGAACCAGGCTGCACCAGGTTTGTGTGTTTATTTAAATGTTGATTACATTTCTATCAGATATGTTTAAAAAACGGCTGGCATCAGCTTATCGATCCGGGTACTGAAGGTCCTGAAGGTGGTCATGATTCAAAACTATGAAGTTGATCAGCTCTAAATGATTGATCTTCATAAGAATGAAAGTTAACTGGGTAAATGATGTGATCAGTTAGAGAGAAGGCGTCTCACTCTGGTGTTTAAGTGTCATGATACAGGAGGTGTTACTCCCATACAGCAAAAATATTATATTTGAGTTTATGTGATTTTTTTTATATTTAACTTCATATTTACAACCAGATTTCACATTTAACAGCCATATTTGAGACATATTTTTGGTAAAACATGAGACATATTTTTGGTGTCTCAGCGCCCCCACTGCCCATCAGTACCCGTTCAGGTGAGGAGTGGTACTGCAGCAGGGAGACAGAAACCCACTAAATGATCATAAATCCGGATCAAGTTCTGTGACAAGTTGATGAGGGGAAGCTGCTGAAAGCAGGAAGACCACACAGTAAGCGTAGAAAGGTCTGGTTGAGTTGGTGGTTCCTGAGAAACCCAGTGAAACCAGACTCCAACACTTGGTCTCTGGTGGATCATGTGATGATGGATTACAGGAGACGCTGGACCGATTCAGAAAAGATGCCGAGTCATTTTATCAGAACATCTGGTCTCTGAGCCACGTTGTTGTTTTTGGTTTTCTGAATGGAGTTCTGCTGATCCAGGACCAGCTCAGAGCAGTTCCTGTCCTGCTCCATGGTTTAATGGTTTGACCTGGACCTGATTTGTCAGGATACATTTTCAGTAACAGTCTTTGTTGGAGAGACGTAACGGAGGACAGCGTGTCGGTGATGTTTCCTCCAGCATCACATGACCTGTTTGACTGGAGGCAGCGAGTTTTAAATGTTGCCGTGGAGACGAATCCTCCCTCGTCGCTCTCAGGTCCTCAACATGTCAGCGAAGTCCAGTTCTTAGTCCAGATGAGATTAAGGATTGTTTGCTCTACTTTTCAGATTTGCTCCTTAAACGATGATTTGATGCCCGATTAGAGGCAAAAGCTTAAAACGTCACAAGAATTTGATCATTCTGATCTCATTGATCATACAATTTAAATTAAAATGTTGCCAGTTCTAAACTTGGAGAAAGTTATTACATCATATCATTACATACATCATAGGAGATCTGACCTCGTCTGAAGTTATGAAGAAGAAGAATCTATAGAATCTATAACATATATATATATATATATATATATATCATGATCATGAACTCTGTGGTTAAACAAATGGATCCAGGATAAATACTGGTTTTCGAGAAGCACATAAAGCAACAAATGTCCATGAAAAACATCCATTAGCTGACTGAAGTAATTTTACTACTACAAAGTATTTGTACATGGTGTGATTGGTACTTTATTATTTCACTGCATCATCACATAAATAAGAAACAAATAGTCCGGTCACATAATAATAATAATAATAATAATAATAATAATTCCATTAATGACTCGTGAATGAGCAGTTCATCGTTATGTCACTGATTCATCCGGTCGGACCGAGCGGCAGCTGAAACGATGACATCATCCATCCACACAGTGAAAGATGCAGCAGAGGAGGGAGGAGGGGGGGGGGGGGTGTTGCCTTGGTGATATCACTGCCATCGCAGGATTGGCTGGGGGCAACGGTGATGTCACACATCTCCAAGCTGCTCTCCTGAGCTTTGAACTGAGGCTCGCGGAGGGAGACGGACGGAGACCAAAAGTTGCGTCGCTTTAAACCTTTTTAAACAGCGGAGACGACTGCAGGTCTGGGATCAGTTCTCCGGGCGGCTGGTTTCTCTGTGGACGAGTCTGAGGATGTGAACGGTCGACCTGCAGGTGCAGAGGGGGGCTCCAGGGGGAAGGAGCAAATCCTGCAGAACCGAGTGGTCAGTGCAGTCTTTAAATCAGAAGTGACAAAAAGAGAGATCGAGACCAGGACCCGTTTCTAGCAGATGACGTCAGGCTTCCCCTGAGGCTGGATCAGCTGTAGTCCGGACATCATGAGAGCCACTTCAGGAGGATCTGGGTTTGGTTTCTCACTCCTGAAGCTTGGCCGAGGCGGCTGAAGGTTTTTTTCCGAGGCGGACATGGAGCGAGAGGAGGGAGGCCGGGCCGAGGCCGAGCCCCCCAGGGGCCGAGACCAGATCCTCTGCTACATTAGCATGCAGAGTCCAGGTAGGAGCTCAGACCTGAACCTGGAGCCCGACACCTGGCCGTAGTCTGGCTCTCCTGTTGTCCTGCTGATTAGGATCAGGTTTTATCAGAAGTGATGATTTCATTTGGCGTTTGTGTTTGTGGTTATGTAGCTCGTAAACATGAATCACGTTGCTATGACAACGATATCTCGGTATCTAACAACCGCAGTATGATGGACTAGCATCCATCTAGGCTGCTCCTCCCGCTCCTGCCATGACGTCACCTTTTCATTTTCATTCAGCGCTTCCTGTCTCGGTCGCCATGCGGTCCGATACGCTCTCTTCATTGGGAACAATTGGAAAATTCTAGAACGTTAAGTTGAATCTCTCGTCTTGTTGCAGCGTTGCCTCCTAAACCCGTCAAGTCTGCGGCTCCAGCTGCTTCCTGCAGCTTCAACAACAGCATCTCCCTGCAGGACGCCGAGTGGTACTGGGGAGACATTTCCAGGTAATACACACGTCCGGTAGGACACACATCCCAGTAGTACACACGTTTGGTCATACACACGTCTGGGTAGTACACACGTCCAAGCAATACACACGTCCGGGTAGTACACGTGTCCGGTAATACACACGTCCGGGTAGTACACGTGTCCGGTAATACACACGTCCGGGTAGTACACGTGTCCGGTAATACACACGTCAGGTAGTACGCGCGTCTGGTAATACACACATCCCAGTAGTACACACGTTTGGTCATACACACGTCTGGGTAGTACACACGTCCAAGCAATACACACGTCAGGGTAGTACACGCGTCTGGTAATACACACGTCCGGGTAGTACACGTGTCCGGTAATACACACGTCAGGGTAGTACGCGCGTCTGGTAATACACACATCCCAGTAGTACACACGTCCGGGTAGTACACGCGTCCGGTAGGACACACATCCCAGTAGTACACACGTTTGGTCATACACACATCTGGGTAGTACACGCGTCCAAGCAATACACACGTCCGGGTAGTACACGTGTCCGGTAATACACGCGTCAGGGTAGTACATGCGTCTGGTAATACACACGTCCTGGTAGTACACACGTTTGGTCATACACATGTCCGGGTAATACACACGTCCGGCTTGTACATGCGTCTGGTAATACACACGTCCGGGTAGTACACACGTCCGGGTAGTACACACATCCAGGCTGTTTCCTCACATGGTGGAGTATAAGTACACTGTGGGAGTAGTACTTTCACTGCAACAGAGTACTTCCACCGTGTGGTTAGGTAATTTCATTGTAGCAGTATATTAATCGTGTGATATTACTACTTTTAATGCAGCATAATAGTTTGACTGTGGTATTAGTACTCCTACTAGAGCACATGTTCCTTTATAATACTATTACAATTTCATTGCATATTTTTTTCAATATTCAAATTATATTCAAATATTTAATGCTCAAATTCAGCCTATTATTAATATTTACTACACTATGCCATTATCGGCAATTCAATTCAATTCAATTTTATTTATAGTGTCAAATCACAACAGAGTCATCTCAGGACACTTAACACATTGAGCAGGACTAGAATACGCTCAAAATTTCAAGAGTCAACACAATTTCAAATTCCCAACATCACCCAGGGGCAAGCGTTACAGCGACAGTGGCGAGAAAAAACTGCCTTAATAGGCTTTTAGGCAGAAATCTGGTGCAGCCCAGACCCTTGGGTTCCAACTGCATTTGGTGCTGGTAGTATAGTAGTGGTAGCATTAACAGTAGTGGTGGTATTAACAGAAGCAATAGTATCAACAGCAGTAGTCCATGGCAGCGGGCACAGCCACGCCAAGATGGATCCATCCCAACCACGTCGCCGTAGACCAGGAAGCAGGAGTGGTTGAGCAGTGACACAGCAGGCAGGTGGAGCTACCATGTGGTGTTTCCAGCGTCAGGCCAGTTAGCAGTCTGCATCGGTCAGCAATGTGGTTGTTTTACTTCCTGTCCACTAGAGGGCGTTCCAAAAACATCACCAATAAACATGTTGAATCACCAACAGCTGACAGCTTTCTAGACTTCAGCATTCGAAGAGTACTGATTCTTTTACTGTTTGAATTATATTCTATTCCCCAAGTTCATTCCAACAGCCCCGACTCCTTCTGTAACAGAGTATTTTGACAGTGTGGTATTAGTACTCCTACTGATTACAGAGTATTTGTGTTGTGTCCTGTAGAGAGGAGGTGAACGAGAAACTGAGAGACACAGCTGATGGTACGTTCCTGGTTCGAGACGCCTCCACCAAGATGCATGGGGATTATACTCTGACTCTCAGGTAAACAGAGATTATACTCTGAGATTATACTCTGATTCTCAGGTAAACAGAGATTATACTCTGAGATTATACTCTGATTCTCAGGTAAACAGAGATTATACTCTTAGATTATACTCTGAGATTATACTCTGAGATTATACTCTGATTCTCAGGTAAACAGAGATTATACTCTGAGATTATACTCTGACTCTCAGGTAAACAGAGATTATACTCTGAGATTATACTCTGATTTTCAGGTAAACAGAGATTATACTCTTAGATTATACTCTGAGATTATACTCTGATTCTCAGGTAAACAGAGATTATACTCTGAGATTATACTCTGATTCTCAGGTAAACAGAGATTATACTCTGAGATTATACTCTGACTCTCAGGTAAACAGAGATTATACTCTTAGATTATACTCTGAGATTATACTCTGATTCTCAGGTAAACAGAGATTATACTCTGAGATTATACTCTGACTCTCAGGTAAACAGAGATTATACTCTGAGATTATACTCTGATTTTCAGGTAAACAGAGATTATACTCTTAGATTATACTCTGAGATTATACTCCGATTCTCAGGTAAACAGAGATTATACTCTTAGATTATACTCTGAGATTATACTCTGACTCTCAGGTAAACAGAGATTATACTCTGAGATTATACTCTGATTCTCAGATAAACAGAGATTATACTCTTAGATTATACTCTGAGATTATACTCTGACTCTCAGGTAAACAGAGATTATACTCTTAGATTATACTCTGAGATTATACTCAGGTAAACAGAGATTATACTCTTAGATTATACTCTGACATTATACTCTGACTCTCAGGTAAACAGAGATTATACTCTTAGATTATACTCTGAGATTATACTCTGACATTATACTCTGACTCTCAGGTAAACAGAGATTATACTCTTAGATTATACTCTGAGATTATACTCTGACTCTCAGGTAAACAGAGATTATACTCTAACTCTAAGGTTAACGTCCTCACCATAAGGATGCTTTTATTTTGAAGTCAGTTTTCTTACCGTAGTACCTATAATACACACGCACGGTAAAACAGGTTCCCTAGTTGTCCCACGTAGGAACCTGGCTGACCTGCCGGTCTGGTGTAACAAGTCTGTTTGAACCTCCAGGAAAGGAGGAAACAACAAGCTGATAAAGATCTTCCATCGGGAGGGGAAGTATGGCTTCTCTGACCCCTTGACCTTCAGCTCAGTGGTGGAGCTGATTAACCATTACCGCCATGAGTCCCTGGCCCAGTACAACCCCAAGCTGGATGTCAAGCTGCTCTACCCAGTCTCCAAGCACCAGCAGGTCTGGACCCGGTCTGAGCTCAGGGATGGTTTCTGGGTTGCTCAGGTGTTGTTGTTGATGTTGATGATTTTGTTGTTGTTGATGTGGTGGTGGTCCAGGACCAGGTGGTGAAGGAGGACAGTATTGAAGCAGTGGGGAAGAAGCTCCATGAGTATCACCTGCAGTACCAGGAGAAGAACCGAGAGTACGACCGGCTGTACGAGGAGTACACCAGAACCTCACAGGTACACGCCACACCTGCAGCACACACGACACACCTGCAGCACACACGACACACCTGGAGCACACACGACACACCTGCACCACACACGACACACCTGCACCACACACGACACACCTGGAGCACACACGACACACCTGCACCACACACGACACACCTGCAGGACACACGACACACCTGCACCACACACGACACACCTGCAGCACACACGACACACCTGCAGGACACACGACACACCTGGAGCACACACGACACACCTGCACCACACACGACACACCTGCACCACACACGACACACCTGCAGGACACACGACACACCTGCAGCACACACGACACACCTGCAGGACACACGACACACCTGCAGGACACACGACACACCTGCACCACACACGACACACCTGCAGGACACACCACACACCTGCAGCACACACGACACACCTGCAGGACACACGACACACCTGCAGGACACACGACACACCTGCAGGACACACGACACACCTGCAGGACACACGACACACCTGCAGCACACACCACACACCTGCAGCACACACACCACACCTGCAGCACACACACGACACACCGGCAGGACACACGACACACCGGCAGGACACACGACACACCTGCAGCACACACGACACACCTGCAGCACACACGACACACCTGCAGCACACACGACACACCTGCAGGACACACGACACACCTGCAGGACACACGACACACCTGCAGGACACACGACACACCTGCAGCACACACGACACACCTGCAGCACACACGACACACCTGCAGGACACACGACACACATGATGCACACACACCACACCTGCAGGACACACGACACACCTGCAGGACACACGACACACCTGCAGCACACACGACACACCTGCAGGACACACGACACACCTGCAGCACACACGACACACCTGCAGGACACACGACACACCTGCAGGACACACGACACACCTGCAGGACACACGACACACCTGCAGCACACACGACACACCTGCAGGACACACGACACACATGATGCACACACACCACACCTGCAGTACACACCACACCTGCAGGACACACGACACACCTGCAGCACACACGACACACCTGCAGCACACACAGCACACGACACACCTGATGCACACACACCACACCTGCAGTACACACGACACACCTGCAGGACACACGACACACCTGCAGGACACACGACACACCTGCAGCACACACGACACACCTGCAGGACACACGACACACCTGCAGGACACACGACACACCTGCAGGACACACGACACAACACACAGAACCACCTGATATGTGGACTCCAGTCACATGACTTCACCTGGACCTTTTGATTTAAATACCTCAAATCCACCTTCTTTGTTTCCTCCTGCTCCTCCTCCTCTTCCTCTCCTCCTGCAGGAGATCCAGATGAAGAGGACGGCCATCGAGGCCTTCAACGAGACCATAAAGATCTTCGAGGAGCAGTGTCAGACTCAGGAGCGATTCAGCAAAGAGTACATTGAGAAGTTTCGCCGAGAGGGCAACGACAAGGAGATCCAGAGGTAGAGCTGTTGCCACGGCAACTATGACGGAGACCTTTTAAAAACACACACACACACACACACGTGAAGGAGACCTTGTTGCCATGGCACCAGAGCCTGCAGGAAGAAACCACCTGCTGATAAATTGACTGTGAAGGAAAATAAAGGTTCAACCTGCTAAAAGGTTTGTTTGATGAAGTTCATCATAGACCTGGTGAGACCTTATTAGACCTGGTGAGACTTGGTGAGACCTTATTAGACCTTATTAGACCTGGTGAGACTTGGTGAGACCTTATTAGACCTTATTAGACCTGGTGAGACTTGGTGAGACCTTATTAGACCTGGTGAGACCTTATTAGACCTGGTGAGACCTGGTGAGACCTTATTAGATCTGATGACACCTGGTTAGACCTGGTGAGACTTGATTAGACCTGGTTAAAACTGATGAGACCTGGTCTGATCCTGTTCCAGGATCATGGAGAACTACGACAAGCTGAAGTCTCGTATCAGTGAGATCGTGGACAGCAAGCGCCACCTAGAGGTGGACCTGAAGAAGCAGGCGGCCGACTACCGGGAGATCGACAAGAAGATGAACAGCATCAAACCAGACCTGATCCAGCTCCGCAAGACCAGGGACCAGTACCTCATGTAAGACCCGCACACTCAGAAAGACACAGAGGTGGTGTGGTTTGTGTACTCACGGCTGTGTACTCTGTGTACTCTGTGTACTACCAGGTGGTTGACCCAGAAGGGAGTCCGTCAGAGGAAACTGAACGAGTGGCTCGGCCTGAAGAACGAAACCACGGAGGAGTGAGTCTGTCTGTCTGTCTGTCTGTCTGTCTGTCTGTCTGAATGCAAAGCATTCTGGGAGTTATTAGGATTCAGTGTAAAAGAAACGGCCACCAGGGGGCCTTTAAGCTTGTCAGCGTGTTATCTGTCATCTGATGCGTAGCGTGTTGTTGTCATGGTAACAGTGAGTACAGCATGGTGGAGGATGAGGAGGACCTTCCTCACCACGACGAGCGTCTGTGGCGTTTAGGAAACATCAACCGTCTTCAGGCCGAGTCTCTGCTGCGAGGGAAGAGAGACGGGACCTTCCTGGTCCGGGACAGCAGCAAGACAGGCTGCTACGCCTGCTCTGTGGTGTAAGTCTCACTCTCTACCTGTCTCCCTGCCTGCTTCAGGTCTACCTGTTTACCTGCCTATCTACCTCTTTACCTGTCTATCCACCTCTTTACCTGTCTACCTGTTTACCTGTCTATCCACCTCTTTACCCGTCTACCTTCTTCTCTTTTTTTGACCTCATATGATCTGTGTCTCCCTCAGCGTGGACGGAGAGGTCAAACACTGCGTCATCAACAAGACCGGCACCGGGTTTGGCTTCGCTGAGCCCTACAACCTGTACGGGTCTCTGAAGGAGCTGGTCCTGCACTACCAGCACACCTCGCTGGTCCAGCACAACGACTCGCTGAACGTCACGCTGGCCTTCCCCGTCTACAGCCAGCAGAGACGGTGACCCCCAGCGACCCCCGGTCACACCGCCACCCTGGAACCAGACCACGCGACAAGTTCAAAGTCCCGCATGATAACTGGACAATATAAACCGTCCTGGTTTCAATCAATACACCTGTTACCGTGACGACGAGGCACCATGACGTTCTGGTGGAAAAACGTTTTACTGTCCAGTCCACGCTCGCGGTCCGAGTCACATGGGACGCATTTCCTCAGTTTTTAGACGCGTTAAAATATTCTCAACGCTCCTCAATGTCACACTTGACAACCAATCACATGGAGCAAGGGGCGGGCTTTACTACCGAACCACTTCCTTCCTGTTGTGACGGCGGTACAGAACAGGAACCGCCTTAAAACATCGAACACATTGCAATTCAGTGCAGAGCTAGCGGCTAACAGCTAGCGGAGGTGACCTTGAGTCACCTGATGATGCGTTTCTCCAGTCAGCAACAATGAGGTCATTTATAACGCTGTCATGGTGGAAACTCAGTTTTTAGTGTGAAATAGAAGAAAATAATACATCCAGTTGTTTGAAAGAGATCACATTAATATAAAATATAAATTAATATGAATTAAATATGAATTATGACCGTTTAACTTCTAACGCTAAAACATTAACTGGAGGAAAAGGTTTACATCCGTTTGTTTTACGTAACTCGGATATCTGAGGGAAAATGGCCGTTCAGGTTCACGACCACCCAGAGGATACGCCCCGCCCCCTTCTTGGAAAAATATCTACGTTAGTCAACGACAAAGGACGTGTTTGATTGATCCTGCTAGCTAGCTAACTTAGCTACGTTCCGGAAACATCATCGGTCTCTCCATTGAACACCGAACCTGTTAAGTCTGGAATAAGATCCCATGGGGGGACAAGAAGGGGGCGGGGCTTCGTTATGAACAGAAAGGCGTCACATGTGATCACGACCTCGCTGCAACTCATCGCGTTGAGGTCCTGAACGCCTCCTTGTTTTTGTCTCGTTGGAGGTCAGAGCAGTGGAGGTTCTAGACCAATTTTACTGAGGGGGCCTGGCTGGGGCCAGAGGTTTTGTCAGAGGGGCACATTCAACCCGGGGCGTATTATTTGTTCCACCTTTTGCGTCTGCGTAAAAGGCAGAACTGATAAATACTGTATTATTCTTCGTTCGGAGGGGGGGGCCACAGGGGGGTCCAGACTCAGTGTTACAGGGGCCCTGGCCCCTGCTGGCCCCCCCCTAGAACCGCCACTGGGTCAGAGGTCATGTGGACGGACCAGTGGACTCCTCCAATCATGACCCTGAACCACTGATCTAAAACACGTCAACACGACTGATGATGATGATGATGATGTCACAGACAAAATGGTGGACAATCCAGAGAGACTTCTCTACAGAAACACTGTGAGTGAACAACGTTTAGAACGAAGAGTCGACCCGAGCTGCGTTTTTTTGTACTTCAGAAAAAAATAAAGACGAATCATCCAAAGACTCTAAAACGACCGTCAGTGTTCTTCAAGGTCCGGTCTCTTCAAGGTCCGGTCTCTTCAAGGTCCAGTCTCGTCAAGGTCCGGTCTTCAGGTCTCTTCAGGTCCGCTCCAGTCCGTCTGATCTTCACCGAGCGGATCTATGATTCTTCAACTGTTTTCATTTCAATAAACGTCAGTCAGCACAAAGATTTTACTGATGAATCCTTCCGGATCTTCTGGGATCGACCGGATCCTCACGTTTCAAGGACTCGATGATTAAACGCAGCTTGAAGACTTTACTGATGGGTTTTTATGTTTTTCTTCCTCTTTTGTGCTTTGGACTCGACTTCCTTTGAACCCGGTACACGAGATGATTTCAAGGACTCTCAAAGTATTAAATCTTTTTTTTTTTTTACAACCTGGATCAGATTCTTTTTTTTTGGTTGGAAATGCCTTGAATTTTTCAAATTTGACTAATTTCCACAAAATGTGCTTTTTTCCTTTTTATTCTGACATTGAAACCCAACTAGTGAACACAAACAAGAATCTGTAACACGAGGTTAATAAAGCTGTTGGTCTGAAGGCTTCAGTCACAAACGCCTGATGTTTCCTTTTTATTTCTTCTCCGCAATCAATAATCAATCTGCTAGTTTGCGTGTGGGATAATTTTCACACTTTTATACTTGAGATTTTGTGTGTCTGAATCTGAGGAATTTACATATAAATACATTTTGAATAAAACACGTATACTGGTACGGTACGTGATCACCAAACATGAATCCAGTCTTCCTTAAATATGACTTTTATTCAGTAGCTAGCTTTAAAAAAATACAGAACGTTTTGTGCCAAATTCTGTGACCCAATCAGATTGAGTCTCACACGGTCCAGTGGAACCAAGGAACTGTATCTTGGGAAAAAATGTCTAAATTTTTTAAGATCCTGTTTTGAATTGTACGAAATCATAACAAATGATGTATCTAAATAATAAAAGTAAACAAAATAAAATCATGTAAAACAAAATTATAATCCAGGGGAGTATGAATATTCCACAGAAAGGTGACTGAGCGTTTATACGATCTTCTTCGTGCTGAGCAACAAGCACACAGGAAAATTATCAACAGCGCCCTCTGCAGTCACCGAACCCGATGGGTGCATGGATGGGTCGCACAATTTGGTGTAACGCCTGCTTTGCTACGTGACGTCAGAGTGGCGCCAACTCCGGCGTCCTCCCTGCAGGGAGCGTTTTCACTCCACATTAAATGGTGGACCGTGAAGATGGAAAGCGCGCGTAACATTAAAGGCTCCGCCATTTTAACTGCAAACAACAAAGGTAAGACGTTAAAACCAGCGAAGGCTTCGATCGCATTTTCATGTGTTAGCTGTAGGTAGTATGGTGGTCTTCGTTAACATTACGTCTCGATCTACCGTGTAGCGTCGACAGTTAGCTAATGTACCTGCAACAGTTAGCTAATGTACCGGCAAGGGTTAGCTAATGTACCGGCAGCGGTTAGCTAATGTACCTGCAACGGTTAGCTAATGTACCTGCAACGATAAGCTAATGTACCGGCAGCGGTTAGCTAATGTACCTGCAACGGTGAGCTAATGTACTGGCAACGGTTAGCTAATGTACCTGCAACGGTTAGCTAATGTACCTGCAGCGGTTAGCTAATGTACCGGCAATGGTTAGCTAATGTACCTGCAACGGTGAGCTAATGTACTGGCAACGGTTAGCTAATGTACCTGCAACGGTTAGCTAATGTACCTGCAGCGGTTAGCTAATGTACCGGCAATGGTTAGCTAATGTACCGCAGCGGTTAGCTAATGTACCGGCAACGGTTAGCTAATGTACCGGCAACGGTTAGCTAATGTTAGTTAATCAATTCTATATCAATAACTCCATGTGGACACCGATAATGTTACATGTCGTGAAGTCTCAGACTCACGGGAAACTTAACTACGTGCTGTCTGAGTGTATAACTTTACCCTGCATCTCATGCCAGCTGTATTAAAAAAACAACACGTTGTGATTTAACCGCAATTTACAGATAAAGAGTATGCCGAACTAGAAAATTCCCCCGTGGGAAATTTTGAAAGGGCCACAGGGGCTACTGCCGGAGTGTATATCCATTACGATGAGATTCTTCTAGATTTAAAAAAGACAGAGTTGTTTTAGAGGCAAATTACAGAGACTGCATGCTGAGAAACTGTCCCTGAAAGAAACACGCATCAGCAGTTTTACATGAATTTACCTCTAAAATGGCTCCGTCTCATAACGTTACATTATTATCACATAGCGTGGTGAATGTGCAGGTCACAACTTGTCCACAAAAGCGTTTTGGATTTGTTGGATTGTGTATTTGATGAGTTTTATAAGTTTGGTATGTCACCGAGCTCAGCTGTCACTCAAGTACTCAGTACTACTGAGACTCAAGTACTGAGTACTACCAGGTATTACTGAGACTCAAGTACTGAGAACTACTAGGTTATATGTACTGTCAAACAGTTGAGTGCTTCGCACTGGTCCCCTCAGATATTTTATAGCTGTAGGGGCCAGTGTTCGGTGCGATTGCCCCGTGGCCCTAATTAACAACGAACAACAAAGTCATGGTTTGTTAAATCTGTCCTTTTATTTTGTTTGTGTTGCGCTGTTTTTAACAAATGTATGGTGTCCTTGGGTGTCTAGAAAGGCACCTATAAATTATTATTATTATTTTAAAATAACTTAAAGAGACAGTGTGGAGGAATTACTCCCATCTAGTGATGAAATTGTATTTTGCATTCAAACGAATAGTGCTCTCTAGCGCGTCGCTTTGTTGCAACTATGGTAGCTGTTATGTACCAAGAAGCTATGACAACATGTCATCCAAAACCACTTCACCAGTAAGTAATTACTCCTGGAGCAAGATAGGGATTTATGTTGCCATGTTGATATTGCTTTAGTTTTGATAGCCTTCCATTTGTAGCCTACAGCATAGACTAACAACTAAACACACAACAAACACAAACAAATGTAACTAAAGCGCTTATATTGCTCTCCAACGCGCCAACAAATAAACAAATAAAATGTATTATTATTATTATTATTACAACACGGACTGTTAAAGGCAAGAGGACGTCCACCACGGCAGAATAACAAAGCTCAGTAAAAGTCGCTCTCTGGGAGCTCCAGGGGGAACAGCGGGACGTGGGTGCGCCCGTATCCGAGATCTGTGCCCCACAAGCAAAAAAAAAGTCAGTCAAAGTCACTGTCCACTCCAGGGGGGAGAGCCGGTCCTGCCTGCACCCTACGTGTCCCACTGGTGTGATCTCCTTTCATTCACGCTGGCTCTGAACGAAATCACGTTTAGGTGTTTTGTCACTCTCCGGCGGTTATAGTCTTCAAAATGGTGGAACGACATGGAAGCCTGCTGAGGACTTACCCGTCCAATGTAAATACAAATAAGAAATTCTTTACTTACGAGGATGAATCAGATTATTGGCAGAGGTAATTATACACTTATGAGGACCTTTTTATGAATGAAGATAATGATTTTAGCTAATAAATTACTTAAAATGTTACACACTGTCCCTTTAAAAAATGCTTGTTTTCTGAATGGCGTTCATCTCGCTCAGAGCTAAGCTAAGACCGTAGCTGCGACGTAAACACTGACCGACCTTGTTGTTTGTACACATACGGTCTGTGGTTTTACTCCTGGGGCCTGTACTGTGAAGCGAGTTCAACATACCAGGGTTATCTTTCAGAGATCCAGCTTGAGTTACCCTAACAAAGGAATCGGAGATAAGCGGTCACACGAAGCTGGTTATCAACTCGTTAACTCAACCCAGGGTTTACCTGTCCAGCTATGAGCGCGTGCACATGAAAGAGGCGGGGTTTGCAGCGCTTAACCAATCACAAACATGGATCAGTCTACGGCAGCGGAGCGGCGTATTTCACGTACGAGGAGCGAACCGTAATCTTACAGAAATACGAAGAAGTTTAACATATAATGCAGGCAAAAGGCAACCGTTTCATCTGTAACATGCAGGAAGGACAGCTGGCAAAAACTCACTGACTGTGTGGATGCGGAAGTCGTATTAATAGTATTAGTAGTATAATATGACTGCCCCATCATAAGGACACTAGTAGACCTGACTGACTGGATGACAGCAGTAACTTTTAAATCATGTCGTTGCTCTCTCTCGTCCCTTTAACTCTCACGATGTCCTTCTGCAATAAAAGGCCAAAAAATATAACTTAAAAATAATATTGATATTGTCAAACACCACGTTATAAGAATACATCTAAGCAACACATTCATCATTTAAAGTTATATTTTTTTGGCCTTTTATTGCTGAAGGACATCATGAGAGTTAAAGGGACGAGAGAGAGCAACGACATGATTTAAAAGAGGGCCGATTCAAACCCATGACCGCGGTACGTGGGGCGGTAACTCTACTGCTAAGCTATCAGTGCAGTTAACTATTTTTATTTCATCAGTCTGATCTACTAGTGTCCTTATGATGGGGCAGTCATATTATACGACAATGCATTCACAGTCAGTGGGTTTTTACCAGCTGTACTTCCTGAATGTTGCAGATGAAACTGTTGCTTTTTGCCTGCATTATATGTTTAACTTTGTATTTCTGTAAGATTATGGTTCGCTCCTCGTACGTAAAATACGCTGCTCCACTGCTGTACTGATCCATGTTTGCGATTGGTCAAACTCTCCTCGACAGGGAAACCCTGGTTGACTTAAGGTTGATAACCAGCTTGGTGTGACCGCTTATCTCTGATTGCCTTTGTTAGGTTTACTTAAGCTGGATAACTGGAAGATACCCTGGTATGTTGAACTGGCGGAGTGGTATAGGCCTCTGGTTCTGGTGGTTTCAGACGGGTTCTAAGATCTTTGGAGGCTCCAATACAAAATGGCTAAATAATAAAACTGAAAGAAAACGAGGACGGACAGATGACAGAAACAAGTGGATGAGAAAATTAACTTTTATTGTCCGTCAGAGAGACCTTAAAGACGAGGAGTTGAACAGAAACCAGGCGGACACCGTCTGCTCTGAAACATCATCATCTGTGCTGAGACCAGATGTTCCTTTAAAACGCTTTCTGGGCTCACAATGAAAACGGACCCTTTTAGAAAATAAAATCATTGTATTTCAGATTCTACTGACTGACCTCAAACTTTAAATTAATGTAAAAAAAAAAAAAAAGTCCAGCTTGTCTATTTCTTCTTCTTCTTGCTCTTCTTCCCTCCTTCTCCCTGCTGAGCGCTGGTATCTCCTCCTCCACTCTTCTGGGTCCGGGTCTTCAGTTTGGGGATCATCTCAGCCACGTAGAACATCACGTCCTTTCCTGAGAAACAAATCAACACCATCAACAATCATCCCTGTACACCCGATGAATACGGTGCAGACAGGAAGTGGCGTTGCCGTGGGGACTTACGGGAGGTGAACTTGTCGTGACACAAGCTGCCGTCCTCCTGCTTCACCTGGACCCGGACCCGACCTCTGAACTGGACGTCCCGGTTCCACTCTCTGGGATGCATCTTGTTCTGGAAGCATGTTTATATGTGTACACATGTCAACAGGAAGTGAGGGGGGGGGGGGGGGACCACAGGTCAATCAGGCATTCCTTCTCACCTCCAGGTAGACGTTCATCCCGGCCGCCGTCAGCACGTCTCTGATCTCAGCGCAGGAAGGATTCTCCACCGCCTGCAGACAAACATCATCAGCTGCTTGGTCACGCCGCCGCCATGCAGCTTCAAATGGCACATTCAAAGAAACAAACGGAGAGAACCTTCTCTGTGGGGATCCTCCGGCCTTCAGCCAGCGTCTTCTTACTGTTGATGTAGATCGGATAGATGCAGATGAACCTGAAACACATCACAGCGTTGGAAGCTGCTGTATCCCTCCGCCAACCTGCCAGCTATCAGTCTACACCAGGTGTGTCAAACTGATCCAGTAAAGGGCCGCTGTGGCTGCAGGTTTTCATTCCAACCAAGCAAGAACACACCTGACTCGACTTATTCACCTACCTGATTTGCCTTCACACCTTGATTGGTTGGATCAGGTGTGTTCTTGCTTGGTTGGAATGAAAACCTGCAGCCACAGCAGCCCTTCACTGGATCAGTTTGAGACACCTGGTCTACACCCATGTCTGTCTGCCTGTTGACTGCACAGGTGGGAAGTCAGATCTCCCGACTGGCACCTGAAGACAGCATGAGCCCCAACAGGAAACACAATCCTGCTGTTGGATTGGTGGGTCGGTTTATAAAACCAGATTAAATACAACCAAGTCACTGCACTCTTTATAGACCAAACAATGAATCCATTAAACTGAACTGTATCTACAGCGAGACACGCCGCCGCCGCCGCCCGCAAACTCTCAAATCTTTTAAACTGACCGTCGATCTAAAATAAAGAGATTCAGGAACTGCATAGCTTATTTCTCACCTAAAATGTTTTCCAGAAACACCTTCCAGTGAACTATTTTCGTAAAATAAGGAGGGAGGTGGGAGGCTGCGAGGGGAGAACCATACAAGCTGGAAGGAGCACAGAGGGGAGGTGTGTGTGTGTGTGTGTGTGTGTGTGTTCTATCGTAGAATAGAGCTTTAAATTACTTTCCTGTCGAAATCGTCGTGGGTTTAAAGAAGCTGTTTAACAAACATTGACCTGGACGAGCAACTTGTTGCTAAACTACTCGCTGACTATTTAACCTCATGGACTAACTTTATATTATTACACCTTTATAATGTGAAGTCAAACATAGTCGGCCATAAGAATCAATGAGCCGACGTGGGATCGATGCTCCACTGAAGGAGCGTTAATACACGTCATGCTAGAGGACAACGGCAGGCCTTCATGGGGGAATATGCCAGTTTCTCCCGAACACTACTAACATTACTCCTACAATGTTGTCTCATAAGAAACACGTCAAAATCGAGTTATTCAACGTTTAACTCGGTTTACCAAACAGCGAGCTAACGTAACTCCCAGAACCCCCCATTCCTCCTCACAGCTGTAGCACGTCAGCTAAAGGCATAAACAGCTTCGACTCGGCTAGGCTAACGCGGCTAAGCTAACAGGCTAGCGGCTTCCACAACGTACCTCTCTTTGTCAGCGGGGTTTTCGGTTAGATGAGCCATCGTCGGTCGCGTCGGTTGTTCGTCTGACGACACAAGGGTCGAGTTTTCAGCGGGATTCGGCGACTCACCACCCGGTTCGACACGCAGCCATACGGCCGCTCCACATGCACCGGGACCGACTCTTGACAACCGCGAGGTGCGCTTGATTTTAGGCACCAAGAGCGCCGGCGTTCAGTTCTGTTGAGTTTATTTAGTTTGAAGGGGCTCTAAACATACGTTCACATCCACAAAGCAAGTGTGAAATGAAGACACAACGAATTTACATCCAATAAGTAAAGATCTAGCAGAACGCAGCTAGCTGTCTTCTTCTTTTAGTTTGATGGGGGTGCAGCCGTGACGTAAAGTCATACCGCCATCTAGTGGAGTTCCGGAGTAGCAGCACAAATTCAAGTAAAAAAACAACAACTAGTAACTAACAGGGCAGCTGTTACAACATACATAACCATTCAAAGATGTGTAATCGGATATTGTTTTGATGTTTTAAACTTGTCTTCAATAATGACTATTTTAACAGCGGTTTTAAAAAGGACTGCAGAGTCTACAAAGCAGGATTTGAGGTTAGCGAGGTCACGTCAGGTTTAAATCTTTAGTCCTGATATTTCACCAATAAGAAGAAGAAGTTAAAGTCAGAATCAGACTTAAAGAAAACATTGTAAACGGTTAAAGGACAGCTGATAATAAATCACAGTGTGAATGAATAAATTTTGTCTATAATTAGCTACGTGTGTATTATATTAAACGGAAGTAGTTTATATGGTTTCTCATGGCTTGTATGATAACATTTAAACCTTTTTCTTTCTGCTCCAGTGATGTATGGCAGTATGATTTTCTGTGGTCATTTATTCATTTAATATATACTCACTGATGAGTGTATGTTACATGTCATATATCGCTGCTTTTATGTTGCTGTGGGTAAGAAAACAATTTATCAAATTATGTATTTCCTCTCTTTCAAACAAAAGCTGTTAAAACGTATTTTATTATTATTATTTTTTTGTATATTGATATAAAAAGTCTTCTAATAGTCCCCCCGCTGTTTTAATCGTGTACTTGTAGGTTTGTAGTAATAAAGTTTTAGAAGAAGAAAAAAAAAGAACAGTTTTCCCCTTCCGGAACTAGGTCGACGCTGCTCATTGGCTGTGCTTTGCTGTTGATCCCGCCTACCGGACTTGTCTTTCTTTTCGTTTGGACAGCCCAGTTGCGTCACTACAGCGTCCTCTTTGATTCGCTGAAAACATTTGGCGGGCCTCACAGCCCCCCGGTTCGAAACACAAAACAACACACGAACTCTTCCAGCAGTTTAAACGTAACCGAACTGTTGTTTTACCGCCGGAAAAACGACCGAGTTGACTTCGTTTGTTTGTCGCGGCGGGTAGAAGTCGACGCTGTCGGGATGGACGTCTATCAGGGCAACGGCGACGTAGCGGAGGTTTCCGACAAGCTGGAAAAGTGAGTACAGCTAACTAGCAGCTAACAGCTAGCACCAATGTCCACGCCCACTAAGCTAACGTCACCGAGAGGCTAGCTACGTTTATGCTAACACTTGTACGGTTTGAATAGTCACAAAACTCCACAATGAACAACTAAAATAAATGACGTCATATTATAGTAACATGGAGAATCTCGGTCATCCGCGTCCTGCTCATCTTTGAAAGCTGAGCTCTCCAAGGACCCGGATGACCGAGAACCGGACCTGTGTTTGGGATGAGGAGATCCGGGAAAGAGGACTTGGACTAGAGGAGAAACGTCTTCAGAGACTCTAAACCAGGTCCAATTGGCCCAGATGAAGCTGTCAGAGAGAGTCTGGTATCAGGGTTGGTACCGGTGCTGGAAATCCTGAGAACACTGAATGTTAGTGTGGTGTTTTCAAATGGAGACGCACGATCCGTGGGTCGAGCATATATCGGCCGATACCGATCCGATACTGCTGTTGAATGAATGAACCGTATGCCTTGCCATGTGAGTGAAGGCATCAGGCTTGACATAAACATTTAGCCTTGTTAAAAAAAGTAACAAATTAACACAGATATAAATGTACTTAATATTATTTATTAACAAATAACAAAGTGTACATTAGCAGCAAAATGAAATCAATAACCATGTAAAGTGCACTGCAAACAGATATTTTAAAATGTAATATAAAATATAGCAGCTGCCTGAAACCCAACAAACAATGGCTTAATTAACCAGCGCTTGCTCCACGTTGCTGTTTGCTCATCACTAGCTGCTGTGCGTGATGACGTAACCAGCGTTGCAAACAGAATTGAAGTGACTAGATTGCTGTAACTGTATTGTTGTGTATGATATTAATAAAAATGGAATGCTGGATCGTCGTCATTCAACCGATATCCGATCCAGCTAATGAGTCAATATCAGAGCCGATATCCGATCCGGGTAAGGTCTTGAAATGTGTGTTGTATGTGATGACATCTATGATAGAACAGAGAAAAGAAGATCTCCATATCTGAGGGACTGAAAACAGCATTTCCTGACATTTCTTCATGAAAAATGACTTTTTGATGATGATGAAAATAGTTGGTGATTATATTTCTGTGGATCTGTTAGTGGAATTAGTTTTCCTTTCATTTGTGGTCCTTCTGTAAAAAGCTGTCTCCAAACATCATGTTGGTTGTTTAGAGGACAAGAACATCTCATTTAATGTGATGAACAAGTGACAGAATAAGTAGACTGAATACTGACCATTGGATTGGTACAAAGATGGAGTTTACCACAGCTGGAAGGGCTGGAAACGCATGGAAATGCACCTGGAAGTGCTTGGAAAGTGCTTGAATTTTGACTTTGGAGAAGGTGTAGGAGCCCTGTAGTAATGTTACCCGTTTCCTTTAAAAAGTAACAGTAGTTTACTTACATTATACACCTACTACTTTTGCTTTTTTTATGCTTGTACTTTCGTAGTTTTACTACTAAAATGACTGGATGTGATTCCAGCTGTTTGTTGGACGAATGAACATGTGACGCTGTTTCTAACCCCGAGCTCGTCTCCACAGGTGTTTGTCTGTGGACCCCGAGGGCAAGATGGAGTCCTACCACAGGTAATAATAAAGACTTCAAACATGTTTCTGTTTACCGTTAGCAGAGAGGTTTACACTGGGAACCGGTTAGAACCTGATATTATGTTTCATAAAACACTCCTCACTGCTCTGTAGTCAGCAGAGGAACCACAGCTGACTGGTGAATTCATTCACTTTGACCAGCAGGTGGCAGACGAGTTCTCACAGCTCTTCACTGCTGTCTGAGGGAAGTTTCATGAGTGTTATAGGAGATTCACCTCATTTAATATTCCTAGCATCACATTTAATGTTTTTGTGAACAAAGATTTCACTTTGGGGATTACATTTGTTTAACTTTCAGACATGATTGTTATCATGTAACATCAAACAAGAGTTTAACGCTTCGATTTGTCTTAAGGATTTTATTGGTGACTGAAATCACCTGACCTGTGTTTTCCTCCTGCAGGTTAATTCAGGAGGGTAAAGACGCCGGCAGACAGGGCGACATGAAGACGGCGCTGAAGCTCTTCAAACTGGCGTTCGACGTCCACCCAAGTGAAAAACTGGAAAAGAGGATAAAGAAGATTGAAGAACACATTAGTGAGGAGGAGGAGGAGGAGGAGGAGGACGATGACTTTGTGGACGTGAACGGCAGCGGTCTGATGCTCTTCAGGGAGCTCTACGAGAAGCTGTACGACTACCAGAGGAACGGCGTGGCCTTCCTGTACGGACTCTACCGAGACGCCCGCCGGGGGGGCATCCTGGCCGACGACATGGGCCTCGGCAAAACCATCCAGGTCATCTCCTTCCTCTCCGGCATGTACGACAACGAGCTGGCCAAGCACACGCTGCTCGTCATGCCCACCTCCCTCATCACAAACTGGACCAAGGAGTTCGCCAAGTGGACTCCCGGCATGAGGGTCAAGGAGTTCCATGGCACCAGCAAAGAGAGGACCAGGAACCTGGAGAAGGTCCAGAGGAGGAGCGGCGTCATCATCACCACGTACACCATGCTGCTGAATAACTGGCAGCAGCTGTCGTCGCACAACGGCAGAGAGTTCACGTGGGACTACGTGATCCTGGACGAGGCACACAAGATCAAGTCCTCGTCCACCAAAACGGCCAAAAGCGCCCACGCCATCCCATCCAAAAACCGGGTTCTCCTTACAGGAACGCCGGTCCAGAACAACCTGAAGGAGATGTGGGCTCTCTTTGACTTTGCCTGCCAGGGAACCCTCCTTGGCACCGCCAAAACCTTCAAGGCGGAGTACGAGAACCCCATCACCCGGGCCCGGGAGAAGGACTCCACTCCGGGGGAAAAGGCCCTCGGGTCACGAATGTCTGAGAACCTCATGGCCATAATAAAACCCTACTTCCTGCGCAGGACCAAAGCAGAAGTGCAGAAGATGAAATCAAACCTCAAGCAAGAGGACAGCCAAGACCCAGACCCCCCGAAGGACTCTGGAGCCGTCATGCCGACCCTGAAGAGGAAGAACGACCTGATTGTCTGGACTTACCTGAGCCCTGTCCAGGAGGACATCTACCGGCAGTTCATCTCTCTGGACCATATCAAGGAGCTGCTCATGACCACCAGGTCGCCGCTCGCCGAACTCAACATCATGAAGAAGTTGTGCGACCACCCCAGACTGTTCTCCGCCGCCGCCATTGCCAAGCTGGGCCTGGAGGACAGCGAGCACCACGACCACGTGGACTCGGACACTGGCAGCATCGCCAACGTCTCTGACGAAACCCTGATATCGGAATCTGGGAAACTTGTCTTCCTGTTCGCTCTCCTGGAGAGGCTCCGCGAGGAAGGCCACCGCACCCTCGTCTTTGCCCACTACAGGAAGGTGCTCGACATCATCGAACGCATCCTCGGCAACCGCGGCTTCAAGGTCATGAGGCTGGACGGCACCATCACCCAGATCGCAGAGCGGGAGCGGCTCATCACCCGTTTCCAGACGGACAGCCGCTACCACGTCTTCCTGCTGACCACGCAGGTGGGCGGAGTCGGCATCACCCTGACGGCGGCGGACCGCGTCGTGATCTATGATCCTAGCTGGAACCCGGCGACCGACGCACAGGCCGTGGACCGGGCGTACCGCATCGGCCAGACGGAGAACGTCGTCATCTACAGGTAACGCTTCATTTAACCACGGCTCCATTATTCAGAGGTTATTTTTACTTTACTTTTTTATTTAATTGGAGTTCATTATATAGCACAACATATATATCCATAATTTTCTTATTTATATATATTGTATATATCAAAAATAAAAACTATTGTAGATAAGAAGGGGGATAAGAATCATGTTAACACCAGATTATCGATTGTCCTGAAGAGAACATCTGATAATCCTGATAGCCGTGATGTTAAACTTGGATCTCCGTCGGCAGGCTGATCACATGCGGCACCGTGGAGGAGAAGATCTACAGGCGGCAGGTCTTCAAAGACTCCCTCATCAGGCAGAACACGGGGGACAAGAAGAACCCGTTCCGGTACTTCAGCAAACAGGAGCTGAAGGAGCTGTTCATCCTGGAGGACCCGCGCTCCTCCACCACGCAGCTGCAGCTGCAGGCGCTACACGCCCGACACCGCCGCACAGACCGCCAGCTGGACGAGCACATCGCCCACCTGCACGCCATGGAGATGTTCGGCATCTCTGACCACGACCTCATGTTCTCCCTCGACGTCAACCACGATGAGGCGCCGGAGGACCAGGAGGCGCACCACTACATCGAGGGCCGGGTCCAGAAGGCCCAGGAGCTGATGAAGGCGGAGTCAGAGTTACAGATGCAGCTGGCGGAGAACATGGCGTCGAGTACGGAGCCGGCCTGGCTCCGACAACCGCCGCCCAACACCCGAGAGTCTCGGGAGAAAAGGGCCAGACCGAGTCCTTCCTTCCCCCTGCAGGACCGCCGCTTCAACGGTTCTCCGGTTGTGGTGGACTTGGACCAGTCTGGTTCTGACAAGGAGACTGGACCACAGAATCGGAGTGTCCCAGTTATCGATCTAACGGCAGATGAAGGAACATCAGAAGAACAAGTACAAGTGAGCCGAGAGGAAGACGGCAAGGAGATCCTGTATTCTCCCAAACAACTGTCTGTGAAGCAGGAGAGTTACCTGGAGGTGGAAGGCTCCGCTCCCCAGGAGGAGGTCCAGGAGTCTCTGGGGATAATGGAGATCAGCGATGACTTCGTTCAACAAGTGATGGACGAGTCTGCGCTGGTCGACAACGGCATCACGCCCCCGACCAACAAGAGACTCTCTGCGCTGAAGCTCGATAAGACAGACGCGTCCTTCAGAGCCGGCTCCGGACTCGAGTCCTTCGAAGGCAACTTCAACCTGCAACTGGAGGAAAGCGACATGTTCTCGGACCAGGATGTCCCGGATTCCCAGGAGGATGTCCCGGATCCCCAGGATGACCTGGATCCCCAGGAAGATGTCCCGGATCCCCAGGAGGATGTCCCAGATCCCCAGGAGGATGACCTGGATCCCCAGGAGACCGACGCCGAGGAGAGGAAGCTGCTGTCGCAGCTGCAGATGGAGGGAAGCTTTGATGTTTACAAGTCTCTTAATGAGAGACGAGACAGAGAGGCGCTCGCCGTCGATGACGACATGGGCGCTGAAGCCGACACGTCCCTGGAGGAGTCCGTCCTGTTCACCAAGAAGAAGAGAGCAGCAGTGATTTATGACAGTGAAGAAGAAGACGAGGATTATGAAGAAGATAGGAGACCACTCAACAACTCCTTCCAGGTTCTAGAAGCCTCCACACCGAAGTCGGCCCCGTCTGGCCCCGCCCCTCTCCGCTCCAGGAAGAGCGTGGGAGGAAACACCTCCGTAGCCTCGCGGCGCTCCTTCCTCCTGTCCATCATCGAAGACATGGACCTGCAGCCGAGAGACATGGCGGCCGAGGAGGAGGAGGAGGAAGAAGACGACGACGACTCAGAGAGGCATCCTGATGAGGAGGAAGACGACGTCATTGGTCCAAGTCATGATGAGCTTCAGATGGAGGAGACTGTCGGAGAGACATTAAACACAGAAGGGAGGAGGAGGAGGAGGAGGAGGAGGAGGAGGACTCTGAATCCATGGATGAGACTGGACAGGAGACGAGCAGCAACATGGAGGAGTCGAGCAGCGCTCCGGAGCTCGCCTCCGATGAGCGGATGGATCAGTTCACCGCCGCTGAGGCGGGAATGGAGGGCGGCGAGGAGGAGAACTTCGAGGCACTGGTCTCCAGAGGGAAGGAGTTTAAGAGCGGCGGGCGGCTGGACGAAGCCTTGGGCTTCTTCCTGAGAGCCATCGACCTGAAACCTGGAGACCCAGAGGTCCAGCTGATGACCATCCAGCTGTACCGGCAGCTGAGTCAGAGGAGGTGACCCTCCATACATACATGAACGTTGCCGACGGTTACAGAAATGACAATAAAAGTACGTTATTGACGAGGTCACCCACTGACTCAACAGAACCGGGTTTCATGGTTGCTTCTTTTTCATCATGATGAAACCGGCTTTATTTCTGCTGATCTGTTGGTTTTAATAGAAAGTATAAATTACTTAATGTGTATATTTGTATCTAACTGAAAAATGGAACGCAGTTTTGCTAGTAAAATGTTTTTTGTCCATATTTTCTTTGTTTTCTTTGGTTTGGACATGCAGACGTTTTGTAAATTCATATATAAATTCATTACATGTAAATTCATATATTCATTATCCCTGTGAATTAGATAAATGGCCTCATTTATAAATTAGATGGTCCTCCTAGCTTTATTTAAGGTTATTTGTAAAAAAAAATTTGTTAAAAAGGACATATAATCTATTAAATTGTGCAAAAAAAAAAGGTACAGTATACACATTATTTTTAATAAATATTAACCAATCAGCGACCACTGTTACAAACTCTCATCGTTCATTGGCTGAGGGCTGAAAACTCTGAGGGGTGGGTTTGAATCCGTGTCGGGACATCCCGGCGGGGTTTAGTGAAGGTGGGTGTTTGACCAGCAGAGTTTCTGCTCCACATCAAATTAACATACATCGGTTTGCTCTCCTGGACGGCCGGGGAATGGCGCATGCGCGGATTAAGCTTTTTTTATTCGTTCCGACTCGGGCAGAGACGAACATGACTTCTGGTTAAAATACGGTAGATACATTTCAAAGTAAAAGCTCTGAAGTTAAATGTTACGATCAATTATGTTAATATTACATTCGTTTTATTGTTCTTGTTGACATTTTTTATTTTCATTCATTTTCAATTTCAAGTAATTCAAGTTGCTGAAGAATTCGATATGGAAATATGAATCATTTTGTCTTCATAGTTTTAGTTTTACACAAGTTCAATCCAAATAAAACCTGAATAAATTATTAACAGATGAATGATGATGATTAACAGAGTCACGTTTTTGTGTATGATGGAGAAACTGTTCATCTACATACATAATATTTCTGGTAATTCATGCAGATATTAAGTGTTGAGGCAGAAAGTAGGTTCACATAATGCTTAACATCCCTCAGGAAAACCACAAAATACGTTTTTTTTTATTGTTCAATTTACATTCATGAATATAAAAAGTTGCCTGCACAAGTATAAACATTTATTATAAATATTTGTCTTTTCTTGTTTGTTTTTTTAAGGAAACGGAACAACACATTCTCCTGCAGTGATTTAAAAATATGACATGCCAGAATTGGTTCTCTTGCTGTGAGAACAGTGCCAAAATATGTAAAAAGCAATCTGAATATTCATCAAAAAAGACTTGGAATTGGTTTCATTTTCTCTAATGAGAGCTACTCTTATTTTGAAGGGCGCCCTAGCAGCGGTGGGTGTTTCCGCTTGTTTGAGATTCCTATCGAGTTTCCGAGGAGAGAAATATCTGCTCCTCGCGGTGAGGAGGACACACTTTACTGAAGGAGGACTGTCGGCTTCAACGGCGGGAACGTTCACACTCACTCTCCGTGTTGTAGTTCACGGATTTAACGGCGGAAACGTCCGCGGGAGACATTTTGTTCGCCGAGTGTTAGCTCCGCGGCTAACACGGAGCCCGGCTAGCCGCGCTGACGGGAATGGCTCGGCCGAGGAAGAAAACCTCTCCGGGGCGTTCAGCGTGAGGCTCTGCGGGGGAAACGGCTGGAAGGCAACAGTCAGAACTACAACAGGAATACCGAGGAGAGCCTGAGGAGGAGGAGAACCTGAGGAGGAGGAGGAGGTCTGTGTGAGAGCTGACGTTTAGAAGAAGAAGACGATGGGAGGAAAAGTGGAACTCCTGGAGGTCTGCTGTCTGCTGCTGCTGACGATGAGTGGAAACTCCCACTGCAGAGGTGAGGAGGACATGGAGGGTGAGGAGAGGACATGGAGGGTGAAGGAGGAGGACATGGAGGGTGAAGGAGGAGGACATGGAGGGTGAGGAGGGACATGGAGGGTGAAGAGGAGGACATGGAGGGTGAAGAGGAGGACATGGAGGGTGAGGAGAGGACATGGAGGGTGAGGAGAGGACATGGAGGGTGAGGAGAGGACAGGGAGGGTGAAGAGTAGGACATGGAGGGTGAAGAGGAGGACATGGAGGGTGAGGAGAGGACAGGGAGGGTGAAGGAGGAGGACAGGGAGGGTGAGGAGAGGACAGGGAGGGTGAGAGGAGGACATGGAGGGTGAGGAGAGGACATGGAGGGTGAGGAGAGGACATGGAGGGTGAGGAGAGGACAGGGAGGGTGAAGAGAGGGTGTTGTGGGTGATGGAGGGGATGAAGATGATGAGGGTGAGGAGAGGGATGTTGAGGGTGAGGAGAGGACAGGGAGGGTGAAGAGAGGGTGTTGTGGGTGATGGAGGGGATGAAGATGATGAGGGTGAGGAGAGGGTGTTGTGGGTGATGAAGATGATGAGGGTGAGGAGAGGGTGTTGTGGGTGATGAAGGTGATGAGGGTGAGGAGAGGGTGTTGTGGGTGATGAAGGTGATGAGGGTGAGGAGAGGGTGTTGTGGGTGATGAAGATGATGAGGGTGAGGAGAGGGTGTTGTGGGTGATGAAGATGATGAGGGTGAGGAGAGGGTGTTGTGGGTGATGAAGGTGATGAGGGTGAGGAGAGGGTGTTGTGGGTGATGAAGATGATGAGGGTGAGGAGAGGGTGTTGTGGGTGATGAAGATGATGAGGGTGAGGAGAGGGTGTTGTGGGTGATGAAGATGATGAGGGTGAGGAGAGGGTGTTGTGGGTGATGAAGATGATGAGGGTGAGGAGAGGGTGTTGTGGGTGATGAAGATGATGAGGGTGAGGAGAGGGTGTTGTGGGTGATGAAGATGATGAGGGTGAGGAGAGGGTGTTGTGGGTGATGAAGATGATGAGGGTGAGGAGAGGGTGTTGTGGGTGATGAAGATGATGAGGGTGAGGAGAGGGTGTTGTGGGTGATGAAGGTGATGAGGGTGAGGAGAGGGTGTTGTGGGTGATGAAGATGATGAGGGTGAGGAGAGGGTGTTGTGGGTGATGAAGGTGATGAGGTGGCTTTAATCACCAGAAGACGAAACAAACTTCACACACATAATATAATAATATTTGTACTTTTCTCTCATATTTGAATGAAGCGTCGGATACTTCAAGTACAACGTAAGGAGGGAACACACTCACCTGTTGCATCGTGGGAAACACTGAGTGCGCAGTTTTAAAAGTGCGTTAAAGTCATCACGTTATAACATCATGTAATATGTTGTTAAGAGGTTTAACCTCGGAGAACTTCTGGGTCACATTCCACCTTAAATTCCACCTTAATCAATCCTTTCACGTCATAACGTCTCGGTTTGCAGTGATATTAATAATATTATTATTGTTATTATTACTACCACTGTGTTTGTTGCAACCACCAATAAAACATTTATAAATTCACTTCATGATTTGTGAGCAAATCTTGGTTCATAAATTAATTTTCCAAACGCCGACCAACCTTATCAAACGGAAACTAGATGACGGACGTTTTCTAAACGCGTAACTAACCAGATGAAAAGGATTTAATATCAATAACCAGATGAAAAGATGCTGAAATAACTTCATCTTGATGGTGATCAGTAAAAAGTGCTGAGTCATGCTTTGTCAGGTCTATCTGCAAGACCACAAGATAACTACTGTTAAAACACTGGTTTTCTGAATGGAGTCTGGTTGATGGTGCTAGGCTACGCTAACGTTGTAGCTGCTCCATCAACACTCCATATAAGGTCATCTAGATATTTGCTTATTCGATTAGTTCACGTCTCAGTGATCACATGACTGTCTCCATGACAACGTCTATTGATCGGGACCCGATTGATCGAATTGTTCCGCTTCGATCCATGTTTGTTAATAAATCACATTTCTATAGTGATGTCATAGATCACTAATGTGAGTCAGTAGTGAGACGTGTTGTCTGTTGGCAGACAGACAGACAGACAGCATGGTACTGTCTGTCTGCTTCTAAGGGTTTGTGGGAATGTTGAAGTTTGTAGTCCAGTGCTGTGTGTGTGTGTGTGTGTGTGTGTGTGTGTGTGTGTGTGTGTGTGTGTGTGTGTGTGTGTGTGTGTGTGTGTGTGTGTGTGTGTGTGTGTGTGTGTGTGTAGTGTGTGTGTGTGTGTGTGTGTGAGTGTGTGTGAGTGTGTGTAAGTGTGTGTAAGTGTGTGTGTGTGTGTGTGTGTAAGTGTGTGTGTGTGTGTGTGTGTGTAAGTGTGTGTGTGTGTGTGTGTGTGTGTGTGTGTGTGTGTGTGTGAGTGTGTGTGTGTGTGAGTGTGTGTGTGTGTGTGTGTGAGTGTGTGTGTGTGTGTGTGTGTGTGAGTGTGTGTGTGTGTGAGTGTGTGTGAGTGTGTGTAAGTGTGTGTGTGTTAAGCAGCTTAGCATCGCTGGCTGACAGACTTGCAGCCGAATCCTTCTGCTGCTCCAACACTGACAGGAAGTAAACCCTGTTTAACACGCCCGTCTGACAGCGGGGGGGGGGGGGGACTTGACTGAGGATCCACTGAAACATCCAGAGAGTCTGAGTGAATCTGAGTGATTCAATCTACAGGGAACACACACACACACACACACACACACACACCCTGTTTCCCTGAAACATGACTCACTCCGTTTCTCAGAGTGAACATGAACAATCAGCAACTCTGACTCATAGTCCAGGGTCCAGGTTCAGGATCAGGTTCATAGTCCAGGGTCCAGGTTCATAGTCCAGGGTCAGGTTCATAGTCCAGGGTCCAGGTTCATAGTCCAGGGTCAGGTTCATAGTCCAGGTTCAGGATCAGGTTCATAGTCCAGGGTCCAGGTTCATAGTCCAGGGTCAGGTTCAGGGTCCAGGGTCAGGTTCATAGTCCAGGGTCATGTTCATAGTCCAGGTTCAGGGTCCAGGGTCAGGTTCATAGTCCAGGTTCAGGATCAGGTTCATAGTCCAGGGTCAGGTTCATAGTCCAGGTTCAGGTTCATAGTCCAGGGTCCAGGGTCAGGTTCATAGTCCAGGGTTCAGGATCAGGTTCATAGTCCAGGGTCAGGTTCATAGTCCAGGGTCAGGGTCCAGGTTCAGGTTCATAGTCCAGGTTCAGGTTCATAGTCCAGGTTCAGGGTCCAGGGTCAGGATCAGGTTCATAGTCCAGGGTCAGGTTCAGGGTCCAGGGTCAGGGTCCAGGGTCAGGTTCATAGTCCAGGGTTCAGGATCAGGTTCATAGTCCAGGGTCAGGGTCAGGTTCATAGTCCAGGTTCAGGTTCATAGTCCAGGGTCCAGGGTCAGGTTCATAGTCCAGGGTTCAGGATCAGGTTCATAGTCCAGGGTCAGGTTCATAGTCCAGGGTCAGGGTCCAGGTTCAGGTTCATAGTCCAGGTTCAGGTTCATAGTCCAGGTTCAGGGTCCAGGGTCAGGATCAGGTTCATAGTCCAGGGTCAGGTTCAGGGTCCAGGGTCAGGTTCAGGGTCCAGGGTCAGCCTCCTGATTGGTGGAGAGGTGGATGTGTGATTGGGTTCCAGTACAGGTTTGAGGTACTTGTACTTTCCTAGAGGTACCGTATTGCTCCGTCAGCAGTGGGATTAGTTTCCATGACGACTGACCGTCTGTTTCCTCCTGCAGACTCCCAGCAGACAGAACACCTCTCCTCCTATCAGCTGACTGTCCCTCGGCCAATAGGAGGCCGGCTGAGGCGGGACGTCGACGGGAGACCGCCCAATCAGGTACGGAGCTTTCACCACTCGGGTCTGCTGCTCTGTTTGTTCTCTGCTGCCTGACCTCTGACCTTTCAGGAAACACGCAGTCAGTAGTCAGATCCACTTCCTGTCGCCGTGACCTCAGCTGACCCTGGCTGAGTCAGCTGACCAGCTCAGTCAGCAGTTTGTCCAGACCTGCTCCTCTCTTTATTCACGTCGGGGGGTCAGACTGGATCCTCCTCTGAGCAGCAATGAAGGGAGGAACCAGGAGAGACCAGGAGAGACCACAAGGGACCAGGAGGAACCAGGAGAGACCAGGAGGAACCAGGAGGAAACAGGAGGAAACTGGAGGGACCAGGAGAGACCATGAGGGAACAGGAGGGACCAGGAGGAACCAGGAGAGACCATCTCAGTGTGAACTTCTGTTCTGTGAAGAAGAAGAAGAAGAAGGAAGAGGAGGCCGTGATCATCTAGAGTGAGGAGGAGGAGGAGGCCGTGATCATCTAGAGTGAGGAGGAGGAGGAGGCCGTGATCATCTAGAGTGAGGAGGAGGAGGAGACCGTGATCATCTAGAGTGAGGAGGAGGAGGAGGCCGTGATCATTGTAGAAGAAATTGTGTTACCTTACAATTCTTATTTGGTTTTGGTATAATGTTCCTTTCTCTCTAAACATCAAATATCCTGCTGAGCTGTTTTCCATTGTGTTAACCCTTGCCGTCTTGATGAAAAGACTCTTTGATCTTTCCCTCTTCCTGAATGGTCTCTGTCTCAAATACATTGATCAAGGCCCGATGAGTGACCCCTGTAGTGACATCGTCTAGCTCTCCCAAGAACGGTCACACCTTAACAGATGTCTCTTCCTCTGCAGAGAGACATGTGCTGATTCAATGCAAATCCACTCATGACGCCTTCCCTTTTGTTCTATCAAACTGTTCTGTATAAATTCAACTCAGCCAGGCCATTCCTCAGACTGGATCTTCATAGACACACTGTGAATTTCTTTTCTCCACTGTCAGTGATTAAACCTCATTTGAACCAGCTACAGAATTGGACCTGAAGAGTTTTCTTCCACATCATCTAGAGTGAGGAGGAGGAGGAGACCGTGATCATCTAGAGTGAGGAGGAGGAGGAGACCGTGATCATCTAGAGTGAGGAGGAGGAGGAGGCCGTGATCATCTAGAGTGAGGAGGAGGAGGAGGCCGTGATCATCTAGAGTGAGGAGGAGGAGGAGGCCGTGATCATCTAGAGTGAGGAGGAGGAGGAGGCCGTGATCATCTAGAGTGAGGAGGAGGAGGAGACCGTGATCATCTAGAGTGAGGAGGAGGAGGAGACCGTGATCATCTAGAGTGAGGAGGAGGAGGAGGCTGTGATCATCTAGAGTGAGGAGGAGGAGGAGGTTCTGTTCTGATGACGTGGTGTTGGTTGTTTTTCTTCAGATTAAATCTGCAGATTAAAGTTTCTAGTGATAAATATAATAATAATAAACAGTATTACATCACAGCAGTCAGCTGATGATGTCACAACGCTGGAAGACACTGATTATATTATTATAGTATATATATATTAATATATTCTGTTATATTACTGATCTGTTGTTTTCCTCTCATATATTTTTGTATCAGCTGCTCGTTGTTACATCAGCTCTGTTTATTTATTATTATATTTACACATTAATTATGAAATATATGAAACATCAAAAAAGATTAAGATTATTTTTTGGGCTAGAGCGGCGTTCAAGCCTTTTATTATTTTATTCAGAAGTGTGGAAACAGGGAGAGAGAGGGAGAGGACATGACAGGAAACTGATCCCGGGCCGGGAATCGAACCCGGGCCCGTTGAGCCTCTGTACGTGGGGCGGCTGATCTAACCGCTGCACCACAAAATGACATTTTGAGAAGAATATATAAAGTCAACAAACGTGAAATAAAGTAAGTGAATAATGAAGACGATTGAGACTGATGGGTGAAGTCAGCGGCCGGCGTCTCTAAGGAAACACTGAGGGTTATTATTATGGGATGTCTGTTTAACAGACAGAGATCTGGACTTCAGTCATTTCATTCATTCATTAAAACAAACCCAACAAAGGAAGAGAACGCTAATAAATACACGTATTATTCCATGAAAACAGCCATAATGCTGCTCCTGTAAAACTCAAAGCTTGTACAGCTGTAGCATGAAAGCATGGAGGATATTAATGTGGAGAGTCGTGAACGGGATCGCAGGTGTGTCTGTTGACCTTTGACCCCCGCTGTGTTCGGAGCACAGTTGGCAGCTGGGTGATGTAGTCCACCGCTGACTTCCTGTCCTGGCTCACCTCAAACACACACAGACAGACAGGTGGTGTGTGTGTGTTCACCCCCGCAGTCATCACATACCTGCTGGTAGCTGCAGTAACACACACACACACACACACACACACACACAGGCAGATATCTGCCAGGTGAGTCAGAGAGTCATGTGACCTTGGAGTTTAGTTTTCAGACTTTTGCTTCCAGCGTCTCTGTGTCCGAATCACTCCCTACATCGTGCAAAGTTTCCCACAATGCATCGTGAAAAGTAGTGAACAGCCGAAGGTCACTAGCCGAGCAAGCAGGAAAAAGTGGCAAAAATATGAATAATCATATATTAATAAATGTTAATATTTAATATATGTATTACAGAGCAGAACAAGACGACACAAACGGCCAAAGTGTGATGTTTTTCTTTATTTACTTTATTGTGACGGAGATGTGGGGTGCCGGTAGCGCTGCAACCTGGTCCTGAAGTCCACCTGGACCCGATCGGGATCTTTGAAAATAAAAATAGCAGCGAGGACGACGTAGTGATCGTCTCGTTATTGAAAAAAGATAAACTGTTGGCTGGTTTGGTTTTGTATTTTCAAGAAATGAGACTTCCTGTTCACACACTCTGTGGTGGCTGCCATCTGGGAAATGACTCCTAGAGGTCTTTACACATAAACATGTCCTGTCTGTCTGCCTGTCTGTCTGTCTGCAGGTGTCGTACATCATCACTCTGGATGGAAACGATCACGTTGTTCACCTGAAGAAGAACGAGTAAGTAGTCATTCAATACTGTAGTACTGTAGTACTGTAGTACTGTAGTACTGTAGTACTGTAGTAGTACTGTAAAAGTGTAACACGGTAGTATTGAAGAAACAGGAAGAATAATCAGAAACACACGGACCAACTGTATGTAGTTATTACATGTTTATACACCAACCAGCGTCAGATGGAGGACCCAGAACACGCTGTGTGTTCCTGCATGAATCTAATCTCAACCACACACACCTCGTTATCTCCTCTGATGACATCACACGTCTGATTGGCCAATCAGATCTGTCGGAATCAAAAAACAAAGTATAAAACTCAGCTGATGCCCTTTGGTTTTAATGTTGAGTATCAGCTGCTGATATGAGTCATGTGGATGAAGTCCTTCCCGTTTCAGTGTGTTTCCACCGAAATGGCTGACAGTGTGTCGCCATGGCGATAACCGTCAGGAAGCAGCACGTAACGGCCTGCTGACGCTGCAGAAACATGGGAACTGAACAGGATCCGCAGCTGCTCACGGGTTCTGCTTGTCTGTCTGTAGGACCACAAGCTGCTGTTAAAACGCTGGTTTTCTGAATGGATGGGTGGATGGGTGCTAGGCTACGCTAACATTGTAGCTGATGCTGACTTTAATTAAAGTGCAGCTGGTAGAACAGTCGGGTGGGAACCTTCACTTGTGAACTCTGGTTCCACAAACTAGAAAAAACTTCTTCCTGTTGTTGTTGTTAATAGATGTTGTTGTTGTTGTTAATAGATGTTGTTGTTGTTAATAGATGTTGTTGTTGTTGTTAATAGATGTTGTTGTTGTTAATAGATGTTGTTG
>CM056831.1:27472355-27557355 GCA_029853015.1 Chelidonichthys spinosus
ACTCCTCTCTGGTTGTATAGAAGTCTATGAGAAAATGGTCCTACTTCTCTCTGCTGGCCACCAGGGGGCGACTCCTCTCTGGTTGTATAGAAGTCTATGAGAAAATGGTCCTACTTCTCTCTTGATGTATTATCTCAGTAAACATTGTAAACATGAGTTTATGGTCTCAATCTCTAGTTTCAAGTCTTCTTCAATCCAGCATGATGTTCATTTAGTACATTATGGTCCATTTAGAGTCCAGCAGACCAGAAAGCAGGGGATGCTTTAGGGGGCGGGGCTTACCTGCTGATTGACAGAAATGATCATCTTCGGCGTCTCTTTCCTTCAGAGGAGTGCTGCATCTCAGTGAAGACAGCTACGGCATCGAGCCGTCAGACTCCTCCCCTGACCAGCACCTGCTGTACCGCCTGCAGGATGTGACATCAAAGCCCCGGGGGTGTGGCACGCCGCACCACGATCACGAGCATCACAGCAACGCCACGGAGCGCGCTCATTACAAACCAGAGGAAATCCACCACCAACGGCACAGCAGGGTGGGTTCTTACACACACACACACACACACTCTTTGATCTTCCATGAGTGAAATCGTGGCGTATCTTGATGATGTTGTTGCAGATGAAGCGAGCGGTTCTCCATCAGATTCACTACGTGGAGCTGCTGCTGGTGGTCGACTACGATCGGGTAACACACGCACACACACTCACACACTCACTCACACACACACACACACACACACACACACACACACTCACAGCTACGGTCATGTCCAACAGTTCTGAAAACGCCTCGATGGTAGAGCATGACTCGACTCACTCTACTGTGGTTTCCATTAGCGACAGCTGTGGACGTCCCAGGTAGCAGCTACCTGGCCATTCATGATAATGTCACGCAGCGTTGCTGTGGCGATCAGCCAACAGGAACAGGAATGTTTCTAAATGAACTACAATGTAGCAGCAGCATGTAGCATCCATCTGAAAGCAGAGTTAAATGGTGCACTGTTCCTTTAAATCCACTCTAGTCATCATCAAGGCTTTCTTCCTTTCTGTCTTCAGTATAATTACATGAACAGGAACGAGACGGCAGTCAGAGACGAGATGGTTCATCTGGCCAACTATGTAGACAGTGTGAGTACACACACACACATACACACACACACACACACACACACACACACACACACACAGTAGTTCACCAAATAAGTTTCATCAGAGATGCTGAGAACGACGTCACAGCAGTGATCTAGGAAATACTGTCAAACCTCACTGTAGTACTGTGTGTGTGTGTGTGTTCAGATCTACATCCAGCTGAACATCCGGGTGGTCCTGGTCGGTCTGGAGATCTGGACTCAGCAGAACCTGATCAGCACTGAGGGTGGAGCCGGAGAGGTGCTGAGTCGCTTCACCCAGTGGAGAGAGAAGGAGCTGGTCACCCGCCGCCGCCATGACTCAGCACAACTTATCCTGTTAGTACACACACACACACACACACACACACACACACACGTGTAGTCACTAACAATAATGATGATGATGATGATGATGTCGTTGCAGGAAGAAGGGTTTCGGGGCGACAGCAGGAATGGCCTTCGTCTCCACCGTCTGCTCCCGGAGCCACGGGGGCGGGATCAACGCGGTACGCTGCCACTTCCTGTCTGTCTTCATGCTGTCTTCCTACTGTCTGTCTTCCTGCTGTTTTCCTGCTGTCTGTCTTCCTGCTGTTTTCCTGCTGTATTCCTGTCTGTCTTCCTGCTGTCTTCCTGTCTGTCTTCCTGCTATCTTCCTGTCTGTCTTCCTGCTGTCTTCCTGTCTGTCTTCCTGTCTGTCTTCCTGCTGTTTTCCTGCTGTCTGTCTTCCTGCTGTCTTCCTGCTGTCTTCCTGTCTGTCTTCCTGCTGTCTTCCTGTCTGTCTTCCTGCTATCTTCCTGTCTGTTTTCCTGCTGTCTTCCTGCTGTCTTCCTGTCTGTCTTCCTGCTGTTTTCCTGCTGTCTGTCTTCCTGCTGTTTTCCTGCTGTCTGTTTTCCTGCTGTCTTCCTGTCTGTCTTCCTGTCTGTCTTCCTGCTGTTTTCCTGTCTGTCTGCTCTCTGGAGAGGAAGGACAGAAATATTTGTCTGTTTCCAGGTGGAGGACGATCAGGGACAAAGAAACAGACTTAAATTTACTGTCTCTCTCTCTCTACCTGTCTTCCCACCTGTCTCTCTGTCACCCTCCAGTTCACCAATAACAACGTCCCGTCGTTTGCATCCATCGTGGCTCATGAACTGGGTCACAACCTTGGAATGAACCACGATGACGGTCGTAGCTGTCGCTGTGCCGTTAACGCCTGCATCATGAACTCTGGAGCCACGTGAGACTCACGTCCATCTTCATGTTCATATACACACACACATATTTCTATATACTGTGTGTATATATATATATACGTATATATGTATATATATACGTATATATGTCCATATATGTACTTCCTCCTCAGTGGGTCCAGAAACTTCAGCAGCTGCAGTGCTGATGACTTTGAGAAGATGATCTTGCTGACGGGGGGGACGTGTCTCCTGAACGTGCCGCGTCCTGACGAGGCCTACAGCGCCCCCTACTGTGGAAACGGACTGGTGGACATGGGGGAGGAGTGTGACTGCGGCTCCCAGAAGGTTTGTGGGAGACCAAACTAATGAAACTGTTTGTTACACTACCTAACTTCAACCCGAGTAAATCAGTGTGTATGTGTGCTCTAGGAATGTGAGGGGGACCCCTGCTGTGAGTACCAGACCTGTAAACTCAAGTCTGGAGCTCAGTGTGCTTATGGAGAGTGCTGCTACAAGTGTCAGGTAAACACAATCAGCTGGCCGCACCACACACACACTCACACACACACTCACACACACACTCACACACACACTCAGACGCATGACACTCTTAGTTTGTGGGTGATGCGTTTCGGTGTGATCATTAATATCCCCATGGTGTGTGTGTGTGTGTCTCCAGTACCTACCAGGCGGGTCGGTGTGCCGGTCCAGTACTGATGAGTGTGATCTACCGGAGTACTGTAACGGCTCCTCGTCGTTGTGTCGGAGTGACGTCTTCATCCAGGTGAGTCTGTCGATACATTCATGGGGTGTGACATTGTAACGGAGTGTGGTGGTGTAACGGAGTGTGACGTGTAACAGGGTGTTACGGAGTGTGACGGTGTAACGGAGTAACAGGGTGTAACGGAGTGTGGCGGTGTAACGGAGTAACAGGGTGTGACGGTGTAACGGAGTGTGGTGGTGTAACGGAGTGTGACGTGTAACAGGGTGTTACGGAGTGTGACGGTGTAACGGAGTAACAGGGTGTGACGGTGTAACGGTGTGTGGCGGTGTAATGGAGTGTGGCGGTGTAACGGAGTGGCGGTGTAACGGAGTGTGACGGTGTAACGGAGTGTGTTGGTGTAACGGGGTGTGACGGTGTAATGGAGTGTAATGGGGTGTAACGGAGTGTGACGGTGTAACGGAGTGTGACGGTGTAACGGAGTGTGACGGTGTAACGGAGTGTGTTGGTGTAACGGGTGTGACGGTGTAATGGAGTGTGACGTGTAATGGAGTGTGACGGTGTAACAGGGTAACGGGATGTGACGGTGTAACAGAGTGTGACGTGTAACGGGGTGTTACTGAGTGTGACGGTGTAACGAGATGTGACGTGTAACGGTGTGACGGTGTAACGGAGTGTGACGGTGTAATGGAGTAACGGGGTGTGACAGTGTAACGGGGTGTTACGGAGTGTGACGTTGTAACGGGGTGTGACGGGTGTAATGGAGTGTGACGGTGTAATGGAGTAACGGGGTGTGACGGTGTAACGGGGTGTTACGGAGTGTGACGTTGTAACGGAGTAATGGGGTGTAACGGGGTGTTACGGAGTGTGACGTTGTAACGGGGTGTAACGGAGTGTGACTTGTAACGGGGTGTTATGGAGTGTGACGTGTAACGGGGTGTTATGGAGTGTGACTTGTAACGGGGTGTGACGGTATGACGGGGTGTGATGGTGTAACAGGGTTTAACGGTGTAACGGGGTGTTACGGTGTAACGGGGTGTGACGGTGTAATGGGGTGTAACGGAGTGTGGCGGTGTAACGGGGTGTTAAGGTGTAACGGGGTGTGACGGTGTAACGGGTTGTGATGGTGAAACAGTGATGTCACGTGTAACAGGTGTGACGGGGTAACGGGGTGTGACGGTGTAATGGGGTGTAACGGAGTGTGGCGGTGTAACGGGTGTGGCGGTGTAACGGGGTGTAACGGAGTGTGACGTGTAACGGGGTGTTATGGAGTGTGACGTGTAACGGGGTGTGACGGTATGACGGGGTGTGATGGTGTAACAGGGTTTAACGGTGTAACGGGGTGTTACGGTGTAACGGGGTGTGACGGTGTAATGGGGTGTAACGGAGTGTGGCGGTGTAACGGGGTGTTACGGTGTAACGGGGTGTGACGGTGTAACGGGTTGTGATGGTGAAACAGTGATGTCACGTGTAACAGGTGTGACGGGGTAACGGGGTGTGACGGTGTAACGGGGTGTGATGGTGTAACAAGTGTGCTTGTGTCTCAGAACGGGCAGCCCTGCAGGAACCAGGAGGCTTTCTGCTACAACGGGAAGTGTCAGCACTACGACGGACAGTGTCAGGCCATATTTGGATCCAGTAGGTCAAAGTTCAACGCTGACTTATTCATTATTCATAATTACTGTCTGTGATTTATATTTAGAGCCGATCAATCTATTAGCTTACTTGAGGATGTTCAACGTTCAAGGTCAATTCAATTGTTAATCACCTCCTCTCCTCTCCTCCTCCTCAGAGGCAAAGGCAGCTCCTGAGATCTGTTTTAAAAACGTCAACAGTAAAGGAGATCGCTTTGGTAACTGTGGTTACCATAACTACGGGTACAAGAAGTGTGAGAGCAGGTAACACACACACACACACACATACACACACACACATACACACACACACACATACACACACACACACATACACACACACACACACACACACACACATACACACATACACACACACATACACACACACACACACACACACACACATACACACACACACAAATGTCTCCTGTCTCCATCTCCATAGAAACGCTCTGTGTGGGAAGCTGCAGTGCTCCAACGTTCAGGCGGTGACGGTGTTCGGCATCTCGCCGTCCATCATCAGCACGCCGATAGGAGGAGCCAAATGTTACGGCGTCGACTTCATGTTGGGCTCCGACGTCCCCGACCCGGGAATGGTCAACGAGGGGAGCAGGTGTGGAGACAACAAGGTGAGGGGAGGGGGAGGAGGAGAGGGGGGAGGAGGAGGAGGGGGGAGGAGAAACCAAACAAAGAGAGGAGCAGAGGAGGTGTTGATTTCTTCTTCTGTGGTTTCAGGTCTGCATGAATTTTGAGTGCAGCAGCGTCGACGTCCTGAACTATGACTGTGATGTGGAGAAGAAGTGTCATGGACACGGGGTGAGACACCTCCACCTGTCTGTCTCTCAGGTGTATCACACACTAACCCGTCTGTCCACCTGTCTGTCTCTCAGGTGTATCACACACTAACCCGTCTGTCCACCTGTCTGTCTCTCAGGTGTATTACACACTAACCCGTCTGTCCACCTGTCTGTCTCTCAGGTGTGTAACAGTAACAAGAACTGCCACTGTGATGACGGCTGGGCTGCACCTTCCTGTGAGGTCAAAGGTTACGGAGGCAGCGTGGACAGCGGACCCACCTGGAACGGTACTATTAAATAACTCAGACTTCCTGTGCACATGTTTCACGTTAAAACCCGCGGTGGCGGCGGGTTAAACCACGATCATATATGTTATATATGATCGTCCTCAGATAAAGACACGTCCCTCAGAGACGGCCTGCTCGTCTTCTTCCTCCTCGTCCTTCCTCTCCTTGCTCTTGCGGCGTTCGTCTTCCTACACAGGAACCAGCTGCTGCAGAGACTCGGGCTGAGTCGCAGGAAGAGGACGCAGGGCTACCAGTGAGTACACACACACACACACACACACACATATACACAAACACACAGGTTTAACAGATTATAATATTCCTACAATATAACGGATGCTTGTTGATGTAATTCATGTTTTTATTTTCTGCTCTTTGGTAAAACGTATCCACAACAGGCCTGTTTCAGTGACTGCTGACATCACTTCCTGTTGCCATGCCGCCAACATCCTGAAGTTTCAGTTTTACACCCGGCAACAACTGTTGTCTCTATTTATAATCCATTCACGCTGACAACAGCTGCCCTCTGTGCTGCGTTCAAGGACGCTCTGACATTTAGAAGTCCCCATGTCAGAGAAATGAATGTCAGACTTTTTAGTGTGAGAGCCTTGTGACTCCACTCACTGAGCCTGATGTCACTTCCTGTCCTCAGGGCTGACAGTGCAGCTTCAGCCAATCCCAGCAGAGGACCGCCTCCCAGAGCCCAGCCTCCATCTGTTGCCCGGGGCAACGCCAGCAACATCGTCAGAGGCGGGGTGAGTTTCTCCCTAACAGGAAGTGTTGTAGGGTGTGTGTGTGTGTGTGTGTGTGTGTGGAGAGTGAGTGTGTGTGTGTGAGAATCTGTGTGTGTGTGAGAATCTGTGTGTGTGTGTGTGTGTGTGAGAATCTGTGTGTGTGTGTGTGTGTGAGAATCTGTGTGTGTGTGTGTGTGTGAGAATCTGTGTGTGTGTGTGTGTGAGAATCTGTGTGTGTGTGTGTGTGTGAGAATCTGTGTGTGTGTTCACTCTGACTAATGAAGATGAATGAGTCTAACATCTTCTGCTCTCTCTCTTCACCTGAAGCACCACGCTCAGCTACTGCCACCACAGGAGGTAAACTACTCACCCTGTACTACTGCTACAGTACTACCATGCAGTACTACTGTCATGTGGAGTACTACTGCTACTGTAGAACTCTGAACTCTGCTTTCAGTGAAGCATCTTTGTTGTAAAAACAAGTTATTTCATATATTTGTCTTCAGGTTTTTAAAACATTTACTTTAGTAAAGTACTAATACCACAGTAGAAATACTTATTTACAAGTAAGTCCTGCACCTTTACAATATTTCCCCTCTCACATGTTATCTATAACATTATCATTATATATAAGTTGATTATATTTTGTATTAATAATCTGAATCTGTGAAGTAACATCTGAGTTTTTAGTCAAGTAGAAGTATACAATAGCAACAAAAATAAAGTACTTCATAATCAACAATCACAATAGGAGACAATGGAACAACATATAAAAGCAATTCTATAGGACAACATTTAAGGAGTGATTATAACAAGGTCAAAAGGCCAAACGAGCCCAAAATCTGTCAAAGGCAGATGAACAGAATGGGTGATGATTCAGGAGAAGACGACATTTAAAGTGTGTTTGTTTGTGTTTGTGATCAGGTGGTGGAGACGAGCAGGACGGTGCCCTGCAACGCTCTGAGGCCGCCTCCCCCCCCGCTGTAAGAAACACTCCATCTGATCACAGCGACCATGTTCTAATCACATTCTAATCACATCAATAACATTCTAATCACATCAATAACATTCTAATCACATCAATCATGTTCTAATCACATCAATAATATTCTAATCACATCAATCACATTCTAATCACATCAATAACATTCTAATCACATCAATAACATTCTAATCACATCAATCATGTTCTAATCATATCAATAATATTGTAATCACATCAATCACATTCTAATCACATCAATAACATTCTAATCACATCAATCATGTTCTAATCACATCAATAATATTCTAATCACATCAATCATGTTCTAATCACATCAATAACATTCTAATCACATCAATAATATTCTAATCACATCAATAACATTCTAATCACATCAATAATATTCTAATCACATCAATAACATTCTAATCACATCAATAACATTCTAATCACATCGATAACATTCTAATCACATTGATCATATTCTAATCACATTGATCATGTTCTAATCACATCAATAATATTCTAATCACATCAATAACATTCTAATCACATCAATAATATTCTAATCACATCAATAACATTCTAATCACATCAATCACATTCTAATCACATTGATCATGTTCTAATCACATTGATCATGTTCTAATCACATCAATAACATTCTAATCACATTGATCATGTTCTAATCACATCAATAATATTCTAATCACATCAATATAATTCTAATCACATCAATCACATTCTAATCACATCAATAACATTCTAATCACATTGATCATGTTCTAATCACAGCGATCATGTTCTAATCACATCAATAATATTCTAATCACATCAATCATGTTCTAATCACATCAATAGCATTCTAATCACATCAATAACATTCTAATCACATTGATCATGTTCTAATCACAGCGATCATGTTCTAATCACATCAATAATATTCTAATCACATCAATCATGTTCTAATCACATCAATAACATTCTAATCACATCAATGATATTCTAATCACATCAATAACATTCTAATCACATCAATCATGTTCTACTCACATTCTAATCACATCAATAACATTCTTATCACATCGATCATGTTCTAATCACATCAATAACATTCTTATCACATCGATCATGTTCTAATCACATTCTAATCACATCAATAACATTCTAATCACATCAATAACATTCTAATCACATCAATCATGTTCTACTCACATTCTAATCACATCAATAACATTCTAATCACATCGATCATGTTCTAATCACATTCGAATCACATTGATCATGTTCTAATCACAGTGATCATGTTCTAATCACATCAATAATATTCTAATCACATCAATAACATTCTAATCACATCGATCATGTTCTAATCACATCAATATATTTTTTTGAGCCTGTGAATGAATAGAAGTGTAGTAAGGAGTCATGGTGGTCGGAGCAGCAGTTCTGGTTGTTGACTTCTCATTTTAATGTTTAATTTTTCTCAGAAAACCGAAACCTTCTGCTGCTTCTCAGCCTCTGGTGCCTCAAAGACCCGCCCCCGCTCCACCCGTCTAACCAATCAGAGGGCCCCGCTCCACACCTGGATGACACCCTCCCTCTTCCTCTTTTTCTCCTCCCTTTCTCCATCTTCAAAACAGTCAGGGAAGGATTCTGGAGCCAAGATGGCTGACCTGGTCCTGGACTACGAACTGGACCGCTGCACCAGCAGGAAACTGGACTCAGTCAGACTGGACTGGGTTTTTATCAGAACCACCAGGAACACACTGGGACTGAAGGGAAGCTTTCTCTCTTTAACTCAAGTGCAGTCTGGAGACAGCGCTCGGCCAATCAGGAGCAAGCTCTGTCACCAAACCAACCAATCAGAGCTGAGAGAGCTTTTCATCCAACGTAAACATACACATGGGCTTCTTTTGCATTTCTTGTCACAATGTTTGTTGATGCAGCAGCTGGCAGGACGTTAGCGTGGAACAAAGCTGTTGCCCTTGCAACGGAATGGTGTACACTCGGCGCAGCGTTAGCTTCCCGTGACATCAACAAGCCATCAACATTTTGGATTCTGTTAATTTAGTTAACTTCAATCGAGTTAATTAGCATGATGGCTACGATTACAAGCTAATGCCAGCTAGCAGCAGTTTTGCCCAAATTACGTACTACTGCTAGCATTCCGAAACATATGTAGTTAGCTAGCCAGATTTCATATGCTATTTCTACTCCTAGCATATATATATAATACAATATTCCGAATATATTTAGCTAGCCTGTTTTTTTAATTCATGAGCTAATGCTAACAGACTTGTGCTTCAGTGTCTACATTTATTTGCCATCAGCATTTTGTACTTTTTAATAAAACTAAATGAATGTAATTTAAGAGCAGGATTAGCTAGTTAGCAACAGTATGTTCCAGATCTCATCAAGCTAACGCTATTCTGTATTGAGTTAGCCTGCCAGCTTGCTAACAAATGTGCTAAGCTCCAAGCTATAAGTTCATTGATCATTATTATTATTACTGTCCACTATTTCAACTTAACCACTTTGTACTTAACGCCCTAAAAAAATGAACTAATTGAATTCAACATGGAGGTTGAGCTGACGGTCCATCACATGTACGTGCTCTGCTCTGATTGGCTGGTTTTGAAGACAAGGTCGGTGGAGGCGGGGCTTGCACTTGGACCCCTTCCTGTTTCCTGTCTCTTGAACGAAAGCATGGTGCCGTCTGACTGCACCTCCCCTCTGCGCTGCACTGTCATAGGAATGTAACGCACCCCCGCTGCTGTGGGCCGCCCTGCTCGCTCTCCACCACCCAGCTCTCCTGGTGCTCGCTCTCTCCCTCTCTCTCTCCCTCTCTTGATATCCCAGCATGCAACGCCATGTTGAGACGGAGCTCCTCTGGTTCCACTTCCTGTCCTGGGTCTGGGCGGGACATTGACGTTGCTGCAGGGTCGGTACGCTCGCCTAAACACCTCAACACTGTTCAGTCGGACGTTTCAACGCCGTTTAGACACCGCTATAGTTGTTTCAGCACGCCGCTGCCGTCCGGTGTGATTGGTGCTCCGGTGTGATCGGTGTGATCGGTTCTCTGGTGTGATTGGTGCTCCGGTGTGATCGGTGTGATTGGTGCTCCGGTGTGATCGGTGTGATCGGTGTGATCGGTGTGATCGGTTCTCTGGTGTGATTGGTGCTCCGGTGTGATCGGTGTGATTGGTGTGATCGGTGCTCCGGTGTGATCGGTGTGATCGGTGTGATTGGTGCTCCGGTGTGATCGGTGTGATCGGTGGAGGAGCTGCTGGACTTTAGGGATCCGGAGACGTGAGAGCAGCTGAAGCTTCAAGTTTCTGCCAATGCGTCACTTTGATTCAAACAAGGACCTCATGTTCAGACTCAAACCAGCACACACACACTCTCACACACGCACACACACTTTTACTCACTGGAGCACCAAATAAGGATTCCTCCGCCGCTGAAAATAGTCCCCAACAGATGGCTGCAGTCCTCCTGTCAGCTCAAGAACAACCTGAAGTGTTTCCAGCTAAACTGAGTCTTTTTTTCATGATTCAATAATTTACTGCTCTTTCACTGATTGGTTGATAAAATGTCAGATGATATTGAAGCATATACATCAGATTTCCTAAATGACATCATCAGGTGTCTTGTTTGGTTTGGAAGAAAAATCTGAGACAACTTACTTTAAATTAGTGTTTCAAATGTTTCCTTATACTCAGACATAGGAAGAACACAGTAAATAATAATAATAATTAATTATTATTGTTTCCATTTGAACAATTAAAGAATTCATCTTTTGCAAAAATATTTTCGGAATATTGATTATTCAACTAATCAACTCTAAAAACCAAAAACCTCAGTACACATGCAGTAAAAACACAACACGTTATATTAAATACATACAGCCGGAATAATCACAGCATGTTGCTGCTTTATTAGATTTCAGCTGTTCCTCTCATTTATTCCACTTAATTCTAATGAAACTATTTTAAAGTGTAGATTGAATTATGGTTGAACTACAAGTCTTCATGTCTTTTGCAAACAACCTACAGGAGTAACGTTTGTTTAAACTATAGTGGTTTCTTGTTTTAAAAAATGAATCTGGATATTAGTGTTTGTTTTTTTATTCAGCAGGAACCAATGAGCTTCGAGCTGACAAACAGGAAGTGAGACTCACATGATGTTTGAGTCTGAACATGAGATTTATATAAAAATGTATATAAAATACATAAATGACACACTGGTCCTTTAAAGTGTGAGCTGTGAAACCCTGAGTTTGGTCTCTCAGGCAGCCTGGCAGGTAAAACTCAGGGCTCAGCATCACTCTACTGTTAGAATAAACCTGTGTGTGTGTGTGTGTGTGTGTGTGTGTGCGTGTGTGTGTGTGTGTGTGTGTGTGAGAGAGTGAGTGAGTGAGAGAGAGAGAGTTGTATCACAGCGGGTACAGAGGGGCAGCAGGATTGGTCGATAGCTGTCACCTGATCTCTCGCCATGGCAATGCAGAGAATGTCATCCCTTTTTTCTATGATAACAAGTGATTTCATATAGGATTTGTTTTCTTTTTGCAAACATAAGCACGTAATCTGTGGTAATGGGTTTTATTTCTTTATTAAGAGTTGCAGTGTTGATTTGTATTTAGTGGACGAAGCGACTTTCAATGTGACCAGCTGGAGCCCAAAACCTTTTATTATCAGCAGCAGGACCAGAACCAGAACCGTGCTGCGTTCACAGGGCTCAATCCATCCTGCTGCTTCATGTGATAATTTAATAAACTTCACTCAAACAGCTGATCGTCCTGTTCATTTGGAAACATTTGAATTAAAATGCACAGAAATGCTGTCTGGCTGGCTGTATATTTAAGTATATTTAATATTAGATACAGATATAAAAGATGGATATGATTAGATCACAGGAAGATGATAGTGCAGAGTGGAGAAGGTTGTTTTATCTACATGAGGTAGACGGATATTTATAATATAATATACATGTGTGCATGTAGGTGGATAGACAGACAGATGACTATTAATCCCAGAGCAGCATTACAGATAACACTATGTTGCTGTTTTTATGGAAAAAATATGCAAAAAACAATTAAATACAAATTAAATAGAGTACAATAAGGTAAAATATTCATATAATATTTTGTACAAATGTTTGTCTTAACATTTTATTCATACTTTTTTATTTTAATGCAATATTTTTTAATAAACCTGTTTTAAGGTGAAACATAAGTTAAAACAATGTATGTATAAAGTGATTATATTATAATTTGATAACTTGCTGTTTTTTTAAATATTAGATGTATTTAAAGGAACCATTATTTGAAATGTAAGTCCTAAATTAAGTTTTGATTTATTATTATTATTATTATTATTATTATTTTAAATGTACTTTAGACAACTAAACATCATGATTTTAATTATGTATTATAATGTGTGGTTTATTTGCAGAATGTACTATTTCTACTGAAACTAGAAGTAAACGTAAACTAAAAATAACTATTTTTCACGACGTCCTGTGCGTGGTGACGTCGGCACTGCGTCACGTCGCCTCCACGGGCCTCTCCTCCACACTCCGCGCCCAGAGCTGTCATCGTTTCACCGGGAGAGGCGAAGGGCATCCGGGGTACCGGCCGAGAGGGGAGCCGCTGAATATCGTTTCTCGAGGTCAGTTACCGGGACGGAACACTTTACCGGAGGTCTGGGGGGAGGGGGGTCTCTGGATCATAGGGTCCGGTTCTTTAAACGCAGACTTCGCGGACTCAGTTAACAGAAAAATAAAGATCCGCCCCGAGGAAGACAAAACCCTGTTAGCATGTTAGCCGCGTGCAGGCTAACGGACACAGTAACGTAGCCGTGAGCGTTAGCTAATCTGTCAGTGAGCCCGTCGTGATTTCACGGCTCACACGTCAGACGGAAACACGCTCACGGTAACCGCGAAGGTCACTTGCTAACAGTACCCGTTTAGGTCGCTCGCTAAACGTGCTAACGGCAATTACTACGAGAAAGTGGAAGCTAACCGGCTAATTTCAAAACCCAGCGCTGATTAGCTCTGATGCTAAGCAGTTAGCCAGGTTAGCATGCAGAGTAACGAGCAGCTCTAGTTAGCTTCCGGTCTGTGTGTGTGTGTTTTACACTCGCCGGGAGATACGTTTACAATGTTTTGATAAAGGAAATCATTTTTGGGAACTTGCGACTCATGAAAGGACAAAGTGAGTGACAGCCCGGTGTGGCCAATAGGAAACGCTCCGGGCTCGTTGTTTCCGCCAATCAGGAGGCCCGGTGAGGCAGGGCGGGTCCTGGTCCGGGTGAGGGCGAGGAAGGAGAATGGAGACCCAGCAAGGTCAAAACCCACAGCTGAAGGGAACACAAGCGGCCGAGCTTCCTGGAGATAAAGTTAGCTCGGAGCTCTGACACATCCTTCTACTTAATGTCCGTGAAACACAGCACATTGGACTACAGACATGCTCCTCTAACTCCTCCCTCCGAGGAGGCTGTGCTCTTATTGTTTTCTACTGTGTAATATCTGCTTCTGTCTCTTTTTCTTCTGTTTGTATGATTCCTCCTGTTTGTTCAGGGTGGTACATGTACATTTAGGGCATACATTAAAATGAAGTCTTCTGAAGGTTCCCTGTGCAGACTATTATTTTTATTATGGTTATTATTGGTATATTATTGTTCTGTAATGCTTCTCCCCCCTGGGTGCAGCTGGTGCAGGTAAACCACAGTAAACCAATAGGTGTGCTGGTACACCGATTTATTGACAATCTACAGGTCAGCTCATCTGATTTGTTTAAAAAGCTTGAGTTTTAACACGTCTGTTGCAGGTTAAACACACAAATTAAACACAAATATCCTCACAGGGACTAGTATGTGTTCATGTCCTTCACCAGTGTCCTCACAGGGACTAGTATGTGTTCATGTCCTTCACCAGTGTCCTCACAGGGACTAGTATGTGTTCATGTCCTTCACTAGTGTCCTCACAGGGACTAGTATGTGTTCATGTCCTTCACTAGTGTCCTCACAGGGACTAGTATGTGTTCATGTCTTTCACTAGTGTCCTCACAGGGACTAGTATGTGTTCATGTCCTTCACCAGTGTCCTCACAGGGACTAGTATGTGTTCATGTCCTTCACTAGTGTCCTCACAGGGACTAGTATGTGTTCATGTCCTTCACTAGTGTCCTAACAGGGACTAGTATGTGTTCATGTCCTTCACTAGTGTCCTAACAGGGACTAGTATGTGTTCATGTCCTTCACTAGTGTCCTCACAGGGACTAGTATGTGTTCATGTCCTTCACTAGTGTCCTCACAGGGACTAGTATGTGTTCATGTCCTTCACTAGTGTCCTCACAGGGACTAGTATGTGTTCATGTCCTTCACCAGTGTCCTCACAGGGACTAGTATAAGTTCATGTCCTTCACAGTATCCTCACAGGACTGTATCTGATTAATGGTCCTTCACTAGTGTCCTCACAGGAAACTAGTATGCTGTTCATGTCCTTCACTAGTGACCTGAACAGGCACTAGTATGTGTTCATGATGCTCTTCACTAGTGTCCTTGAAACAGGGAAAAACGCATGTGTTCATGTCCTTCACTAGAGTCCTCACAGGGACTAGTATGTGTTCATGTCCTTCCAAATAGTTGGGGGCCACAGGGACTAGTATGTGATTCATGTCCTTCACTAGATGAACAACAGGGACTAGTATGTGTTCATGTCCTTCACTAGTAAACTAACCATGGTGGAAACTCAGTATGAGGCTTCATGTATCTTCACTAGTGACAAACAGGGACTAGTATGTGTTAATGTCATGGAACTAGTGTCCTCACAGGTTACGAGTATGTGTTAATGTCTCTCTGCACTAAATGAAGTCCTCACAGGGACTAGTATGTAAAAAATATCATGTCCTTCACTAGTAGTCCTCACAGGGATAGTATGTGTTCATGTCCTTCACCAGTGTCCTCACAGGGACTAGTATGTGTTCATTGTCCTTCACTAGTGTCCTAACAGGGACTAGTATGTGTTCATGTCCTTCACCAGTGTCCTCACAGGGACTAGTATGTGTTCATGTCCTTCACTAGTGTCCTCACAGGGACTAGTATGTGTTCATGTCCTTCACTAGTGTCCTCACAGGGACTAGTATGTGTTCATGTCCTTCACTAGTGTCCTCACAGGGACTAGTATGTGTTCATGTCCTTCACCAGTGTCCTAACAGGGACTAGTATGTGTTCATGTCCTTCACTAGTGTCCTCACAGGGACTAGTATGTGTTCATGTCCTTCACTAGTGTCCTCACAGGGACTAGTATGTGTTCATGTCCTTCACTAGTGTCCTCACAGGGACTAGTATGTGTTCATGTCCTTCACTAGTGTCCTCACAGGGACTAGTATGTGTTCATGTCCTTCACTAGTGTCCTTACAGGGACTAGTATGTGTTCATGTCCTTCACTAGTGTCCTCACAGGGACTAGTATGTGTTCATGTCCTTCACTAGTGTCCTTACAGGGACTAGTATGTGTTCATGTCCTTCACTAGTGTCCTCACAGGGACTAGTATGTGTTCATGTCCTTCACTAGTGTCCTCACAGGGACTAGTATAAGTTCTTATAGATATTATTACTGATCTGATTAATGGGTCTGATATTAGAGGAAACAAAGCTGCTGTTGTTGACCTGAACACACAACGTTCAGATGCTCTTTATTTCCTGAAACTGGAAAAACGCAGCTTTTCTTTAGAGAGAACAGACTTTGGGGCCTTTCCAAATATTGGGGGGGGGGGGGGGTAGATATCATGAAGATGAACGAACAAACTAAACTAAAATAACTCAAATAAACACCATGGTGGAAACTCAGTCTGAGGCTTTATTATCTTTAAACTGACAAACATCAGATGTGTAATTCATGGAACAGTTCAATTAATAATTTAATTCTCTCTGCATAAATGAAGTATAAATATATGTAAAAAATATATATATTTATCCTGTAGTTAATGTAATCTGGCTCTATTTTTCACTTCACTCCATGATATCCTGGATATTGTTTGCACATTTGCAGGGTTTTATTGTGGTATTATCATTATGATTGACGTTTTTTGCTTAGTGTTTATAGTATGTATCTATTTTTTATCGTACAGAGGAACGTGTTGCGTATGACGATAAACCCTTTGATTCTTGAATCTTACCCTGGTGTCTCTCTGTCTGTCTCCAGTGGACCAGCTGGACGGTGGACGCTGCATTCACCCCTCTGAGCGTCCCGGACTAAACCCCGGAGGAGTGATTCTTTTTAACCCGAGGTCGTCGTGAGGTCGAGGACGTCGTGTGTGTGATACGTTAAGGACTGCTGATGCATCGTTTAAGGACTTGTGCGGCGCGGTTGCGTCCGCTCACCGCCTCACAGGCGGCTCAGACTGTTGCCCCGCAGCGGCCAATCACAGCGGCCTCTGCAGGGAGCACAAGGACGTTTCAGCCAATCAGGTGCTACACAGCACCTGTGGCCTCGGAGCCGTTCCTGAACGGGACGAGCTCCAACTACGTGGAGGAGATGTACTTCGCCTGGCTGGAGGACCCCAAGAGTGTTCACAAGGTAAGAGGTGGAGCCCCCGCTGGTCTGGAGGGGGGACTACACACATGGTGGTGCACAGGTTCCAGGATGGTCCCACAATCATGAACCGCTTTAATGTTCCTGTCGCTCCAAGTTTATTGTTCTGTTCTGCGGGGCTGCACGGTGGTGTAGTGGGTAGCACTGTCCCCTCACAGCGAGAGGGTCCCGGGTTCGATTCCCGGGTCGGGTTCGGGTTCCTTCTGTGTGGAGTTTGCATGTTCTCCCCGTCCAGGTTCTCCGGCTTCCTCCCACAGTCCAAAGACCTGTCTGTCTCTACATGTCTCCCTGTGATAGACTGGTTACCTGTCTGTCTCTACATGTCTCCCTGTGATAGACTGGTACCCCCCCGACCCTGAATACAGTGATAAGCGGTACACAATGAATGGATAGGACTGGTTACCTGTCCTGCTATCTGAGGCAGCGTAGCAACGTAGCGCCCCCTGTGATAGACTGAATGTAGCCTGTCTGATGCATTCTGGGACGGCCATGTCATCTGTGAAGTGAGACGTGAAGTTACAAGCTTTGTCACATGACACAGTCTCGCTGAGATGTTTCAGGGACTTGAGATTAAAACGCTCCGTTCTAGAAGAAGCTCTACATGTCCGGATCCCTGTACCTCCAGACTGTGAAAGCCTGGTCTGTCGCGTATCCATGATTTACAGTGATAGTTACTGGTAATAACTAAACATGTATGTAAACATACTATATGTCACACAAGGCAGGTTCATGTATGTAGCACATGGTTCAGCACTGTCTGTCATAAACATTAATAGGTTGTAAAATGACGCTGTGTGATAGATGTGTGTACCTGTGTGTGTGTCAGTCACATGGTGAACCCTGTTACATGACACAGCTGTTGGATAACGAGCCGGCGCGGTGACCTTGTCTGTTATCACGTGGCTGGCGAGCATGTCCACCGTGTGATAGACTGGTTATCCTGTCTGTCTCTACATGTCTCCCTGTGATAGACTGGTTACCTGTCTGTCTCTACATGTCTCCCTGTGATAGACTGGTACCCCCCCGACCCTGAATACAGGATAAGCGGTACACAATGAATGGATGGATGTTCTGTCCTGCTATCTGAGGCAGCGTAGCAACGTAGCGCCCCCTGTTGGCCTGAATGTAGCCGCTGATGCATTCTGGGACGGCCATGCATTTGAAGTGAGTCGTGAAGGACAAGCTTGGTCACATGACACAGCTGCTGAGATGTTTCAGGGATTGAGATTAAAACGCTCCGTTTAGAAGAAGCTTTCCGTTCCGGATCCCGAACCTCCAGATGTGAAAGCCGGCGTCGCGTATCCATGATTTAACAGGAAGTTATATAATAACTAAACATTATTAAACATACATACGGCACACAAGGCAGGTTCATGTATGTAGCACATTTCAGCACTTTACATAAAACATTAAAGGTTGTAAAATGACGTGTGTGTGTGTGTGTGTGTGTGTGTGTGTGTGTGTGTGTCAGTCACATGGTGAACCCTGTTACATGACACAGCTGTTGGGTAACGAGCCGGCGCGGTGACCTTGCTGTTATCACGTTGGCTGGCGAGCAGCAGCACCGTGTGGTGAACGCCGTCTACTTCCTGTCTGTAGAAACCAGAGTGCCGCCTCTGTTCCCACCATGAGATGCTGCATCAGTTACTCATCAATCAATCAGTCAATCAATCAAGACATTCTGGGATGGAACTCAGCTGTCTATTTAAACAACGTGGAACGTTTGTTTCCTTCTAGTTCACGTTTAGTCCCGAGCTTCGCATTCAGCCGAAACGCTGACCATGAAAACATCCTCCAGTCCGGCTGTGTCCTCCGTCTCTATTGATCATCTCCGTTTACCGATAGATCAATAGATCAGGGCCTTCAAACACTGTAGTATAACCATATATATATATATATATATATATATACTGTTATATATATACTGTATATAAAGGTACATCCTCCCTTCCTGTGTGGAGGATGACAGGGAAATACAAGTCTGTTAGTTTAAACGTTCATGAGATCCTGAAGTCTGAACGATGTTTAAATATCAGCTCAGACTCCAGCAGATTAATAGATTTATGACATCCTCTACTGAGGTACAAGTACACATACTGGTGTTCACAAATACTCTGGTAGAAGTACTGATTCTACTCCTTTACTCAAGTAAAAGTGTGAAAGTACGTACATGCTCTGAAAAGTACTCAAAGTAGAAAGTAAAAGTATCTCTATGAAGTACATTTCTACTGGATTCTAACCGAATGTCTTGTCATATTAATATTAATAATGATGCATTAAACTAAAGTAACTAAGTAGTTTTTAAATGCGAGGAGTAGAAAGTACAGATATCCGTTTGAACATGTCGGGAGTAAAAGTAGAAAGTAGTCAGAAACATAAATACTCCAGTAAAATACCGGGGTACTTGCTCACTGAGGAACATGACGAGATGTTTGAGGACGGGGTGTGGAGGCTGTGGTTCTTCATTCTGGTCTCATGAGTCACGGCTGGAAACCTGATCCTGGACCAGGATCCATGTGTGTCTGTTAGTTAGTTTGAGGGAGGAGTCTGCTGTCCCGGTCTGGAAGGAGCTGCAGGCTGATGTGGGTCCTCTGGTCTCTTTAAAGGGGGTTTTCCTGATGTGATCCAGGATGAGATCTGGTCTGGGTTCCGGTCTCATCCTGCTGGGATTGAGAGAGTTTTCTGTCAGTAACCGTTTCCTGGTTCTGTGTCATGAGCTGGTCTCACAGGACTGATCCATAATCATCAAATATACCATGTTGATCCTGAATCCAGACCTTCAGGCTGTAGTCGGGACCACCAGGGCGTCGTCATGCCGACGTGGGTGTTGTCATGCCAACGTGGCAGCCTGAAGGTTTCGCCACATGAAACGCTGACTCATTAAAACGGGAACAAAACAAAAACCTTCATCCAGTTTCTCACTCGGTCTTTCCCCTTGTATTAATACTCCTCCTCTCTTCCTCCTCTTCCTCCTCCTCCAGTCGTGGGACGTGTTCTTCAGGAACGCCAACGCCGGCGCCCCCCCAGGAGCAGCCTACCAGTCTCCTCTGGGTCTGACTGCTGCTCCTCAGCTCTCCTCTCTGGTGGGAGCTCAGCCCAACGTGGAGAAGCTGGTGGAGGACCACCTGGCCGTCCAGTCCCTCATCAGGGCCTACCAGGTACGCTCACACGTGCACGCTCACACACGTGCACGCTCACACGTGCACGCTCACACGTGCACGCTCCCGGTCCTGCAGGATGATCTGAAATGTCAGTTCACCTGAATCCCTAGGTTCAAACTCCAGTTCCCACAATGCTCTTCTGTATTTAACAGAATGAATTAATACAAACAAAAGTAAACGCAGATGAAGATGATTTTCCTTTCAGAATATTTTTATGGTCAAAACGATTCAAATATCACCAGAAACCAGGAAATATAGTGATATATTCATAAAAATATCGAGGTCCGACTCAAATATCTAACTTAAGAATAAACTCCTCCCCTTCTGACCATGAAAGTCAAACCAGCGTCACTTCGCTTTATGGAAATGTTGTTTAAAGTAAGTCTGACCTTTGACATGGAGAGATGTGGGGTAGGGATGTCCCGATCCAGCTTTTTGCACTTCCGATCCGATACCGATATTGTAGCTTTTAGTATCGGCCCGATACCGATACCGGCCGATCCAAGCATGTATTAAAGATTAAAGATATTTACTTATTTTGTTGTCAGACTCATGTTGAAAAGGGTTTTCAGGGAGAGAGAGGGAGAGGAGAGAGAATGGAGAGAAAATGGTAGTGCAGATATACCGTTGAAATACACATATTTGTTTATCTGCTCTTCACATGTATTAAATGTATTGTCTCTTCCTGTTTCCCAGTGCGAGTTTAGATACACAAATATGATCGCATTTGTCAATCGCTGTATTTTATTTTGACAATTGCTTTTATTTTGAAAATTGACCGGATTGTCTCGTGTTTCTTTGTGTGATTTCGTGCCAGAATTGACGCGTTCACAGACGCCGAAACGATCGCTTCACGGCGAGGGATGGCCGTGCCTATTCGCGGCGCTCCGCGTCTGGTGTGAACCAGGCGGGACATGCACAGACAAGTCCGTCTTGTTGTTGTTTAGGTGATGCTGGACAGGTCGCGAGGTGTGCGCTAGGTGTGCTGGAAAACGCGGACCGGATTTTGGGGAAAAAAACTGGATCGGGAGTCCGGATTGATATTTTCCCGTGAAGGCCGATCCGATATCTATATGCATTTTTTGCTAATATCGGCGGCCGATCCGATCCAAATATCGGATCGGGACATCCCTAATGTGGGGTTATTGTTTTAATTTACAAGTTATTGATTATGAATGTCACCTTTAACTTCAAATAGATCAATGAATAAGAGAAGTTCTGTTTCCACTTTGTGACGATGAAAACAACCTCTTCAAGTTTCTCTTTACAACATTGACATCTTGATTATTTAACTGTTTCATATTCTGAGCCTTATTTCTGGATCCTGACCAGCTTTCATATTATTATCTGATTATTGTCTGTTTAATGTGATATTTAATGTGTCGTTTTCCCACAGAAGTTCATGTAACATGGAACCAGCTGTGTGTTTGTTGTTCAGGTTTTGTTATTATTATTATTATTATTATTACATCACATTTCTAGTGTGGGTTAGTTATTTATAATGTTTGATATAAAATCATCAATTCAGTTTTTCAAACTGAAAACGGGAATATATATATATATATATATATATATATATATATATATAATATATATATATATATATATGTATATATAATATATATATATAATATCTGAGCTTCCTTTGTGCTCTGACACATGCCGTTTGACATGAAGGTTTTAAAGGTTGAGAGACTCCGATGTGGTCCTCAGAGGTCTTCACAGGTTCAGACCTGGGTTCCTGAGAGCCGCCTCGGTTTAATCTGCAGCTGACAGGTGGGATTAAAAGTCTGCTTTAATCTAATGAACCTGAACGGCTGAAGCTTTAATCAGCAGGAAACGCCAGATAAACGTATCCGTTGCTTAGCAACGGGACTATCTAGGATTTCATCACGAGCCGATAATAAACATCACAAAGTGATCGTGGTGGATTTCCGTTTTCGTTAAACAGCTATCCAGATCATTTCTGTGAGGAATGAATGCATTTATGTATCATTATCATTACTAGGCTTTTATTGTGTAAGGTACGACAGGAAGGAGGGGATCTGGTCTAGTGCTGCCTTTATTACTACTACTAACCTCCGCTTATTTGGTTTCATCATGTCCTCTCCACCTCCTCCTCCATCGTCTCCCCTCCTCCTCCTCCTCCATCGTCTCCCCTTCCTCCTCCTCCTCCTCTGTGCTGTTGTCCCTGTAGATCCGAGGTCACCATGTGGCCCAGTTGGACCCCCTCGGCATCATGGACGCTGATCTGGACTCGTGTGTCCCCACTGACATAATCACATCCTCCGACAAGCTGGGTGAGGATCTGAGCCCCCATTAGTCCAGAGACCAGACCAGACTATGTGAAGGAACCAGAGACTGTCTGTGGTCCCCCAGAGGTCTAGATAGTAGCTGACATTAGTCCAGAGACCAGACCAGACTATGTGAAGGAACCAGAGACTGTCTGTGGTCCCCCAGAGGTCTAGATAGTAGCTGACATTAGTCCAGAGACCAGACCAGACTATGTGGAGGAACCAGAGACTGTCTGTGGTCCCCTAGAGGTCTAGATAGTAGCTGACATTAGTCCAGAGACCAGACCAGACTATGTGGAGGAACCAGAGACTGTCTGTGGTCCCCCAGAGGTCTAGATAGTAGACCACATGAGTCCAGAGACCAGACCAGACTATGTGGAGGAACCAGAGACTGTCTGTGGTCCCCTAGAGGTCTAGATAGTAGCTGACATTAGTCCAGAGACCAGACCAGACTATGTGGAGGAACCAGAGACTGTCTGTGGTCCCCCAGAGGTCTAGATAGTAGCTGACATTAGTCCAGAGACCAGACCAGACTATGTGGAGGAACCAGAGACTGTCTGTGGTCCCCCAGAGGTCTAGATAGTAGACCACATGAGTCCAGAGACCAGACCAGACTATGTGGAGGAACCAGAGACTGTCTGTGGTCCAAACAACAAGGTCTCTGCTGTATTTATGTCTAGATGCCCTTATATGGAGTGTTGATGGAGCAGCTACAATGTTAGCGTAGCCTAGCACCATCAACCAGACTCCATTCAGAAAACCAGCGTTTTAACAGGAGTTATCTTGTGGTCTTCAGACAGACCTAACAAAGCATGACTCAGCACTTTTTACTGATCACCATCATGATGGAGTTATTTCAGCATCCTTTTCATCTGGTTATTGATATTAAATCACAGATCAATACTTTATGTTGTGGTAAACCAGCCCACGTGGGTCTTGCTAGATCCAGTAAAACCAGCTTGGTGAAATCCACCGAGACCCTCTGGATGATGTCATGAACTCATCATCAACAGGACGGCACATATTTGCTTGGTTTGGTGTGAAGACGGCATCAGAGGAGGCGGTCTGGGGTCTGGGATCTGGTCTCCTGGTTTATGTGTCAGACTGAAACCTTGTTGTTCATCAGAAGAATCTTCTCGTGTACAACAAATGTTTCTGGAACTTTGTCCCCCAACTGGAAACTTGTTCTGGTGTTTGCTGAAGGACTCTTAACGTCACTGGACCTAAAATGTTGTGTTTCATAATCTAGGAACAATCCTTCTGGAACGTTCTCTTGTCTGTGGAGCTGGAACCTATGATACAAGCATTCCATTTTGATCTTTAGGCTGATTGATCAAATCTGAAAATCCCAAATGTTTTCAAGATGGGATAAACATGCTCGTCTCTTCATCACTTAAGATGCTCCGTAACAGAAACATTGTTCCTCCCATGTGTTCCTTCAAACAAAGCTTTGAAACCAGAGCCGGGCGCCGTGAACCGGTCCCTAAAAGACTCGGGTCTTCCTGGGTCACGTTGATTGGGAGGTTTTATAAAAACAAACATCTTAATTGGATTCTCTTTGGCAGAAATAGATTTGTGTTTAATCTCTAAAGTGACCGACCAGAATAATAAGATCTCATTGGACTGTGAGATCCCTTTAGTAGCTTTCAATCACAACACATGACCTTCATCAGACGACCTTCACCTAATTGTTTGTTTCCTTCCAAGTAGACTGGAAACCTTGAAAACAGAAGGTTCATTCAGTAACTCTTCTGTGTTTCTTATTGGTTGACCTTGAACACTTTGGTCTTAGCTCCGCCTCCTGATGAAGGTCATGTGATGTGGTTGTTAAGTCTCCAGAACAGACCCTGAGTGGAGACATTCAGAGTGTGGGAGCTGACTTCAGATCAGTTTGAGTGTCCTTTTGGGAGACGCCCACTTGTGTTGAGCTGTTAGCTTTGTGCTAACGCTGCTAGCGCTGCCGGCTCAATCCGCTGCATCCTCGTTGGCTCGTCAGGAAACCTGCTGCTTGTTTGTTTGTTGGCTGGTTGCCAGGAGACAGCTCAGCCGCCTCGTGCTGTTTATATGCCAGGAGAAATTACTGCCATGTGTCCTCGCCTCCTCCTCTCCTCGTAGTGGAGAAGGAGACGTGAGGAGGAGTCACGGCAGCAGGGACTCAATGAACAAGACCCCGTTGCCGTGGAGATGACCTGCTTACACATCACCTCTCATCACCTGCTATGGTGACGACGTCATGCTGAGTAGATTGGTTGAAACGATTAGCTCCACAGCTCTCATTGGTGGATGATGTCATGATGTTTGTAGACAGCAGAGTGTACTTGAGTTGTGTTGTCTGTCTGACCCCTGGTCTGACCCTTGAGGCCCCTTTAAAGTTTGTAAAGGTCCCAATACCGCCCCGTAGTCTAAATGTAATGTGTAAATATTTTTTTCACTTTCACCGTATCAAAGACATAAAATATCCAGAATGTCCCCGTTTGGTCCCCCAAGGTGCCTCAAGGGTTAAGCTAACATAGTTGCTAACGTAGCTGCTAGCGTAGCTGCTAACTAGCTTTAGCTTTGCCTGATTGTCCACCATCAGCACTGCCCCATCCCTCTCCTCAACGAGTGAGTGATGAACCCGGAGGACGTGTTGGGTTGAGGCCTCGGTGGCGCCCCTCTGTCCTGGAGTGGCCAGTGCAGAATGGCTTCCTGTCTGGGACCCCCCCCCCCCCTCCGTGTTGGTTGTGGTGTGACTTCTGTATCCTCAGCATGCTGTTAGCTGCATCCTCGCTCCTCCACCGCGCCGACCAATCAGGAGGCGGTGGAGACGACGAGGTGCCGGGCCGGTTGTGGTGCTCCTTTCTAGCTGTAGGCGGGTAGACTGTGGCGGCGGGTGTTACACTAACGGTGTCGGGTGTGTCTCTCTCTCTGCTGCCCCCTGCTGGCGACGTTCTCAAGATGTGGCTGTGTTCAAGGAGAGGCTGAGAAACCTAACGGTAGGAGGTACGACAAAGCCACCAGAGCTTCCTGTCCGGGGGACTCGGAGCCGGACCCTGCCGGGGTCTAGTCCGGTGGACTCAGAGCTCCCACGTCTTGGACTTCCTGTAGAACGGAGACGTTTCATCTAGTTCACCGTTTGACCTCCAGCATCAGTTTGTCATCATCAGAAAATAACCAGACAAGATTTAGGTTTTATAGAAACAACTTAAATCCTTTGTTTGATCTTCTTTAAGCATTTAATCGATCCGGGGACACAGACACATAACATTTAAAATAACCAGGAAATCAGACTATTTCTACTCTATTATTTATTAATAATTAATTATTTAATCAGAAATAATAATAATTACTATAATTATAACAATTATAAGTAAGAATAAATATTAATAATTATTATTTCATCATTAATTATTTTATAAATAATATATTAATAATGGATGGATGGATGGATAAATAGTCCCAGTGAACACGCATGTTAGATATAATCTGCTTGCTTTTATGATTAATATGAGATGAATGTGATTCAGCTGATGAATGAAATCATCCTCCTGAGTTTACTTGTTGACGGTGAACTAGAGTGAAATGTCCCTTTGAGGCCTCCGTACACAGGAAACATCCAGAGGTGATAACTGACCTCTAACCTCTGAGTGTGTCCTGTGTGTCCTGGCTCCTCTAGTTAGCGTCGTTAGCGTGGTTAGCTGCTGCCCTGTGAACAGTAGAAGAGACGAGTCATCAGTTCTCCTGCGAGGTGATAATTTCCATCCGGCCACAAAGGATTCACGTCTACATTCACATCAGCCTTTAAATTACAACACTCACTTTTATTTATATATATTTACCACTGATAAGCATGATTATTTATGTATCATAATGTTTATGTACCAGAAAGTGCAATATGTAAGTGATATAACATTTCCATTCATGTGTGAAAAATAGATGCATGTTTAAAAACAAATCTCACTTTTATTCCAGTAACTTTAAAACTCATGAGTCAGTTTGTGGCCGTTTGAAGAAATGACCCTCACGCTTTTATTCTGAAAGGGTTCTAGAGGAAGTTCACCTTCTGCTCCGGAGTGGGACTTTCTGATGTTCAGTGTTTTTGACTGATGCTGGTTTTTAAATGAGAACATTTAGTGTGTGTGTGTGTGTGTCTGTCTGTGTGTGTGTGTGTCTGTGTGTGTGTGTGTGTGTGTGTGTGTGTGTCTGTCTGTGTGTGTGTGTGTGTGTCTGTCTGTGTGTTCGTGTGTGTGCGTGTGTCTGTCTGTGTGTGTGTGTGTGTTCGTTGGTGTGTGTCTGTGTGTGTGTGTGTGTGTGTGTGTGTGTGTGTTCGTTGGTGTGTGTGTGTGTGTGCTGTTGTGTTGTGGTGTGTGTGTGTGTGTGTGTGGTGTGTTGTGTGTGTGTGTTGTGTGTGTGTGTGTGTGTTCGTTGGTGTGTGTGTGTGTGTGTTCGTGGTGTGTGTGTGTGTGTGTGTTGTGTCGTGTGTGTGTGTGTCGTTGTGTGTTCGTTGGTGTGTGTGTGTGTGTGTGTGTCGTTGGTGTGTGTGTGTGTGTGTGTGTTGTTGTTGGTGTGTGTGTGTGTTGTGTGTGTGTTCGTTGGTGTGTGTGTGTGTGTGTGTGTGTGTGTTCGTTGGTGTGTGTGTGTGTCTGTGTGTGTGTTCGTGTGTGTGTGTGTGTGTGTGTGTGTGTCTGTGTGTGTGTTCGTTGGTGTGTGTGTGTGTGTGTTGTGTGTGTCTGTGTGTGTGTGTGTGTTGTGTGTGTCTGTGTGTGTGTTCGTTGTGTGTGTGTGTGTGTTGTGTGTGTGTTCGTGTGTTGTGTGTGTTGTGTGTGTGTTGTTGTGTGTGTGTGTCGTTGTGTGTGTGTGTGTGTTGTGTGTGTGTTCGTTGGTGTGTGTGTGTGTCTGTGTGTTGTGTGTGTGTGCTGTGTGTGTGTTCGTGTGTGTGTGTGTGTGTGTGTGTGTCTGTGTGTGTGTGTGTGTGTGTGTGTGTGTGTGTTGTGTGTGTGTGTGTGTGTCTGTGTGTGTGTTCGTGTGTGTGTGTGTGTTGTGTGTGTTGTGTTGTGTGTGTCTGTGTGTGTGTGTGTGTGTGTGTGTGTGTGTGTTGTGTGTGTGTTGTGTGTGTGTGTGGTGTGTGTGTCTGGTGTGTTGTGTCTTGTCTGTGTGTGTGTGTGTGTGTGTCGTGTGTGTGTGTTCGTTGGTGTGTGTGTGTGTGGTGTGTGTGTTCTTGGTGTGTGTTGTGTGTGTGGTGTGTGTCGTGTGTGTGTGTTGTGTGTGTGTGTGTGTGTGTGTGTGTGTTCGTTGTGTGTGTGTGTGTTGTGTGTGTTGTGTGGTGTGTGGCTGTTCGTTGTGTGTCTGTCTGTCTGTGTGTGTGTGTGTCGTGTGATTGCGTTCGTGTGTCGTGTGTGGTGTTGTGCTGTGTGTGTGTGTGTGGTGTCTGTCTGTGCTGTTCGTGCTGTGTGTGTGTGTGTGTTGTGTGTGTTCAGTTGGTGTGTGTGTGAGAGATGTTGTGAGCTGCTTCTTCTCTCCTCTCTCTGCTTCGCTGTGTTTGGAGTCATGAGATATCAGCCGTTACTAATATAACCCATGATGACGGTTTTAGCAGAGAAGAAGAAGAAGAGTGTTGTCCTGTTACATTCCTCACCTCCTCCCTCTGATGAAGAGGAGGAGGAGCAGGAGGAGGGGACGAGAGGAAGTGATGCAACTCAACCAGAGGTTGAGCAGTGATGCGTCTGCCTGTCTGTCTTTAGAGAGACGCTGCTTCTTGATTGGCCAGCTCGGCGGTCGTGTGACTGGTTTGTGACTGCTCTGATTGGCTGAACGAGCCGTCAGCCTGCCAGCTCAGCTCTGTGACTGGCCGGTTGGGTTTAAGGCGGCGGTGTGGTTGGATGGAAGACGCCTCCTTCTGTCCTCTCATCCTCCTTTAAATGTCCCATAATCCCACAGCACGGCGCTCATCTTCATCACACGCACTGATACTTATTTTATAAGTCCCGCCCCTTCCTGTGGACAACACGGCATGTGGGTGAGCCCATGGAGGTGGCGGTTCATGGTAAATCCGTTGCAGAGGTTCGGTTCGGTGAACTGGGAGGCGTTGGGCGCGCCGCCCTCGGCCTCGTCTTCCAGGAGAAGATCTGATCTGAGTGACATCAGGGCACTTTCTTGTTCTACTTAGTATTATTACTGTACGTGTTTCACTACTTTATTGTTTCTATAAGCATCTGGACCTGTTCAGATTTATTTTAGACCTTTTCACAAAGTGCTTAGTGCTTTTTTTAAAATAGGTTAAATAGATTTCCAGTTGCATTGTGGGTAGCAGCTGGAGTCTGTGTCCTGCTGCCATCCATACTCACCTTCAGACGGGTTCAAGGTCACAGAGGTTTTTCAGCAACAGTTGAGCGTTTCTATGTGGAGGTCCTCTAGAGGAATTCCTCAGCCCGTCCTGTCAATCTTCTGCTTCTGCCACTTCACTCTCCGTCTCTCCTTCTGCTGCTGTCTGCATGTTCTCATGTTCTCCATGTTCTCCGTGTTCTCCATGTTCTCCATGTTCTCATGTTGTCCATGTTCTAATGTTCTCATGTTCTCCATGTTCTCCGTGTTCTCATGTTGTCCATGTTCTAATGTTCTCCATGTTCTCATGTTCTCCGTGTTCTCATGTTCTCCGTGTTCTCATGTTCATTCATTTAAAACTCCTGTCTGCATGTTGTCATTCGTCCACGGCCTGTTCGTGTGTCCGTCCATCTCGTTGATGTACTGTCCCTCTGTTCTGGATCCTCTTCTCACCTCTACCCACCCCTCCCCCTTCCCTCCTGTCCTGCGGTGCATCATGGGACATGTAGGCTTCTACGGTCTGGACGAGTCAGACCTGGACAAGGTGTTCCGGCTGCCCACCACCACCTTCATCGGAGGCTCGGAGAGCGCCCTGCCGCTGAAGGAGATCATCCGCCGCCTGGAGGTAAGACCACGAGCGCTTGGTTTGGTGTGACGGGAGTCCCCGATGCGGTTACATGTACAGGTGACTCTGCTCTCCCTGCTGGTCAGATGGCGTACTGTCAGCACATCGGCGTGGAGTTCATGTTCATCAACGACCTGGAGCAGTGTCAGTGGATCCGGCAGAAGTTTGAGACGCCGGGAGTCATGCAGTTCACTCTGGAGGAGAAGAGGACGCTGCTGGCCCGCATGGTCCGCTCCACCAGGTAAACACCTGGACACACCCCCGTCTACACATGGTCCGCTCCACCAGGTAAACACCTGGACACACCCCCGTCTACACATGGTCCGCTCCACCAGGTAAACACCTGGACACACCCCCGTCTACACATGGTCCGCTCCACCAGGTAAACACCTGGACACACCACCGTCTACACATGGTCCGCTCCACCAGGTAAACACCTGGACACACCCCCGTCTACACATGGTCCGCTCCACCAGGTAAACACCTGGACACACCCCCGTCTACATGGTCCATTCCCTGTAAGACGTGTGTGTGTCTTTGTGTCTGTGCAGGTTTGAGGAGTTCCTCCAGAAGAAGTGGTCTGCAGAGAAGCGTTTTGGTCTAGAGGGCTGTGAGTCTCTGATCCCGGCTCTGAAGACCATCATTGATAAATCCTCAGAGAACGGCGTGGAGAACGTCATCATGGGCATGCCTCACAGGTAACGCATCACACCATGTGACCAAGCAGCTGATTTAAGACGAACACAAACGGAGCATTAATGAGTTGAACCAGCAAAGATCTGGCAGCAGCAGCTGCTGGTTGGTTTGGGCCAGTTAGCTGGTTAATCAGTCAAACTGAATGCCAATGACAGTTAAACTGAGGTGGGGTTCATCTGAGGATACACTTTAAACATTTAACTTATGACGGCTTCACCTGAATGTGTTGATTAGCTGAAGGAAACATAAACAGACTGGAGGGCGAGTCCTTCTTCTCGCAGCATTCAGGCTCCTCCCACTGCAGAGTCACACCGAGACAAAGTGACCAATGTTAGAGTGTATCGCTGCGTATGTGTGACCTCACTCACTACACCCCAAATATTTATATATGTATGTACACACACACACACAACATCTGCACTACTTCCTGTTTGTACACTTCCTTCTTCCAGGGGTCGTCTGAATGTTTTGGCCAACGTGATCCGTAAAGAGCTGGAACAGATCTTCTGTCAGTTCGACTCCAAACTGGAAGCAGCTGATGAGGTAATATACCTTCTGTTCTTCTTATCCTGCTGTTCTTCTAATCCTGCTGTTCTTCTTATCCTGCTGTTCTTCTAATCCTGCTGTTCTTCTTATCCTGCTGTTCTTCTTATCCTGCTGTTCTTCTAATCCTGCTGTTCTTCTTATCCTGCTGTTCTTCTAATCCTTCTGTTCTTCTTATCCTGCTGTTCTTCTAATCCTGCTGTTCTTCTTATCCTGCTGTTCTTCTTATCCTGCTGTTCTTCTAATCCTGCTGTTCTTCTTATCCTGCTGTTCTTCTTATCCTGCTGTTCTTCTTATCCTGCTGTTCTTCTAATCCTTCTGTTCTTCTTATCCTGCTGTTCTTCTTATCCTGCTGTTCTTCTTATCCCGCTGTTCTCCTTATCCTGCTGTTCTTCTTATCCTGCTGTTCTTCTTATACTGCTGTTCTTCTTATCCCGCTGTTCTTCTTATCCCGCTGTTCTTTTTATCCTGCTGTTCTTCTTATACTGCTGTTCTTCTTATCCTGCTGTTCTTCTTATACTGCTGTTCTTCTTATCCTGCTGTTCTTCTTATACTGCTGTTCTTCTTATCCTGCTGTTCTTCTTATCCTGCTGTTCTTCTTATACTGCTGTTCTTCTTATCCTGCTGTTCTTCTTATACTGCTGTTCTTCTTATACTGCTGTTCTTCTTATCCTGCTGTTCTTCTTATCCTGCTGTTCTTCTTATCCTGCTGTTCTTCTTATCCTGCTGTTCTTCTTATCCTGCTGTTCTTCTTATCCTGCTGTTCTTCTTATCCTGCTGTTCTTCTTATCCTGCTGTTCTTCTTATCCTGCTGTTCTTCTTATACTGCTGTTCTTCTTATCCTGCTGTTCTTCTTATACTGCTGTTCTTCTTATCCTGCTGTTCTTCTTATCCTGCTGTTCTTCTAATCCTGCTGTTCTTCTAATCCTGCTGTTCTTCTAATCCTGCTGTTCTTCTTATCCTGCTGTTCTTCTAATCCTGCTGTTCTTCTTATACTGCTGTTCTTCTTATACTGCTGTTCTTCTAATCCTGCTGTTCTTCTTATACTGCTGTTCTTCTAATCCTGCTGTTCTTCTTATCCTGCTGTTCTTCTTATCCTGCTGTTCTTCTAATCCTGCTGTTCTTCTTATCCCGCTGTTCTTCTTATCCCGCTGTTCTTCTTATCCCGCTGTTCTTCTTATCCCGCTGTTCTTCTTATCCTGCTGTTCTTCTTATCCTGCTGTTCTTTTTATCCTGCTGTTCTTCTTATACTGCTGTTCTTCTTATCCCGCTGTTTTTCTTATCTCGCTGTTCTTCTTATCTCGCTGTTCTTCTTATACTGCTGTTCTTCTTATCCTGCTGTTCTTCTTATCCTGCTGTTCTTCTTATCCTGCTGTTCTTCTTATACTGCTGTTCTTCTTATACTGCTGTTCTTCTTATCCTGCTGTTCTTCTTATCCTGCTGTTCTTCTTATCCTGCTGTTCTTCTTATCCTGCTGTTCTTCTTATCCTGCTGTTCTTCTTATCCTGCTGTTCTTCTTATACTGCTGTTCTTCTTATACTGCTGTTCTTCTTATCCTGCTGTTCTTCTTATCCTGCTGTTCTTCTTATACTGCTGTTCTTCTTATCCTGCTGTTCTTCTTATCCTGCTGTTCTTCTTATCCTGCTGTTCTTCTAATCCTGCTGTTCTTCTAATCCTGCTGTTCTTCTTATACTGCTGTTCTTCTAATCCTGCTGTTCTTCTTATCCTGCTGTTCTTCTTATACTGCTGTTCTTCTAATCCTGCTGTTCTTCTTATACTGCTGTTCTTCTAATCCTGCTGTTCTTCTTATCCTGCTGTTCTTCTTATCCTGCTGTTCTTCTAATCCTGCTGTTCTTCTTATCCTGCTGTTCTTCTTATCCCGCTGTTCTTCTTATCCCGCTGTTTTTCTTATCCCGCTGTTCTTCTTATCCCGCTGTTCTTCTTATCCCGCTGTTCTTCTTATACTGCTGTTCTTCTTATACTGCTGTTCTTCTTATCCTGCTGTTCTTCTTATCCTGCTGTTCTTCTTATCCTGCTGTTCTTCTTATCCTGCTGTTCTTCTTATCCTGCTGTTCTTCTTATACTGCTGTTCTTCTTATACTGCTGTTCTTCTTATCCTGCTGTTCTTCTTATCCTGCTGTTCTTCTTATACTGCTGTTCTTCTTATCCTGCTGTTCTTCTTATCCTGCTGTTCTTCTTATCCTGCTGTTCTTCTAATCCTGCTGTTCTTCTTATACTGCTGTTCTTCTTATACTGCTGTTCTTCTAATCCTGCTGTTCTTCTTATACTGCTGTTCTTCTAATCCTGCTGTTCTTCTTATCCTGCTGTTCTTCTTATACTGCTGTTCTTCTAATCCTGCTGTTCTTCTTATACTGCTGTTCTTCTAATCCTGCTGTTCTTCTTATCCTGCTGTTCTTCTTATCCTGCTGTTCTTCTAATCCTGCTGTTCTTCTTATCCCGCTGTTCTTCTTATCCTGCTGTTCTTCTTATCCCGCTGTTCTTCTTATCCTGCTGTTCTTTTTATCCTGCTGTTCTTCTTATCCTGCTGTGTGGGGCGTTGTGTTCAGGGACCTTTGCTGTGGTTTCTCCTCCTCAGGGCTCTGGAGATGTGAAGTACCATCTGGGGATGTACCATCGTCGTATCAACCGTGTGACAGACAGGAACATCACCTTGTCTCTGGTGGCCAACCCGTCTCACCTGGAGGCTGTGGACCCGGTGGTGCAGGGCAAGACCAAAGCGGAGCAGTTCTACTGCGGAGACAACGACGGCAACCGGGTGAGACCACACGTCAACGATCTAACACACAGGGTCGCGATCAATCCAGATCATCAGAAAACACAGCTAACCCTCGGCCGTCCCAAAATATATGGATATATATTTACAATATTGATTTATTGTATGTTAACACATTCAAATATCTTCTTTGATAAGAATAGTGCCTCTGATATGTGTGGATATGTTGACCTACTGACATAAATCCTGAGGTTGGTATGAATCAGCTGGTCTTCAGACATTAAAAGCAGCAAACAGAGATCCGTCCGTAGAGAATTGAGCTGATTCTCTCAGCTGAACCTGAAGCAAAGCCTTCACACTCTTACTGTCTTATTTTCATTTACATTTTTATTGAAATCGAAATCGGAGTACATTATACAGCACAACTATATATAATATAAAAATAAATAATAACAAAAGAATAATTATATATACCTACATAAATAGGCTGAAAAGAAACAAATGAAATGCTTCTCCATAGACTCTTATTTTGACGCAGACTTCCTGTTTGTGTTCAGGTTATGTCCATCCTGATCCACGGAGACGCAGCATTCGCCGGTCAGGGGATCGTCTACGAGACCTTCCACCTGTCTGACCTGCCGTCCTACACCACGCACGGCACCGTGCACGTGGTCGCCAACAACCAGGTAACCGACACGGCATCGAACGCACCGCACGCCGCGCCGCTCACCGCTCCGCAGTGACGGAGCTGTGACTTCCTGTCTGCAGATCGGCTTCACCACAGACCCCCGCGTGGCCCGCTCGTCTCCGTACCCCACCGATGTGGCTCGGGTTGTCAACGCGCCCATCTTCCACGTCAACGCCGACGACCCCGAGGCCGTCATCTACGTCTGCAAGGTGGCGGCCGAGTGGAGGGCCACCTTCCACTCAGACGTGGTGGTCGACCTGGTCAGTGTCCTCAGGGGTCATTCTCACTGCAGCTGTGTGACCGGGACTCACCTGTGTGTGTGTGTGTGTGTGTGTGTGTGTGTGTGTGTGTGTGTGTGTGTGTGTGTGTGTGTGTGTGTGTGTGTAGGTGAGCTACCGTCGGATGGGTCACAACGAGATGGACGAGCCGATGTTCACTCAGCCACTGATGTACAAACAGATCAAGAAGCAGAAGCCGGTTCTGCAGAAGTACGCAGAGAAGCTGATCGCAGAGGGAGCAGTCAGCCGGCAGGAGTACGAGGTAACCTCTGCTCCTCCTCCTCCTCCTTCCTCTCTTGACTCTTGACTTGAGTGAATCTCCATGAGGAGCAGCAACGTGTTGAGTTGAATGAAAGTAAACGTTACTGTTGGACGGATTCAAGCCGACCACTTCCTGTTTGTGTTTACTGCTGTGTCACTCTTGTGTTTACTGCTGTGTCACTCTTGTGTTTACTGCTGTGTCACTCTTGTGTTTACTGCTGTGTCACTCTTGTGTTTACTGCTGTGTCACTCTTGTGTTTACTGCTGTGTCACTCTTGTGTTTGATGTAAAACAATGTAAAACTTTATATTGATCATCAATAATCACTGTAAGGAGGTTCAGACCAGGAAGGACCCCGTCAGACGGTCTGAGGGGGTCCAGACAAGGAAGGACCCCTTTAGGCGGTCTGAGGGGGTCCAGACCAGGAAGCACCCCGTCAGGCGGTCTTGTTTGAGGACCTGAACCGTGTGTCTGTCTGCAGGAAGAGATCGCCAAATACGATAAGATCTGTGAGGAGGCGTACGCTCGCTCCAAGGACGAGAAGATCCTCCACATCAAGCACTGGCTGGACTCCCCCTGGCCCGGTGAGACCCCCTCTGGGCTTAATGGTGTGTCAGGTTCTGGCTCAGGATCTGGTCTGAACTGTTGTCGTCCGCAGGTTTCTTCACTCTGGACGGGCAGCCGAAGTCCATGAGCTGCCCCTCCACCGGTCTGACCGAGGAGAACCTGAACCACATCGGCAGCGTGGCGTCCTCGGTCCCCGTGGAGGACTTCACCATCCACGGAGGTCTGAGCCGGATCCTGAAGGGACGCGCTGAGATGGTTCGTAACCGGACCGTGGACTGGGCTCTGGGGGAGTACATGGCCTTTGGATCGCTGCTGCAGGAGGGGATCCACGTCAGACTGTCTGGACAGGATGTGGAGCGGGGAACCTTCAGGTAAACGGGACACTGGTTCTGATGGGTTCTGACTGGTTCTAAATGGTTATGGTTCTGACTGGTTCAGGGTTCTGACTGGTTCTAAATGGTTCTGGTTCTGACTGGTTCTGACTGGTTCAGGGTTCTGACTGGTTCTGACTGGTTCTGGTTCTATATGGTTCAGGGTTCTGACTGGTTCTGGTTCTGACTGGTTCTGACTGGTTCAGGGTTCTGACTGGTTCTAAATGGTTCTGGTTCTGACTGGTTCTGACTGGTTCAGGGTTCTGACTGGTTCTGGTTCTATATGGTTCAGGGTTCTGACTGGTTCTGGTTCTGACTGGTTCAGGTTTCTGACTGGTTCTGGTTCTGACTGGTTCTGACTGGTTCTGGTTCTGACTGGTTCAGGTTTCTGACTGGTTCTGGTTCTGACTGGTATATGTATATATATATATATACATATATACATATATACACACACATATAAATATATACAAACTCGTGACGGATGACGGTTCTCCAAATGGACAATAGGTCTGGCAGATGGACTTCGCTCCTCTACTTCAGCTGGCCGGCTGGTACCACCATCGCTGAAATCAAACAAATGTCGCTCAGCAAAGTCCAGACTCTTCTCTGTTCTGGTCCTCAGTGGTGGAACGAACTCCCGACCAATGTCAGGACAGCAGAGTCATTTGCCATCTTCCGAAAAAGGCTCAAGACTCACCTGTTCAGACTTCACCTTGACTCTACATAGCATGACCCACTAGCACCCTCCCTCGACACCCCCCCCCCCCCCCCAAAAAAAAAAAAAAAAAAAAAAAAAAAAAACTTACCTATAGCACTCTGATCTTAGCACTGTTGCTCTTGAAGTACTACTTTACTCAGATGAGGACCTAACACTTGTTCTATTTTTAGCTCTTACTTTATCGGCAATGATACGTCGTGGTTTCTTTGTTTCCTTCTTTTGACAAATGTACTTATTGTAAGTCGCTTTGGACAAAAGCGTCTGCTAAATGACCTAAATGTAAATGTAAATGTAGATGGAGTCACATTTTGAATGAACCCAGTTTTACTGATATTCTACCAAATAATTACCTCATAATCTATTTAACACACCCTTTTAACTGAACTATTTTAACAGTGCGTTTCTATGAACGACATCCCCGCACGCTCACAGATCAGCGGAGCAAACCCGTTTCTTGGCCGCTTCTTCATGAAGCGTCCGTCGACTCGGCGTGCGCACACAAAGCCTTCCTGCTCCGCTCAGCTGATTACAGCTCCGCCTCACCTGCGGAGCCTCACACACCGTGGAAAGGTTCGGCGTGGGCCAGCGTGTGAGCATGTTCCCTGCTCCGTGCACAGAGGGTCAGTCAGTCTCCACCTGAGGGGCGCTTGGCGTTACCTCTGACTCGCCGCATTGTGTCGGCTTCAGTGAATATGATCAAACAAATGTTGTCGACTGCGACTTACGTGTTAAAAGAATGCGTCTCGGCTCCTCCTCGCATCACCGACGCTGAACAATCACTGCAAATACAAACTTTGCTATCCGTTTCCGACACCTTAAAAAACGTACACACAGCTGACTTTTTAAACTTGTCCCTGGCTCTGCTGCAAGTTGAAGTCGGTGACGTGTGGCGTCGCGATGCGCGCGTAATCCTTGTGCCCTCGGGCATTTAATCTGATTTAATCAAGGAAGCAGCCGTCTTTATTTATCGGTTTAATATATCGGCGTGTTAGCCGATGACCGATAATACCTTTTAACGTAAATATCGGCCGAAACCGATACCTTGCCGATAATATTGTGCATCCCTAGTTCTGACTGGTTCTGGCTGGTTCTGGTTTCTGGCTGGTTCTGACTGGTTCAGGGTTCTGACTGGTTCTGACTGGTCCGTGTGTCCTCTTCCAGCCACCGTCATCACGTCCTCCACGACCAGAACGTGGACAAGAGGATCTGCATCCCCATGAACCACGTGTCTCCGGACCAGGCTCCGTACACCGTGTGCAACAGCTCGCTGTCCGAATACGGGGTCCTCGGTGAGTCTGGTCTGCAGGCCTCCAGCTGGTCTGGACTCGGTGTGTATTCAGAGTCCTGAACCCCTTTCCCCTCTGCAGGCTTTGAGCTGGGCTTCGCCATGGCGAGTCCCAACGCTCTGATCCTGTGGGAGGCCCAGTTCGGAGACTTCCACAACACGGCCCAGTGCATCATAGACCAGTTCATCTGCCCCGGGCAGGCCAAGTGGGTCCGGCAGAACGGCATCGTGCTGCTGCTGCCGCACGGCATGGAGGGCATGGTGAGCGAAACGAGCACACCCAACCAATCACAGCAGCAGGACTGTACACCACCTCTATCTGTACCGGTGCTCCACCTGCTGGCCGCTGACAGTGATGCTGTTTGTGTCTGCAGGGTCCGGAACATTCTTCAGCCCGTCCAGAGAGGTTCCTCCAGATGTGCAACGACGACCCGGACGTCATGCCGGTAAGCAGGAAGTAGTCCCTGCAGCAGGAAGTCCTCTACTTTAAGAGTTAAAGACCACCAGGCTGTAACGCCGGCTGATATCCTAATGAGCGTATGTGTTGATAGTAGAGAAACAGCTGTCTGACATGTGATTGGCTGCCCCCCCCCCCCCAGCCCCTCACAGAGGACTTTGCGGTGCAGCAGCTCTACGACTGTAACTGGATCGTTGTCAACTGTTCGTGTCCTGGAAACTACTTCCACGTCCTGAGACGGCAGATCCTCCTCCCGTACAGGAAGCCAGTGAGTCACACACACACACACACACACACACACACACACACACACACACACACACACTGGTAGAAGTACTTCTACTGAAGCCCTACGCTGGGAATAAATCTTCACATATTCTCTTCCTTCTTTAATTACTTTTATTGTGGAAATCCTGACTGAACTTCCTGTCTGTGCCTCCAGCTGATCGTCTTCACTCCTAAATCTCTGCTGCGCCACCCAGAGGCCAGATCCAGCTTCGACGAGATGCTGCCTGGTACTCCCATTAGCAGTAGCGGTAGTAGTAGTAGTAGTAGTAGTAGTACTGTGATTATTTGTGATTATTGTGACATGGCTCCTCCTGGTCTCTGCAGGGACCCACTTCCAGAGGCTGATCCCAGAAGGAGGCGTGGCGGCGGAGCGTCCGGAGGAGGTGAAGCGTCTCATCTTCTGTACAGGGAAAGTTTACTACGAGCTCACCAAGGAGAGGAGGAGCCGCGGCATGGAGGGGGGCGTGGCCATCGCACGCATCGAGCAGGTAGCCCAGACCAGTCCCCCAGACCATATATATATATATATATATATACCCTCAGCGCCCCCCGGTGATAACGTGTCTCTGTCCTCCAGCTGTCCCCGTTCCCCTTCGACCAGGTGAAGGCGGAGTCAGAGCGCTTCCCCAACGCCGACCTGGTCTGGTGTCAGGAGGAGCACAAGAACCAGGGTTACTATGACTACGTGAAGCCTCGCATCAGGACCACCATCCAGAGGGCCAAGCCCGTCTGGTACGACCTCACCGTCCTCCAGGGCTGAGTGTGTGTGTGTGTGTATGAGCGGCGGCAGCTCTCTGACCCCTGACCTTTGCCCCCTGCTGTGTCTCAGGTACGCTGGCCGAGGACCGGCTGCTGCCCCGGCGACGGGGAACAAGGCGGCCCACCTGCTGGAGCTGCAGCGTTTCCTTGACAACGCCTTCGGCCTGGACGCCTTCAAGGATCAGCAGTAGACATGTGACCTGCAACACCTGGCTGACCTTTGACCCCCGACACACCTGGATCTGTTTCCGACCTCAAACCGCATCAACACACACACACAGTAATACTGCATACTGTAGGACAAACTACACAAGTAATACACACCGCTACACTACACAAGTACTACGTAGTACACAGGGTTTATCCCTACTACTGTTTACCTTGTACCACAACTATTACTACTGTAGTAATACTATAGTAGTAGTACTAGTAGTACTATTGTCATCATCAGCTTTTTATTTCATCAAGATTAAATCATTTATTGATTTTAATCACAATGATCAATCTGTGTTATCTCTAATAACCTGCCACACACTGTCCATTGATTATTGATCATCTACTGATCAGTGATCTAATCTACCAAAACTCCAAAAGTGTTTTTGTTTTATCTGATAAATAACTTAATTGATCGCTGATTGGTTGATTGTTTTCCACAGGCCTGCAGTGTGTACTGTGTGTACTTAAAAGTATGAGTTTGTAGTACTACTATGGCAGCACACACTGTGTACCGATGACTAAATATATGCATACTAATGTATTAGTAGTACTGTGGGGTACACCGTGTACTACTTCAGTACAGATTTCAGCTGTCATAGTAGTACTGATAGTACTGATACAAAGTATCTAAACCTTCACATGAAGTCAAATAAAGATGAATATTAATTCAGACGACACGTAAACACGATGATGTCTGAGCGCCGCAGGTTCGATTCCCGCCGGTCGGCACGCAGCGGACTGGCGGTAACCGAAGGAACCGAGTCGGTTCTCCGTGTTTCATCTGCAGAACCAATCTGGTGGAGGGGAGCCTGAGGGTCAAAGGTCAAACACACCTCCTCCGTCCACACACACACACACACACACTCCAGCTGGGTTATGTCACAGCAGTTATGACATCATCATCATCATCACTGTTCCACGGTCGCCTCGTCTTCAACAGGAAACATTTTTTAGCGTTGTTAGCGCTCGGCTAGCGTGCAGCAGGTGGAGGGTCCTTCTGCCTTTCAGCAGGTGTGTTGGTTCGTTAATGAATTAGTCGCCATGGCAACGCTTAACCGGCACATTGAGATTCATCGTTTTATTTTAGTTTATTTTGGGGAATAAAAATGGGCGGCGGTCTGCGCCATCAGGCGTCCCTACATGAGCTCAACCAAAATGCACAGCAGATAATAATTTAACCCCTCGGCTTCTTTCCTCCTCCTCCTCCTCCTCCTCCTCCTCCTCTTCTCGCGAGCGTTCATCTCGTGCCAAAACGGAGCGTCTCATGTTTCTGACTTCGTCTTCGTGTTTCAGCTGAACGAACTCTTGTTGAATCTGCTCTCTGAAACTCGAGCGGCTGCAGGAGGCGTTTCGGCTTGTGAGACAAAGAAAATGATTTATTTATTTTCATAAATGGGGATTGAAATTCTCTTCATTATTTTGCTTCATTCAATAAAGAATACTGTATGTACTGAAGAACCGCCGTCGTCTCGTCCTTATTTAATATTTGAATTCCTTTACTTTTATTTACTCTGAGATAAACCATGTTCTCATTTATTAATAATCTTATATTATTATTAGTGCACATGGAGACAGAATCTGGTTCTTACTATTTTAGTGAGAAAGAAAAGCGTTAAACTGTTTTCTTTATTCTGTTTTTGTTTGGTTTTACTCTGTAGCACCCTGAAACGTTTATCAAATCAAATTCATTATTTTAACAAAATCACAGATTATTATCTTTCATGCCGTAAACGAAGTTTCAGGAAACAGTTCAGTTGATTGGTGTCAAATATTTAAATATTATGTACATTATTATGTTTAATTTATGTATATTTCTTAAAGGTAACTCCATGTAATTCTGCTGAGAACCTATTTAAATGTTACTTAAATAAATAACTAAACATAAATAAACTGATGATGAAGCCCCCGCCCCCCGTGTGTGTGTGTGTGTGTGTCCCCCCCCCCCCCCCCGTGTGTGTGTGTGTGTGTGTGTGTGTGTGTCCCCCCCCCCCCCCCCCCCCCCCCCGTGTATGTGTGTGTGTGTGTGTGTGTGTGTGTCTCTCTCTCCCTGTCTGTGTGGGTGTCTCTCTCTCTCAGAGCGTCTTTCTCCTCGTCCTCCTGCTGTTTGATTTCTCCACCGGCAGCGATGCGGAGGCAGCCCCGGCGGAGCTAACGTCACGTCTTAACGTCCGTCTCTACGCGTTTACCGTAATAAACGTAATAACCACGGCGGAAGGAGTCGCCTCCTGAAGCCGGAGAACCAGACGCAGTGGCCGGCGGGCAGCGACGGCTAGCTGGCTGGAGTTCAGCCCACGACTCGGGGGTGGGGGGTTGAATCCGGGCCTCCAGTGCAAGGGTAGTACCGGGACGTTTGCGGACCCTCTGGGCGTCTCTGGACGGCGTTCTCCCAGCGGCGGTAGTGGCAAACTGTGCTGGATCTGGGTGCGCTCGGTCCTTGATGCCCCGGAGGCCCGGAGGAGCTCAGCCTGCGGAGCTCCGGAGGAGCAGGGCTCGGACACCGGGGAAGTAGAGAGGAGGAGGTAGGTCGGCTGTGGAAGGAACCAACAACACGTTCTGCTCGCCGGTGGGTGAGATTTACCGGGTGTCGGCGGTTCGAACCCCGGGCCAGGGGTCTGCTCGGCGCGTCCACATGTTAAAGCTAACGTTTTGTGTTTTGTGTTGGGAGAAGGAAGCTAACGTTAGCTTAGCGGCTAACGGTTTGCCTCGTAGCATTCCATTGTCACAGCCTGTTGGTGCTAGCTATGCTAATGGACTTAGCTCCCACATATCGCACCATTAAACGCGGCGGATTCAACGCGTTTGTGCGTGACGTCCGTCTCCTCGCCGCGTGTGCGTGACCGTGTTTTAGTGGTTTGTTTTGGGGCTGTTTTGGGGGAGTGTTGTCGTCTCGTTAGCACGCTAATGCTAACCGCGGGCTAGCGCAGAGCAGGGAGCTGTCTGTTAGCCCGTTAGCATTAGCTTCTACCTGGAATCTCAAAATGTCTCCTCGACTCATTTTGTTCGGAGAGTTTCACTTCGGTCGTGTTATCTCCCAGTATTCATAGCTGTTAGCCTGAACATTAAAGCAGGCGCGTGCGTGTGCGTCGTGCACGCGGGCGGAGGAGAGGTTGGTAGTTTGAAGGCACTCAGTTTGACATGAAGAAGATAAAGAATCATACGTGTATTCATAACTATAGTTTATATTAAAGGGAACGATCCGCGCTCTGTCCTCTGATTGGTCAACAATTAATTTCCACGTCACTCATTGATTATGTTTGGTTTTCGGAGATAGAAACCGGATATACTCTTAATGTGATAAAAGGCCTTGGGTCTCGGTAAACGGTGACTGCTTCCTGTTTTCAACACTGAGCCACATACCAAAGTCCGTTCACAAATCTGCTAATTAAATGTGACCTTTATCAGCGGCGACACGCCCAGCGCTCTGTCGTCGGGTTGCTCCTCTTCAGAGACTCGAACAGGTCCAAGAAGAAGAACATGGCCACGGTTGAAAGCACCGGGGGAGTCAACCAGCCTCTTTAACACAGATGATGGTGAACTAGAGGGAAGAAGAAGCTTCTCTCTGGATTGTTGTTGATGCAACAATCTAAAGTTTATTTTTATTCACTTTCACCTCAAATCAGCTGAGTGGTGAGTCGTCCAACTGTGGCGTTTAATTACTTAATTATTAATCCACCGTGATGGTCTGAACTTCCCCCTTTCTGTGTTTCCATCTCAGATTATTTCTCTTCTCGCTTCATGTCTCTGAATACTCAAATACCCATGATGCTTTGCTGCTGTAAAGCAGAAAGCGTTTGAGAGTGAAAAATGTGTCGCCATGGTTACTTACCAGGATTTTAGAATTGACTTGAGCTGCAGATTGTCAAATCTTCCATCGATTCTACTTTTTTTTATTCAGTTGGTGAGGTTTTGTCGTGACGTCACCGTTGGTGAGGTTTGGTCGTGACGTCATCGTTGGTGAGGTTTGGTCGTGACGTCATCGTTGGTGAGGTTTTGTCGTGACGTCAACGTTGGTGAGGTTTTGTCGTGACGTCATCGTTGGTGAGGTTTTGTCGTGACGTCAACGTTGGTGAGGTTTGGTCGTGACGTCATCGTTGGTGAGGTTTGGTCGTGACGTCATCGTTGGTGAGGTTTGGTCGTGACGTCATCGTTGGTGAGGTTTGGTCGTGACGTCATCGTTGGTGAGGTTTGGTCGTGACGTCATCGTTTGTGAGGTTTCTTTCCGACGTCAGAATCCAGTCCAGGTCTACAGGACTCAGACAGGACCAGGATGTAGACTCGTCAGAGACCTGGTTCTATGTGGTCGAGTCATTCAGACCAGAGTCCCCTTGGAGACCTGGTCGTTACTGAGGGAATAAATCACTTACATATTTCTATAAATGTAATTGATCAGCTCCGTATTGATCAAGTCTCAAAGACGTTTCATGTGAAGGAGCTGTCGAGGTGTGTGTGTGTGTGTGTGTGTGTGTGTGTGTGTGTGTGTGTGTGTGTGTGTGTGTGTGAACCTGTGTGTGTGTGTGTGTGTGTGTGTGTGTGAGAACCTTTGTGTGTACCTGTGTGTGTGAACCTTTGTGTGTACCTGTGTGTGTGAACCTTTGTGTGTGTGTGTGTGTGTGTGTGTGTGTGTGTGTGTGTGTGTGTGTGTGTGTGTGTGTGTGAACCTTTGTGTGTGTGTGTGTGTGAACCTTTGTGTGTGTGTGTGTGTGTGTGTGTGTGAACCTGTGTGTGTGTGTGTGAACCTGTGTGTGTGTGTGTGTGTGTGTGAACCTTTGTGTGTGTGTGTGTGTGTGTGTGTGTGTGTGTGAACCTGTGTGTGTGTGTGTGTGTGTGAACCTGTGTGTGTGTGTGTGTGTGTGAACCTGTGTGTGTGTGTGAACCTGTGTGTGTGAACCTGTGTGTGTGTGTGTGTGTTGTGTGTGTGTGTGAACCTGTGTGTGTGTGTGTGTGTGTGTGTGTGAACCTGTGTGTGTGTGTCTGAACCTGTGTGTGTGTGTGTGTGAACCTTTGTGTGTACCTGTGTACGTGTGTGTGTGTGTGTGTGTGTGTGTGTGTGTGTGAACCTGTGTGTGTGTGTGTGTGTGTGTGTGTGAACCTGTGTGTGTGTGTGTGTGAGAACCTGTGTGTGTGAACCTGTGTGTGTGTGTTTGTGTGTGTGTGTGTGTGTGTGTGTGTGAACCTGTATGTGTGTGTGTGTGTGTAGTGTAGAGACCTGTGTGTGTGTGTGTGTGAACCTGTGTGTGTGTGTGTGAACCTGTGTGTGTGTGTGAACCTGTGTGTGTGAACCTGTGTGTGTGTGTGTGTGTGTGTGTGTGAACCTGTGTGTGTGAACCTGTGTGTGTGAACCTGTGTGTGAACTGTGTGTGAACCTGTGTGTGTGAACCTGTGTGTGTGAACCTGTGTGTGTGTGTGTGAACCTGTGTGTGTGTGTGTGTGAACCTGTGTGTGTGAACCTGTGTGTGTGTGTGAACCTGTGTGTGTGTGTGAACCTGTGTGTGTGTGTGTGTGTGTGTGAACCTGTGTGTGTGAACCTGTGTGTGTGAACCTGTGTGAACCTGTGTGAACCTGTGTGAACCTGTGTGTGTGTGTGAACCTGTGTGTGTGAACCTGTGTGTGTGTGTGTGTGTGTGTGAACCTGTGTGTGTGAACCTGTGTGTGTGTGTGTGTGTGTGTGTGTGTGTGTGTGAACCTGTGTGAACCTGTGTGTGTGTGTGAACCTGTGTGTGTGAACCTGTGTGTGTTTGTGTGAACCTGTGTGTGTTTGTGTCAGGTGACTCGTCCGGGTGGAAATCGAAGCTTTTTATTCACAGAAGAGAGCGTTGTCACAGTATTATTGATCCGCTCCATGTGATGAACTCGTGTAATAAACCAGTTGACGTGAAAACTAAATAGATCATCAATAATTCGTTTATTGTTCAAATAAAGACCAAAAAACAAAGACTAAAGACTAAAATAAAGATTCAATCATATGAAATAATAATTGGAAAATATATGTAATAATGTGTTGCATAATAATAATCATTAATTTCAGATCAATATTCAGATGATTAGTGAGTTAATTTATTGCAAAATTAGCTCTGTTTTATTTATTTATTTATTCATAACTGGTTTATGGCTGTGAGGCATAATGGGAAATGTAGTTTAGGTAATGAATCCATGTGTGTCTCTCCAGGAGTTTGTTGTTCTGATTGGACGCTGGCGAGCCGCCAGCCCCTCCCACCATGAACCCTCTGAACCAGATGAAGGCTGGACTGGCTAACAACCCACACAGGTAACACACACACACACACATACATACAGGTACACTACACACACACACACACACACACAGATACAGGTACACACACACATACACACAGATACACACACACACACACATACAGGTACATACACACAGATACACACACACACACACATACAGGTACACACACACACATACATACAGGTACATACACACAGATACACACACACACACACACATACAGGTACATACACACAGATACACACACATACAGGTACATACACAGATACACACACACACATACAGGTACACACACACACACAGGTACACACACATACAGGTACATACGCACAGGCACACACACACACACACACACACACACACATACAGGTACATTCACACAGGTGCACACACACACATACAGGTACACACATACAGGTACACACATACAGGTACATACACACAGGTACACACACATACAGGTACATACACACAGGTACACACACACACATACAGGTACATACACACAGGTACACACACACACATACAGGTACATACACACAGGTACACACACACACATACAGGTCCACACACACATACAGGTACATACACACAGGTACACACACACAGGTACACACAGGTTCACACACACACACAGGTACACACACACATATAGGTCCGCACACACACACAGGTCCACACACACAGGCTCACACACACAGGTCCACACACACAAACACGCAGGCTCACACACACAGGTACACACACACCTGCGATCAGGTATTGATCGCTTGGTACATCATCTTGCAGTGAGGGCTCGTACCCCTACGACCCCTCCAGCTGGCAGCAGCCCACCAATCAGCCGACGGGATCCCTCTCCGTGGTGACCACCGTCTGGGGAGTGACCAATCCCTCGGCCAGTCAGGTATGACATCACATTTACATTTACATTTAGGTCATTTAGCAGATGCTTTTGTCCAAAGCGACTTACAATAAGTACATTTGTCAAAAGAAGGAAACAAAGAAACCACGACGTATCATTGCCGGTAAAGTAAGAGCTAAAAATAGAACAAGTGTTAGGTCCTCATCTGAGTAAAGTAGTACTTCAAGAGCAACAGTGATATGATCAGAGTGCTATAGGTAAGGGGGGGGGGGGGGGGGGGGGGTAGTGGGTCATGCTATGTAGAGTCGAGGTGAAGTCTGAACAGACAGGAAGCCCCCTGACTCATTAGAGCAGATGAATGAGATCTCTTCCTTTCCAGGGCATGGGCGGAGGGGTGATGGGGCCCGGGTCCAACCCCGGCGGAGGCCCCATGATGCCGGGCCCGGGGGTCCGGGTATGGGACCCGGTCCCGGAGGCTACATGGGCCAGCAGGGCTACGGGGAGCCCAGCAAAGGTTACATGAACCCGGGAATGTACGGCCGGACCACGGGGGGCTACGCTGGAGGACCGGGGGGCTACTCTGGGAGGTGGGTCCTGGCTTTGGTTGTTTGAGTCGTGATACTTTATTAGTAGTATTTGTACATACACCTGTACTTGTATACGTGTAAATAAGGATGCATCCCTGCAGCTACCAGTCCAACGCAGCCGGCTCCCGAGGCTCCGCTGACTTCACTCAGGCGGCCGCTGCCGCCGCCGTCGCTGCTGCCGCTGCCACGGCAACCGCTACCGCCACGGCAACCGTAGCAGCCATCCAGGAGAAACAGAACCAGGAAATGAACTACGGACAGGTGAGGAGAAGAGTTGTTAGAGTGTTTATATGGATATTTTTATTGATCGCTGATCATCAGCCAGTCTGGGGAGTCTGGTTCTGTGAGTCTAGTTCTGGAGGTTCTGGTGTGGGAGGACGGTCGATGGTTCTGTGGTTGAAGCATCAGCTGCTGTTCTTGATTTCCTTTCCGTCTTTCAGCTCTCAGCTCATTGGCCCCTGCTCACTTCAGTAGTGACATCACAGGAAGTGTTGCTCACTGCTGGTCTCCTTTTTTCAGATGGGGGGTCCGGCCTACAATAACCAGTTCATGGCCCACTCTGGCCCCCGCGGCCCCCCGGGTGGTATGGGCCCTGGTCCTGGACCTACCAGGGGCCCTCCCTCAATGGGCCCCATGTATGGACCCGGACCTGGAGGCGGCCCCCAGAGGGTCCCTCAGCACCCCCAGCACCCTCAACACCCCCAGCACCCCAACTATGGCCCCGGACCTCAGCAGGGCCACCTGCGGCCCCCACAGGGACTCAAACGGCCCTACAACCCCGAGGTGAGTCTGGAGGTTCCTCTGTGATCACATGACCTCATACATCACATGATTGTTTCCAGCGTTAACCCCGCCCCCCTCCTCAGTCCTTCCCGGGGATGTCTCAGCAGTACGGCGTCCCCGTCGGCCCCAGCGTCGGCGTGATGTCCGGCCCCGGTGGCGGCTCAGGTACAGGCGGTCACGTGGGCCCCGGTCCATACGCGAGCCCCAACATGCAGTACCATCCAGGTATATGACATCACAATCGATGACATCATCACAGCCGAGTCCAGGTTCAGGTTTGCCTTTCAGTGGATCTCATCTGTTAACATGCAGGTCCCGGCGGTCCAGGCCCCGCCCCCCAGCGATCTGGCTCCTCGCCCTCCTACCAGACTCATAAGATGCCCCTCCCACAGTACCCCCCCTCAGGGCCCCCCAGCTCTCAGTACTACAAGGTGAGGAGGAGCGTGAGTGTTACAGATCAGCATCAACGGGATGCACCAACGTGGTGGTGGTGTTGTTGTTGGTGTTGTTGTTGCTGATGTTATTGTTGTTGTTGTGCAGCAGGAGCAGTTCAACGGACAGGGTGGAGGTCTGAACCCTCTGACAGCAGGGGGCGCCGGAGGCTACAACTCCTTCAACCAGCCATCTGGGGTGAGTCTCACAGCGGGGCTGCAGTACCACTCTCCACCTGAATGGGTCCAGATGGGCCAGTGGGGGCGCTGTTCTACACAAAATAGTCCTATTAAACTCTGGATATAAACATGAACTACTGAGAATTTTGAAGTTTGGAGACGTTGGATCATTTGAACAGGTTCATTAATGAGAAGCTGAATCTCAACACTTTAGGTTGTACATTTTGGTATCGTATCAAAGCCACTAGAGATCTGACCAATGAGGGAGCTTGGCGCCGTGTAGAGGTCGAGGACCGGCACTGCTTTGTACTGCACCTGAACGCGTCACTGCTGCTTGTAAACACTGTTTGGTCTCTCCCCCTCTCAGCCTGGGCGAGGGTTGCCAGGTTACCCTTCCTCGCCGGTTCCTGGAAACCCGACCCCCCCCATCACCCCCAGCAGCTCCATGGCCCCGCCCTACATGTCGCCCGGCAACAGCGACGTCAAGCCGCCGCCCGCTTCCTTCCTGCCTGACATCAAACCCAACATGGCCGGCCTGCCGCCGCCGCCTCCCACAGGTCCGCACACACACAAACACACACACAATAACACACACAAACACACACACAATAACACCCAATAACACCACAACACACATAACACACCACACACAATAACACACACAACACACACAAAACACACACACACACACAATAACACACACACACACTAAAACACACACACAATAACACACACACACACACAATAACACACACACACACAATAACACACACACAATAACACACACAAACACACACACAATAACACACACAATAACACACACAAACACACACACAATAACACACACAATACACACAACACACACACACACAATAACACACACAACACACACAATCAACACACACACCACACACACAATAACACACACACACACAAACACACACACAATAACACACACACACACACACATAACACACACACACACAATACACACACACACACATAACACACACACACACAATAACACACACAAACACACACACAATAACACACACAATAACACACACACACACACAATAACACACACACACACACAATAACACACACACACACACAATAACACACACACACACACACACAATAACACACACACACACAAACACACACACAATAACACACACACACACACAATAACACACACACACACAATAACACACACACACACACAATAACACACACACACACACACAATAACACACACACACACAAACACACACACAATAACACACACACACACACAATAACACACACACACACAATAACACACACACACACACAATAACACACACACACACACACAATAACACACACACACACAAACACACACACAATAACACACACACACACACAATAACACACACACACACAATAACACACACACAATAACACACACACACACAATAACACACACAAACACACACACAATAACACACACAATAACACACACACACACACAATAACACACACACACACACAATAACACACACACACACACAATAACACACACACACACACACAATAACACACACACACACACAAACACACACACAATAACACACACACACACACAATAACACACACACACACAATAACACACACACACACACAATAACACACACACACACACACAATAACACACACACACACACAACACAAGTCACAGGCTTCAGTTCACTCTGATCATCAATTCAATCTTATCAATTCAACTCCCTGTCTCTCTCTCCATCTCCCTGTCTCTCTTCCTGTCACTCTCTCCGTCTACCTGTCTCTCCCTCTCTGTCTCTCTCCCTGTCTATCTCTCTGCTAAACACACGTATTAATCAGATTACCATCAGTGGGATTGACTCAGGTCAGCGATGATGTCACAGGAAGTGCGTAAGTTTCTGACCTGTGTTGACTTCCTGTTAACAGGTAACCCTAGCGACGACCTGCGACTGACCTTCCCGGTGCGAGACGGAGTGGTCCTAGAGCCCTTCAGATTAGAGCACAACCTGGCTGTCAGCAACCACGTCTTCCAGCTGAGGGACTCGGTCTACAAGACCCTCATCATGAGGTCATACGCACACGCACGCACGCACGCACACACACACGCACACACTATGGCGTTAGAATCGTGTCATAATACTTGCGCACCTATCAACTGAACGCGTCACACCCGCGTGCTTTGACGCCTGTGCAGCACACAGCGCCTGACGTGTAATGTAGTTGGCTCCCCTGGTTGACTGAAATGAACAGGCCAACTACATTACGCGTTCATGTTACGCGGAGTAGGTGCGCACAGCAGATCAACTTCCAGCCGCGCAGCATCAGAATCTGCGACCGCACGTGCGTGTGAACGCGTAACAACATTTGTCAAACAGTGACAGACAGACGTGCGCACGCTGCTTCATATGTACGCAGCGCATTGTTATGCGTGACAGAGTCTGCGCACGACAACGCACGCACGCATAACAAAGTAACCATGCGTTCACACACACGCTGCTGCGCGTCTTTCTAAGTGTTTTGACATCGATGTAACGCCATACACGCGCGCGCACACACACACACACACACACACACACACACACACACACACACACACACACACACACACACACACACACACACACACACACACACACACACACACACACACACACACACACACACACACACAGTACGATCATAGAAAAAGTCTTGAGCCACATTTCTGGTTTGTCTCATATTTACTTTATTTTAATGCGACTGAAATGAATGTTATGAAAAAACTGCAGTAAAAGTACTAATACCTCGGCCTGGTTTATCGCGATGAGCAATAAACCAATTAATCGCATGATAACTTTTAATGGGCTCGGTAACTTTGCCAGCCGCGATAATTTACATTTTTCCTTGCGTCTCTCCACCAGAGAGAGTGGATGGCAAGAGTTTTCACTCCGGTGCGTCACCCTCTAACCCTCGTCACGTGTCGTGTCAGTTACCTGTCAGCGCACAGTCTCTGTGTGGGGAGGCGGACCCCTGGTGTAGCGTGCAGCGTCGGAGCCCCACTCGTAGCAAACACGCTAGTTTTAAAAAGATGGAACTGGTTTCAAAGCCAGACGCGACAGATGGCATGTGGAAACACTTCGGTTTCAAACAGAATGACCGCGGTGAACCACTCAACCTGAATGAGCCGGTGTGAAGCATTTGATCGAAAACAACAGCAACTAAATGCATTTACAACAAATTCGTCAACAAAGTACAGACAGGACAGTGCAAAACGGTGGCACTCACAGGCTGTGTAGTTGGCAGTTAGTTCAAACAGTTAAACTCCACGGGGAACGGAGGTCCAGCGTCCGTAGGCAGGGAGTTTGACCTGCGACACAGACTGTCTGTAACGTGTGGCTGCTGCTGTTATTCAAGTGCATGTTTGTTCAAATAGACTGAGACCATTTTATTTGTTTTTGTTGTTTTATTTATTTATTTATTTGGGACATTTTAAATGTTTTCCAGTTTGCATGTTGAATATTCTTTAGAAATAAACGTTTTGGTCTTTGAAAGGGTGTACTTGCATTATTATGCCATTATCATTATATCGGTTGAAAATGGTCTCAAAACGGCAATATTATGGCTTATCTTGATAATTTCTGGGACAATGAATCGCCCAGCATGTTGTTATCGTGACCGGCCTACTAATACCACAGAGTAGAAGTACAGTCATATCCATATTTATATGTATTGTGTGTGTCAGACCGGACCTGGAGCTCCAGTTTAAGTGTTACCACCACGAGGATCGACAGATGAACACCAACTGGCCCGCCTCCGTCCAGGTACCACCTCCACCCTTCACCTCCATCCTTCTCCTCCATCCTTCACCTCCATCCCTCACCTCCATCCCTCACCTCCATCCCTCACCTCCATCCTTCACCTCCATCCTTCTCCTCCATCCTTCACCTCCATCCTTCACCTCCATCCCTCACCTCCATCCTTCACCTCCATCCCTCACCTCCATCCCTCACCTCCATCCCTCACCTCCATCCCTCACCTCCATCCTTCTCCTCCATCCTTCACCTCCATCCTTCACCTCCATCCCTCACCTCCATCCCTCACCTCCATCCTTCACCTCCATCCCTCACCTCCATCCTTCACCTCCATCCTTCACCTCCATCCTTCTCCTCCATCCCTCACCTCCATACTTCACCTCCATCCCTCACCTCCATCCTTCACCTCCATCCTTCTCCTCCATCCTTCACCTCCATCCCTCACCTCCATCCCTCACCTCCATCCTTCTCCTCCATCCTTCTCCTCCATCCTCCACCTCCATCCCTCACCTCCACCCCTCACCTCCATCCTTCACCTCCATCCCTCACCTCCACCCTTCACCTCCATCCTTCTCCTCCATCCTTCACCTCCATCCCTCACCTCCATCCCTCACCTCCACCCTTCTCCTCCATCCTTCACCTCCATCCCTCTCCTCCATCCTTCACCTCCATCCCTCTCCTCCATCCTTCACCTCCACCCTTCTCCTCCATCCTTCTCCTCCATCCTTCTCCTCCATCCCTCACCCCATCCCTTCTCCTCCATCCTCTCCTCCACTCTCCTTCGCTCAACCCTTCTCCTCCACCCTTCTCCTCCATCCTTCAGCTCAACCCTTCTCCTCCACCCTTCTCCTCCATCCTTCAGCTCAACCCTTCTCCTCCACCCTTCTCCTCCATCCTTCAGCTCAACCCTTCTCCTCCACTCTTCTCTTCCATCCTTCTCCTCCACCTCAAAGCTTCTCCACCATCCTTCTCCTCCATCCTTCTCCTTCTTCTCCTCCACCTCAACCCTTCTCCTCCATCCTTCTCCTTCTTCTCCTCCAACGCAACCCTTCTCCTCCATCCTTCTCCTTCTTCTTCTCCACCTCAACCCTTCTCCTCCATCATTCTCCTTCTTCTCCACTTCCTGCATTCTCCTCCATCCTTCTCCTCCATCCTCCTCAACATTGTAATGTTTTGCCCCCCCCCCAGGTGAGCGTGAACGCGACTCCTCTCACCATCGAGCGCGGTGACAACAAGACTTCCCACAAGCCTTTGTACCTGAAGCAGGTGTGTCAGCCGGGCAGGAACACCATCCAGATCACCGTCACCGCCTGCTGCTGCGTGAGTCTCACCTGTCTGACACACACACAAACCTGTCTGACACACACACACACACACCTGTCTGACACACACCTGTCTCACCCTCTCTGCAGTCTCACCTGTTCGTGCTGCAGTTGGTCCACCGTCCGTCGGTGCGTTCGGTGCTTCAGGGTCTGATGAAGAAGAGGCTGCTTCCCGCGGAGCATTGTGTCACCAAGAGTGAGTTAATTTTCCCATCAGCCCCAGGGGCGGCGGCTTGTTGCCGTCCTCGTGTTTACAGCGTTGAATGTTCTCGTCTCCAGTAAAGAGGAACTTCAGCAGCGGCTCCATCCCCGGGACTCCTGGGCTGAACGGAGAGGACGGCGTGGAGCAGACCGCCATCAGAGTCTCCCTGAAGTGTCCCATTACCTTCCGCCGCATCCAGCTGCCCGCCAGAGGTCACGACTGCAGACACATACAGGTCAGAGGTCACCACTGCAGACACATACAGGTCAGAGGTCACCACTGCAGACACATACAGGTCAGAGGTCACAACTGCAGACACATACAGGTCAGAGGTCACAACTGCAGACACATACAGGTGAAGGTCACGACTGCAAACACATACAGGTGAAGGTCACGACTGCAGACACATACAGGTCAGAGGTCACAACTGCAGACACATACAGGTGAAGGTCACGACTGCAGACACATACAGGTCAGAGGTCAAGACTGCAGACACATACAGGTCAGAGGTCACGACTGCAGACACATACAGGTCAGAGGTCACGACTGCAGACACATACAGGTGAAGGTCACGACTGCAGACACATACAGGTCAGAGGTCAAGACCGCAGACACATACAGGTAAAGGTCACGACCGCAGACACATACAGGTCAGAGGTCACGACTGCAGACACATACAGGTAAAGGTCACGACTGCAGACACATACAGGTCAGAGATCACGACCGCAGACACATACAGGTCAGAGGTCACGACCGCAGACACATACAGGTGAAGGTCACGACTGCAGACACATACAGGTGAAGGTCACGACTGCAGACACATACAGGTCAGAGATCACGACCGCAGACACATACAGGTCAGAGGTCACGACTGCAGACACATACAGGTGAAGGTCACGACTGCAGACACATACAGGTGAAGGTCACGACTGCAGACACATAGAGAAGTAGCGATACTAAAAAAGTATACTGATTTTAAAAAAAGTACACAATTACTAGAAAAGTACACCAATACTAGGTCTGGCTCAGCAGGAACCGCGGCTCTAATCAGAGACCAGATGTTCTGATAAAATGACTCGGCATCTTTTCTGAATCTGTCCAGCGTCTCCTGTAATCCATCATCACATGATCCACCAGAGACCACGTGTTGGAGTCTGGTTTTACTGGGTTTCTCAGGAACCACCAACTCAACCAGACCTTTCTACGCTTACTGTGTGGTCTTCCTGCTTTCAGCAGCTTCCCCTCATCAACTTGTCACAGAACTTGATCCGGATTTATGATCATTTAGTTGGTTTCTGTCTCCCTTCTGCAGTACCACTCCTCACCTGAACGGGTACTGATAACGGCTGAACGGGCACAAATATGAAATTAAATATCAAAGAAATCACATAAACTCTTAATAAATTTCTTTCATCTGTTTTTCCATTACCTTTCCTGCTCGTCATGTTTTTCTGCAAAACACAAAAATAATAAAATCAGGATCACATTAAAACTCGTCTGTCTGTCTGCCTGTCTGTCTGTCCACAGTGTTTTGACCTGGAGTCGTACCTGCAGCTCAACTGTGAGAGAGGAACGTGGAGATGTCCTGTGTGCAAGTGAGTCTGATCACATACAATAACTACTTCTACCTATCCACCTTCCATATGTATAACTGTGTGTGTGTGTGTGTGTGTGTGTGTGTGTGTGTGTGTAGTAAAACAGCCCTGCTAGAAGGCCTCGAGGTGGACCAGTACATGCTGGGAATCCTCATCTACGTTCAGAAGTAAGAATCTTCATTTCTCCAAATGTGTGAAATGTTTTAACGTAGTTTATTTTGAAGTATCGTTTCCTGTTTTTCTGCCATGTTGCCTGTATGAGCCTGTAGTACTACTGTAGTAGTAGAGTACTGTAGTAAATGTACTTTAAGAAATCCGTCAGTGTTGATGAACCAGAAACCACAAACTTTGTTTTTGGTTATTGACCTCGGTCGCTTCCCCTCCTCCCCCCTCCTCCCCCTAGCTCGGAGTACGAGGAGATCACCATCGACCCGGTCTGCAGCTGGAAGCCAGTCCCCGTGAAGCCGGACCTGCATGTGAAGGAGGAGTCTGACGGCCCCGTGTTGAAGCGCTGCCGGACGCTCAGCCCGAGTCACATGGTGCTGCCCAGCGTCATGGAGATGATTGCATCGCTAGGCCCTGCCCCCTCCTCCGCCACCTCCTCCCCGATGCCCTACCCCCCCCTGCCTGCAGGGGGCAGCAATAACAGCCACACACCGGACTACCCAGGACCAGGTAGGAGCTCTCTCTCTCTCTCTCTCTCTCTCTCTCTCTCTCTCTCTCTCTCTCTCTCTCTCTCTCTCTCTCTCTCTCTCTCTCTCTCTCTCTCTCTCTCTCTCTCTCTCTCTCTCTCTCTCTCTCTCTCTCTCTCTCTCTCTCTCTCTCTCTCTCTCTCTCTCTCTCTGAAGTGATCACATGTATTTATGGTCTCCTCCTCAGCTCCGTCCTACTCCAGTCAGCATGCTGGTTTCTCAGACTTCACTGGTCCTGGGACTCCGGGGGTCGGGGGGGACTTCTCCTCCCCCGGTCCTCCTCCCCTCTCCTACCAGTCGGAGCTCTCCAGTGCCCTCCTCACCCCCGACAAGCCCCCCCCTCACCCGCTGGCTGGACAGGTAACGTCTTCATCTTCATCATCAGACCTGAAAGATCACATGATGATGATGATGACTTCCTGTTTCCTTCCCTCTCCTCCTCTCAGATGTCGGTGTCAGGCCGTCTGGACTCCACTTCCCATGGTGCTCCTCTCTCCCAGCAGCAGCAGCAGCAGCAGCAGGGTCTCCACGGTAACTCCCAAATGGGAGGCAGCAACCAGATGATGCAGCGTAGCAACCAGAACCCCCGTCTCCAAGGCGACAGCTCCTTTGGCCTCGGGGGGTCGGGGGAGGGGCCTGAAACTTCTCTGGACGTGAGTCACAGTGATGCGTTCACTGACTGTAGGAACTTTCACCTGATTGACATAAACTCAAGTTAAAACTACTTTTCTGTCACTTTTTTCAATGTTTGTTTAGTTGCTCCCGGAGTTGACCAACCCCGATGAGTTGCTATCGTACCTCGGACCCCCGGACCTCCCGAACAACAACAACAACGACGACCTGCTGTCGCTGTTCGAGAACAACTGAATACAAACACACACACACACACACCTACCTTTCCTGTAAGATATGAACTCTCTCCTCGACCGCCACCACAACATGACCGCCGCTCCATAAGTGCGACCGCCACTCCATCAGGACGACGAACGGCGCCGCTCCATCAGGACAATAAGAAGGAAAGCAGTTTTAAATATGAACTTTTTGATGTGTGACCATGACGGTGACTTTATTCTCTTGTTTTTTATCCTGAAACTGTATTTTGATGCTTCATCCGCCATTCCCTGTCGCCGACGGCCTCGCCGCTCACAGGAAGCCGTCATGTTTGTAGTTGATGGATGTTTTAAGTGTAAACGAGCAGAAGAAGCTTCTAAGGAGCCGACATGGTGTTTCCCACGGGGTCAACGAACAGGAAGTGTCCCGTTGTCACTCAGCCACAGACGTCCACGCTTCACAGGACGCAAAGATTTAAACCATGACTCATCACAACGGGTCTTCTATTCATCTATGTGAGTTCGAATAATACTCTCCTCCAACCAGGTCTCCTCCACGTAGACCCCGACCAGGTCTCCTCCAACCAGGTCTCCTCCAACCAGGTCTTGTCCAACCAGGTCTCCTCCACGTAGACCCCGACCAGGTCTCCTCCAACCAGGTCTCCTCCACGTAGACCCCGACCAGGTCTCCTCCAACCAGGTCTCCTCCACGTAGACCCCGACCAGGTCTCCTCCAACCAGGTCTCCTCCACGTAGACCCCGACCAGGTCTCCTCCAACCAGGTCTCCTCCACGTAGACCCACACCAGGTCTCCTCCAACCAGGTCTCGACCAAAAGACCCCGACCAGGACTCCTCCACGTAGACCCCAACGAAAGTGCTGAGTCATGCTTTGTTAGGTCTGTCTGCAAGACCACAAGATAACTACTGTTAAAATGCTGGTTTTCTGAATGGAGTCTGGTTGATGGTGCTAGGCTACGCTAACATTGTAGCTGCTCCATCAACACTCCATATAAGGTCATCTAGACATAAATAAACTACAATAAAACATTACATCTAAACAGCCGTGTGATTATCAAAGTTCTAGTCGGTGAAATTAACTTCTAGAACGTTTCCAGACGTTTGGAGTTCGACAACGTTTAACTTCCTGTTTCCTGTTGGCGATGTGGCTGAGTGGAAACGAGTCTTCATGTCCAACTTCAGACTTTTTGTATCTTTATTGTGTCGGAGGCTCGTCGGCGTCTTTAAGTGGGGTTTTAACTCACTACCCCCCCCCCCCCCCCCCCCGGACTCTGGAGCAACTGTTTTCTACATAAACCAGCAATACGACAGCGAGGAGGACGAGCTGCTGGTGGAGTCTGACATCACATCAACGCTCTGACATCACAGTTTGTGTAGGATCATCTCCATCGTTGTTGTGTACGTTGTAAAGAGACGGTTGTGTCTCATGTTCCAGTGAGTTTCTGGGAAAATGAACCGTACATGATCAAACTGTATCATTCAGTTATAACAGTAATAATAATAACCTTTGTAATTTAATAAACACACTGGAAAGACGTGAAAAAAGAGGAATCCTTCATTCGGAGACGATCAATAATCATTATTGATCATGGAAACGCTGTGAGGAGGGTTTGAGTGAAGAAATAGAAATAAATAAGTTATTGGTGCCATTCAGGAAGTGAAGTGTTAGAGCCACGATCAATCAATCAACTACTTTGATCCTCAATCAGTTTGGATGATTTCAACTTTTAGGTTTTTGGACAAAATGGATTTTTTATTGTTAAAAAGTGTTTGATAATCGGATGAATTAATGATGAATTAAAAGTAAAGTAGAACAGGTGATTAATAATGAAACAATTAAACAGCATCACCCAGAGGGGGTCAAAGGTCACTAAAAGATCACCTCCACCTGGAAACGACCAGACCGCCTCCAGGAAGACTGACTGGACTCAACCTGGTCCGGATCAGATGATGGCACTGGTTACCACGGTAACCTCAGCGGGTGAAAGGTGAGCCAGCAAAGATGGAAAGTTAAAGCTCCGAACAAAGCTGGAAGCAGAGGGAAGTACTCCACTTATGTACTAGTACTTTAACTATAGAGTATTTCTACTACATTAATACCTCAACCCTGCTATATGTACACATACAGTATCTATGTACATGTACATACATACAGTATGTACATGTACATACTGTACACGGTATGTACACATGTCTACATAGTTAGTACAGGATGTTCATGTACACATTCTTTATGTATATGTACACACAGTATGTAAAGATCTACATAGTTAGTACAGGACGTACATGTACTTGTACTTCTACTGTAAACCGTGTTTAACAGGACGGACCGCGCCCTTACCGCGCGCCCACATCTCCCCCTACAGCGGGGACGCGCGCTGACTGCGGGACTTGACTTTAACCCCTCCGCGAGCGCTTCACGTATTGGACCCCTGAGTTGTCAATGATCCGTGCGCGCGCTGCGCTGGTTCTCGCGAGTTCAAGCTCTAGTGACGGGGACAAGTAAAGGGGGCGGTGTTACTGTGAGAAACGGCGAAAAACCCCACCGTGTTTTGGAAGCGGGCCACGCTGCTGAATGAATGAAGCCCACCGTGTAATGTGCCTGTGCGGTGACAGGCCACTCGGAAGGGACGCCCCGCTCTCCTGGCTGCTGATTCGCCAAAACGGACGCTAATCAAAGTTTTCAGCGTCGCCCATTGGCTCGCTGTGATTTTCTGCCGCCCGCCGGTGTCTTATATAAAATTAAACCACACGGCTCCATCTTTTTCGGATCCTTGTGGCCAGCTGCGTCCTCTCGCCGGAAAACCCGCTCAGTCCAACGTCTCTCAGTCAGAAGAAAATGGCCAAGACAAGAGTATTCTTCGATATCACCGCTGACGGCAAGCCGGTCGGCCGGATTGTGATGGAGGTAAAAACCCGTCTCTGTGACTTAAAGCGTAGCCGGGGGTGATGACTGTAAGACGGGGCTGGTTAACGCGACCCTGCGGTCAGTGATTCTCTGCCCACCGGCCCCGGGTTGTCGGTGCTTCACGGCCGTCCCGTCGGGGTGTGCTGCCGCCGGGAGAACCTCCGGGCTCCGCTGCTCGCCGTTGAGCGGCGGCCGAGCTGTCAGCAGAAGCAGCGGCTTGAATGGTGGCCATGTGCACGTGTGTGTGGCTCCTAGCCAGCGCTAACTAACGGGAAGTCATGTAGCTTTATTCTGTTTTACTTTCTGGGGAGACGCGCTCCATCTTGATTTAACGATGTTTCGGCTGAAACCCGCTGTAATGGAACCGACGCGTTGAGCCGCAGTCTTGGGCGGTTTTTACGGCAGATAAATAACGGAATTAAATGGCAGCAAGCCAACTATTCGTGCGCTATTCGCCGCCTTGGGTAAAGAAAACTACAACTAACTGGCGGCTTCCGTCACGTTGAGGGCCACTAAAAGGCCCGCGGCCCCATTTGAGTCGTTGAGAGGCCCGTTGCCCGGGCAGCAGTCCGACCACCGCTGGCTAACGGGGCTAAGCTAATGCTAACGGAACACTCGCTCACACTGAGCTGTTCTTTGTTGCGGCGTCTCGCGGCCTTCTCACGAGCCCGGGAATCCTCCTCTCCCGCCTATTTTAAAACGACTAAAACCTTCCTGCTCCCATTTTAATCGTTAACTATTATTTAATTCTAGACTGGCGTTGTGAATGATGTTGGCCACAGTCCAACGAAAGAAAAACGGTACTGCGGCGGTTAGCATGTAGCCGTGGAAGCTAACTGCGCCGGTTGCTTGACGTGCTCCACTTCTGGAAAGTTCCACAGGGGGAGGGGCCTGAGGCGCGTGCGCTAGCTACAGTTAGAACAATGCTGATGTCGGGAGAAGACCGAACACGCGCCATAGCTGCTTTAATTTGTTAAATAAAACGTCACATAACCGGCGGCACGGGGGATGACGCCATCGTCACGGCCGTTTTTTTTTTTTTTCTTTTTTTTTTTAAACGACGAGCTTACGGCTGCTAGCATGCTAGCCACCGCAGTCCCAGCCATTTTGTGCCCATGGTCGTAGCTGTGCCCCGTCATGGGCGTTCCCGAGGTCCGTGTAGACCCGAACCTGGAGAGCCGTGAGCCACCAGCGAAGCCCAGCTTTAATTTCCGGGGCCGTGTCGGCATGTCGACCGTAATCGGATCCTGCAGACAACTCCCACATTATGATGGTCTGGGTTCTGTTACTGCAGAGCAGGTGTCGGGCTGTTCTGAGATCAGCCCCCCCCCCCCCTGCATGGCAGCATCACTGTGCAGAGCAGCAGATCCGTGGTGCAATGCTGCATTCCTCCTCCAGCCGGATCAAACCAACCACATAATCACCTGATCCCTTTAATGGGCCGGCAGCTGCCTTCAGGCTACATGTAGACAAGTTAGTAGTTTAACAGTGACTCAGCGTTGAACCTGCAGAATGATGATGCAGGTCTGGAGGTGATGTCATCTGGATGTACGACCTCACACCATGCAGAACAAAGTGCATGTGGTGAAACTGCTCGCCGTTTTGGCTCGGTGCCCAGATGGCAACGAGCCAGATGTTGGTTCACTGACTGGTTACGAATTTCACTACCTTTACCCTCTAATAGGACTGTTTGATCAGATTGTACACTAACTGGGTGCATTTGTTTTGTTCTGCAGCTCTGTGACGATGTGGTGCCCAGGACCGCTGATAACTTCCGCGCCCTGTGCACCGGCGAGAAGGGCTTCGGCTACAAGGGCTCCTCCTTCCACCGCATCATCCCTGGCTTCATGTGCCAGGTGACGTCATGTTAATCACGTTTGTTAAAGAGATGTTTTCTTTTAGGCTTTAACGTCAAACTTTGGTTGAGAGAAACGTCACATGTTGTGATTTATTGATCAATTTAGAAGCTAAGGATTCAAGTAAATAACACAGTTCAGAAAGTTAAATGATTTAAAACCTTTTTTCTTTTTTAATCTGCATTAAAACCACAAATGCAAACCTGCAGCCTGTCGGACACGAGTGGCTCCGTTTGTCTGATATATAATAAAGTAATAAATAATCCTATACCAGCTGGGTTTGGGTCAGACGCCGTTGGCTCAGCTTCCTGTCGGACTCTCCTTAGCTGCTGGCTAACGAGCACCCGATTGGTAGACTATATTGACGGTCGATTCCCGTGCGTTCCTTCCTGCAGGGCGGCGACTTCACCAACAACAACGGAACCGGTGGGAAGTCCATCTACGGCAACAAGTTCGCCGACGAGAACTTCACCCTGAAGCACACCCGACCCGGCATCCTGTCCATGGCCAACGCCGGGCCCAACACCAACGGGTCTCAGTTCTTCATCTGCACGGCCAAGACCACCTGGTGAGCCGCCGCTCGCCACCGGGTCATGTGTTCATGTTGATTTTACTCGCATTTCTCGTGATTCGTAGTCATGGTTGCGTTTTCATAAGTGGAAGGCTTTGACTGAGCCGCCGCTGGTGTTGACGGCGCTCTGTCTCTGCAGGCTGGACGGGAAGCACGTGGTGTTCGGCGAGGTGGTGGAGGGCTTCGAAACGGTGGTGAGGAGTATGGAGGACCTCGGCAGCCAGAGCGGCAAAACCACCAAGAAGGTCACCATCGCTGACTGCGGGCAGCTCTGAGCTCCAGCACTTAACCCTTCCTGCTTGTCCTGTAGCCGTGCCCCCATAGGCTCCGCCCCTCCCACCTCTGCATCAACATTCCTATGAACGGAGGTTCAGGCCCCCCCTCCCCCCCTTTTTTTTCTTCTTTTTGTATTCTGTTGCTGAAATCATGTTGCTGCATTTGTGACTTTTTGGAAGTTTCTTTTGCATTAACGTTTGTTTTCCCACAAAGTCCCAACGGTTTTTTGTTGAGTCAAAAAGTGAAAATTAAATAAAACTGAAAAGTTGCCTTGAGAATTGAAACGTGATTTGTTCTCAACTCCATGAAAGGTTGATGGTTTAGGACTGTTCTTTGCTGCTTATTGGCTGAGACAGTTTGTGGGTTAGGGTTTCTAGCATCCACCCGGATCAGTGGTTCTCTGCTCCTGCTGGTACCTTTCACAATAAAAGCCTTGGAGGTAAACGAAGAATCCCTAACGGTCAAATTAGCCTCCAACATGTATTTATTACTAAATATCATTGATGGCTGTTCAAGGTCAACTTTACAGCTCAGTGTTGGTCATCTTAGTAGCTAACTAGCATTGGTACCGTGGTAGCGACCTGTCAATCCGCAGGTAAGCCCCGCCCCCCTAGAGCATGTTTACAATGTTTACTGAGATAATGCATCAAGAGAGAAGTAGCACCATTTTCTCAGACTTCTATACAACCAGAGAGCAGTCGCCCCCTGGTGGCCAGCAGAGAAGCCCCGAGTTTCTCGGGGTGCTAGTCGGTCTAATAAAGACTTGCTGGATAAAACTTGTCCGCTCAGATGATGTCAGTGATGGAACAAGCTAGGTGGTGAGTACCCGTCACGTGGAGTTAGGGGAACCTTTCACGCGGATCATCAATCATTTCTCTGTTGACTAACCCAGAAGGAGCCTCTATTATTGATCATGATCGATATAACCTGTTAAAGGGACATTTCACCACATCTGTTCTTTGTGTTAGAAACCTGCTAGTGTGTTTGAATGTCATCGTTGCCTCGTTTCAGACGGAGATCTCTGTGTTTCTGTTCTGGAAAAGAGCCTCCGATGACGCAAATATCCTCATGTTGCATCATCGGAGGCTCTTTGGTTAGAGGGGTGAGACTACAACACGAGTTCCTCATGTCTTCACCCCGCCTGTAGGGGGCAGCACCCACTGAGACTACAGACCTGTTACAGATATATGACCCACTTCAACACACATTCATGTTTGCAGCGGGGAGGCGTCCTTTAGTACCCGCTGAGATCTAGTGGATCTCATCTGGAAGAATGAGTCCGCGCTGGGACGTATTTGTGACGTCAGCTGCTCATATTTAAATGTGAACAATTATCTACCAAACGGATGTGATCTTAACCGCCGTGGTGCTTTTAAACAGTGTGAGTGCGTGGCGCGTCCAGCAGAGGGCGCCCTGGAGCTCTACACGGTTCTGGCGAGTTTGAGTTCACAGCTCAGAATCTGGATCAGCTGCTGAATTAAATAATTATAGCACAAGAGTATATATAATAGTAATAATATAGTACAATAGTATATATATAATAGTATTTATACTATGATATATAATAGTATCTTATAATATAGTACAATAGTATATATAATATATATATATATATATATAGTATAATGATATATAATAGGATAGTATAATTTAGTACAATACGTTTCATCTAAAATAGGAACTGAGAATTGTATTTTTCGTAATTAAAAGTAAGATTCATGACTGATCTTCAAAGAGAAAAAGGTGAAAAACACTGTTTGAATATAATAAAGTGATTTTATTGATTAAAATAAGAAAACTGGAGACAAGGAAGCTGTGACGTCTCTGACGGAGAATAAAGTTCATTCATGTTTTCCTGAAACTGAATTTCTATGAAACGAGTCAGTAAAGGGTCTATCAGCAGCTCCTCTCCGCCGTCCTCCTCTTCTTCCCAGAATGCCGTGTTTTCCTCTGGGCCGGCCTCTGGCGGGGCTGACACACCCCCTGGCCCTTTGCCCTCCCTGGCTCCGCCCTGCCGCCGGCGGTGGCGGCGGTGCAGGCGAGGCCGGCGCTGCAGTCGCAGCGGCCCAGCTTCCTGCGCAGCTTGCCGGAGCCCCGCAGCAGGCAGGCCTCGCCCTCCACCGGGATCCGCTGGCACCGCCGGCCCGTCAGGTAGCGCACGCAGCACAGCCCCGCCGCACAGTCGCCGGACCGCACGCAGCTCGCCATCTCCGGGGCTGCAAGACAGGCAGGCCATTAACAGGGACCGGGGACAGGAAGTCCTGAACCAAGGCACCGGGGACCGGGGGACCAGAGACCGGGGACAGGAAGTCCTCATGTACCCTGTTCATTATTATATCTGGTGTTTCTGATGGCTGCAGCAGCAGTGCACTCTGGGACTCGTAGTTGTCTAACAGCCACTCACCTTTGGTCCTGTTGAAGCCGTCCGTGTCGACCTGTCTGTCTGTCTCCACGTCTGTCAGTCTGCCCGTCTGTCTGTCCAGCCGTCTGTCCTGTGAGGACGATCTCCTCTGAGCTTGGTTACTGCAGCCTCCCCTCTGATCGATCAATACATCATCACACCGATCAATCAATACATCATCACACGATCGATCAATACATCATCACACCGATCAATCAATACATCATCACACCGATCAATCAATACATCATCACACGATCGATCAATACATCATCACACCGATCGATCAATACATCATCACACCGATCAATCAATACATCATCACACGATCGATCAATACATCATCACACCGATCGATCAATACATCATCACACCGATCGATCAATACATCATCACACCGATCGATCAATACATCATCACACCGATCGATCAATACATCATCACACCGACCGATCAATACATCATCACACCGATCAATCAATACATCATCACACCGATCAATCAATACATCATCACACCGATCAATCAATACATCATCACAGGATCGTTTAAACAGCTGACCAGGTTAATTTATCAATGAGACTATTAACCTGTCTCTCTGCCTGTCTCTCTGCCTGCCTGTCTCTCTCACCATGTAGCAGTCCGGGCCGGAACACGTCTGTCTTCGGTTGGAGTTGAACGTCGTCTCCGTCTGGTCGCCATGGTTACGATCCTGATGGACAGGTCAGAGTGTTGTCACAGTGTTGACTACAGTGAGGTACTCTGCAGTACTAGTACTACCACAGTACTACAGTGAGGTACTCTGCAGTACTAGTACTACCACAGTACTACAGTGAGGTACTCTGCAGTACTAGTACTACCACAGTACTACAGTGAGGTACTCTGCAGTACTAGTACTACCACAGTACTACAGTGAGGTACTCTGCAGTACTAGTACTACCACAGTACTACAGTGGGGTACTCTGCAGTACTAGTACTACCAAAGCACTTCAGTGAGGTACTCTGCAGTACTAGTACTACCACAGTACTACAGTGAGGTACTCTGCAGTACTAGTACTACCACAGTACTACAGTGAGGTACTCTGCAGTACTAGTACTACCACAGTACTACAGTGGGGTACTCTGCAGTACTAGTACTACCAAAGCACTTCAGTGAGGTACTCTGCAGTACTAGTACTACCACAGTACTACAGTGAGGTACTCTGCAGTACTAGTACTACCACAGTACTACAGTGAGGTACTCTGCAGTACTAGTACTACCACAGTACTACAGTGGGGTACTCTGCAGTACTAGTACTACCAAAGCACTTCAGTGAGGTACTCTGCAGTACTAGTACTACCACAGTACTACAGTGAGGTACTCTGCAGTACTAGTACTACCACAGTACTACAGTGGGGTACTCTGCAGTACTAGTACTACCACAGTACTACAGTGAGGTACTCTGCAGTACTAGTACTACCACAGTGCTACAGTGGGGTACTCTGCAGTACTAGTACTACCACAGTACTACAGTGAGGTACTCTGCAGTACTAGTACTACCACAGTACTACAGTGAGGTACTCTGCAGTACTAGTACTACCACAGTACTACAGTGAGGTACTCTGCAGTACTAGTACTACCACAGTACTACAGTGAGGTACTCTGCAGTACTAGTACTACCACAGTACTACAGTGAGGTACTCTGCAGTACTAGTACTACCACAGTACTACAGTGAGGTACTCTGCAGTACTAGTACTACCACAGTACTACAGTGAGGTTCTCTTACTGAGCTCTCCTTGGAGGACCTGATGGTGTTGGAGTCCAGAGCCAGACCCCAGACCAGCGACACGCACAGGACGCTGAACCAGATCCACATGCTGCTGTCCATCGATCAATCAGTCAGTTGATCAGTTGATCAGTCGATCAGTGGAGCCTTCTCTGATGTCCGCTGACCTTTAACCTCTGCTGTTTCTCTCCTGACAACAACAATGACGACTTTCCAACCTGATGTCGATCCACGTATTGATCAGTTTGAATGATCTCAGACCGTGTGGGAGAATCCAGCAGCTGTGTGTCTCCCGGCCGTCTCCGTGCCTCTGTCGGCTCCCTCGGTGCGTTTGTTTCTTATACCCGTCCCCCCCTCTGATCCCTCACAAGTTCTGAAGGTGCGTTTGAAGCTCAGAGACTTCCTTCCTGCCGGCCCGCGGCGTCCTTGGGGTTTGAAACGTGACACCGCAGAGACCACAGAGAGATGAAAACACACCTGGAGACACGAGACAGGTAGGGGTGTGTGTGTGTGTGTGTGTGTGTGTGTGTGTGTGTGTGTGTGTGGTTTGTCTTAATGGCAAATAAAGACTCATTAATGTCTCAGGTGGCGGATGTGTGAGTGTTTACGGCTGATTAAAGCTGATAATCACTTTCACACGACGACCCTGAACACACCAGAAACACACACACATCTGTGTGTGTGTGTCTGTGTGTGTGAGACGGACAGGTGTCCAGGAGACAGCAGGTGGAGACAGGAAGCCTGACAGGTGAGATGATGATCCATAACTGAGATATGAGGTCATCGTTAGCTCCGCCCACTCTGCTTTGTTATGACATCATCTGTTTCCTTCTTCTTCCTTTTCTCTTCTTCTACAGAGTAGAAGTACAACAGAGTAGAAGTACAACATAGTAGAGGGGACGGTCAGCGCAAGTGGACATTTCTATGTGTACTGTTGCTATAGCAACCGTTGTTAAGAACCCAACCTCCATCAGGTCCTGAGCCGTTTCTCAATACCAAGAACACAGATTGCGTTCGGCTCTGGACTCCCTGAGGGTCCCAGCAGAGACAGATGGGTAGAGACAGACAGGTAGAGACAGACAGGTGGGGACAGACAGAGGGGGAGGAGACAGACAGGTTGGGACAGACAGATGAGTGGAGACAGGCAGGTAGGGACTGGAGGAGGAGGTGAAGGATGATGAGCAGGAGGAGGAGGTGAAGGATGAGGAGCAGGAGGAGGAGGGGCAGCAGGAGGAGGTGAAGGATAAGGAGGAGCAGCAGGAGGAGGTGAAGGATGAGGAGCAGGAGGAGGAGGAGAAGGATGAGGAGCAGCAGGAGGAGGTGAAGGAGGAGGAGGAGGGGCAGCAGGAGGAGGTGAAGGATGAGGAGCAGCAGGAGGAGGTGAAGGAGGAGGAGGAGGGGCAGCAGGAGGAGGTGAAGGAGGAGGAGGAGGGGCAGCAGGAGGAGGTGAAGGATGAGGAGCAGCAGGAGGAGGTGAAGGATGAGGAGGAGGAGCAGGAGGAGGTGAAGGATGAGGAGCAGCAGGAGGAGGTGAAGGAGGAGGAGGTGAAGGAGGAGGAGCAGGAGGAGGAGTGTTGAGCAGCAGCAAACAGACCTGCAGATGTGTGTTAGATAAGGTCTCTGCCTGCAGGCTTCAATAAAAGGACAGCAGATGCTCACAATTACACACACACACACACACATGTACACACACACACACACACACATGTACACACACACACACACACATGTACACACACACACACACACACACACACACACACACACACACATATACACACACACACACACACACACACACACACACACACACACACACACACACACATGTACACACACACACACACACACACACACACACACACACACACACACACACATGTACACACACACACACACACATGTACACACACACACACACACACACAGGTCAGAGGGTGTAGCATTTGTGTTGCTGGTGTGTACATGTGTGTGTGTGTGTGTGTGTACATGTGTGTGTGTGTGTGTGTGTGTGTACATGTGTGTGTGTGTGTGTGTGTGTGTGTACATGTGTGTGTGTGTGTGTGTGTACATGTGTGTGTGTGTGTACATGTGTGTGTGTGTGTGTGTACATGTGTGTGTACATGTGTGTGTGTGTACATGTGTGTGTGTGTGTGTGTACATGTGTGTGTGTGTGTGTCTCCATGTTGTCTGTTTTTATCAGAATAAAATAAGAAATGTCCACGTCCTCCTCTCCTTCAGTCCTCCTCCTCACCTCCTGGTCTCCTCACCTCCTGGTCTCCTCCCTCCTGGTCTCCTCCCTCCTCGTCTCCTCCCTCCTCGTCTCCTCCCTCCTCGTCTCTTCTCAGATTTAAAGCCGATCCGTCAGCAGCTGAAGGACCAGAACAAGGAATCACTCGTCAGGTAAGAGACACCTGTCAGCAGTTTATTCTTTTATTTATTCTTCTGTTTATTCTTTTATTTATTCTTCTGTTTATTCTTTTATTTATTCTTCTGTTTATTCTTTTATTTATTCTTCTGTTTATTCTTTTATTTATTCTTCTGTTTATTCTTTTATTTATTCTTCTGTTTATTCTTTTATTTATTCTTCTGTTTATTCTTTTATTTATTCTTCTGTTTATTCTTTTATTTATTCTTCTGTTTATTCTTTTATTTTTCTTCTATTTATTCTTTTATTTATTCTTCTGTTTATTCTTTTATTTATTCTTCTGTTTATTCTTTTATTTATTCTTCTGTTTATTCTTTTATTTTTCTTCTATTTATTCTTTTATTTATTCTTCTGTTTATTCTTTTATTTATTCTTCTGTTTATTCTTTTATTTTTCTTCTATTTATTCTTTTATTTATTCTTCTGTTTATTCTTTTATTTATTCTTTTATTTTTTCTTCTGTTTATTCTTTTATTTATTCTTCTGTTTATTCTTTTATTTATTCTTCAATTTATTCTTTTATTTATTCTTCTGTTTATTCTTTTATTTATTCTTCTGTTTATTCTTTTATTTATTCTTTCAATATGCTTTAAGAACAAATGTAATGATTTGACTCAGTCGGGTTTTAAAGTTTGTTTCTTGTTTGAAATCATCCGATATATATATGTTTTAATTCTTATATCTTATATAATGTGAGTTTTATTTCAGCTTATTTTCTAAAATCAAACATTTGTATTCCTTATTGTTTTATTGATTTCTTCATGTATCATTTTTTTGGATGTTGAGATGTTTTAGAATAGATCAGCGATTGCTTTTATTATATTGTTTATATTTTAATGCTGTAGTTTAACTTATAATAATTCTGAATATAAAACTTGTTCTGCTGGTTTTTGATTCAGAGACAAAATTACATTTCAGTGAGAGAGAGGGGGAGATGGACGAACGAGATAAGAGACTGAAAGCAGGTGTGTGTGTGTGAGTGTGTGTGTGTGAGTGTGTGAGTGTGAGTGTACGTGTGTGTGTGTACGTGTGTGTGTGTGTGAATGTACGTGTGTGTGTGTGTGTGTGTGTGTGTGTGTGATAAATAACCGTGTTAGCGAGACAGGAAAGAGCCTGTAAACCAATCAGCAGTCAGAACAGAACAGTTGGTCAGCTGACGTTCATGCTAATGAAACATCACGACGCCATGTGGACGTTTCTCTGAGCCTTAAGATCGCCATGACGACGCCATCCATCCCATAATAAAACAATAATAACACATGATCCTCTTTTTTGTTCAGTGACGCTGCAACACACCTATAATGTAGTTAGCTTAGCTTAGCATTAAGACTGGAAGCAGAGGGAAACAGCTAGCCTGCCTCCGTCAACCGGTGCAGTCTAATATCTGGAGTGATAATGATGATCCTGTTTTATTAAAGATCTCAATCTCTAGTTTCAAGTCTTCTTCAAAATGGTCCTCATTTATATAGCTTTTCTCCAAAGCCCTTTACAGTAATGACTGACATTCACCCATTCATTCACCCATTCATTCACCCATTCATTCACCCATTCATTCACCCATTCATTCACACACCGCGGCGGAGTCAACCAGGCAGGGTGACAGCCAGCTCGTTAGGAGCAATTAGGGTGAGGTGTCTTGCTCAGGGACACCAGGCACTCAGCTAGGAGGAGCCGGGGAGTCCACCAGACCAGAAAGCAGGGGATGCTTTAGGGGGCGGGGCTTACCCGCTGATTGACAGGTTGCTGTCATGCTATCAATGCTAGTTAGCTACTAAGATGACACTTTGCTGTAAAGTTGACCTTGAATTACGAAGCTTACTTTGTTAGCAGCTTCACACCAGAATCCACATGGATCCAGATCCAGTAAGGGTGCTGCTCGGGTTTCATCAGATCCACCTGTCGCCCCTCCACAGTCCAAATATGGTCACTTTCTTCTCCTGGTTGCATGAAACAAAGATAGCGACAGCCAATATACCGAACTGGATGCTTCAGAACTGTTGTATACAAACCAACGGGTGACGTCACCATGACAACGTCCGCTTGCAGGGTTCTCCTGGACCAGGGTCCTCCATGTGGGCAGGCTGATGTCACTATTATGGGATGGATTGTGATGAAACTGACTCTCGGGTTGTTTAGTTTGTAACCGAACACATTCCACCAGCTAACGCTAGCATGCTAACATGTGACCTGTCTGTGGACCTGTCTGTGGACCTGTCTGTGGTTGCAGACATGGCGTGGCTCCCGCAGAGTCGAGGGTCCCCCAGACTGGTCCTGGTGGTGGTCTGTGTTGCCCTGCTGCTCGACAACATGCTGCTGACTGTGGTGGGTGAGTACGACTCTCTGGACACACAGCATCACACACACAGCATCACACACACACACACACACACACACACAGCATCACACACACACAGCATCACACACACACACAGCATCACACACACAGCATCACACACACACAGCATCACACACACAGCATCACACACACACAGCATCACACACACACACACAGCATCACACAGACACACACACAGCATCACACAGACACACACAGCATCAGACACACACACACAGCATCACACAGACACACACACAGCATCACACACACAGCATCAGACACACACACACACACACAGCATCAGACACACAGCATCAGACACACACACACACAGCATCACACACACACACACACACAGCATCACACACACACACACACAGCATCACACACACACACACACACAGCATCACACACACACAGCAACAGACACACACACACACAGCATCACACACACACACACACACACACATCACACACACACACAGCATCACACAGCATCACACACATCAGACACACACACCAGACACACACACACAGCATCACACACACACACACACAGCATCACACACACACACACACAGCATCACACACACACACACACACAGCATCAGACACACAGCATCAGACACACACACACACAGCATCACACACACACACACACACACACACACACACACACAGCATCACACACACAGCATCAGACACACACACACACACACACACACACACAGCATCACACACACACACACACACACACACACACAGCATCAGACACACACACACACAACATCACACACACACACACACACACACACACACAGCATCACACAGACACACACAGCATCAGACACACACACACACACACAGCATCACACACACACACGCACACACAGCATCACACCATCACACACACACACAGCATCACACAGACACACACAGCATCAACACACACACACACACACACACACACACAATCACACACACACACACACACACACACAGCATCACACACACACACACACACACAGCATCACACACACACACACACACACAGCATCACACACACACACAGCATCACACAGACACACACAGCATCAGACACACACACACACACACACACACACACAGCATCACACACACACACACAGCATCACACAGACACACACACAGCATCACACACACACACACACACACACACACACACACACAGCATCACACAGACACACACACACACAGCATCACATACACACACACACACACACACACACACAGCATCACACACACACACACACACACACACACACACAGCATCACACACACACACACACACACACAGCATCACACACACACAGCATCACACACACACACACACAGCATCACACACACACACACACACACAGCATCACACACACACACAGCATCACACAGACACACACAGCATCAGACACACACACACACACACACACACACAGCATCACACACACACACACAGCATCACACAGACACACACACAGCATCACACACACACACACACAGCATCAGACACACACACACAGCATCACACACACACACACACAGCATCAGACACACAGCATCAGACACACACACACACAGCATCACACACACACACACACACACACACACACACAGCATCACACACACAGCATCAGACACACACACACACACACACACACACACAGCATCACACACACACACACACACACACAGCATCAGACACACACACACACAGCATCACACACACACACACACACACACACACACACAGCATCACACAGACACACACACAGCATCAGACACACACACACACACACAGCATCACACACACACACAGACACACACAGCATCACACCATCACACACACACACAGCATCACACAGACACACACAGCATCACACACACACACACACACACACACACACAGCATCACACACACACACACACACACACACAGCATCACACACACACACACACACACAGCATCACACACACACAGCATCACACCATCACACACACACACACAGCATCACACACACACACACACACACACACACACACACACACACACAGCATCACACCATCACACACACACACACACAGCATCAGACACACACAGCATCACACCATCACACACACACACAGCATCAGACACACACAGCATCACAGCATCATACACACACACACACACACACACACACACACACACACAGCATCACACCATCACACACACACACAGCATCACACCATCACACACACACACAGCATCACACCATCACACACACACACAGCATCACACCATCACACACACACACAGCATCACACACACACTTGACCTCCTGACCTTGAACTTTAAAGACGTTCTTTTCAGATTAAATCTGTTTCTCTTTTCTCGGATGGCTTTAATGTAAAAACGCCGCCGATGTTTTCCTCATCAACTCATTCGTCTTCACGTATAAAATATTTTATGATATAAAATTGTTGTATACTATAGTAATATATGATATATTACCATTAACAAAGTAACAGCATGTTGTTTTCCCGGTTTCATCATATTCTAATTAATAAATCAATAAGTCCATGTATCTGCCTCCAGTGCCGATCATCCCAACCTTCCTCTACGCCATGGAGCACCCCAGTCCAGATCCCCAGATCGCCCAGCCCAGTCCAGATCCCCAGACCGCCCAGCCCAGTCCAGATCCCCAGACCGCCCAGCAGAGCCCCCCCCGCTCCTTTCCTCTGGTCTCCCTGTTTGACAACGCCACCTTCAGCCTGCAGGAGGTCCAGACCGAGCCCACCCCCGAGGAGGCCACAGACCGGACCGGGACCCCGGCCCCGCAGACCAACGGGACGAGACCCGCCTGTCTGCAGGACGCCGGCTTCCTGGAGCAGGAGAACGTCCGCGTCGGCCTCCTGTTTGCCTCCAAGGCGCTCGTCCAGCTGCTCATCAACCCCTTCGTGGGCCCGCTCACCAACAGGTGACACCTCCCACTTCCTGTCTAACCCAGTCGACCTTTGACCTCTGGATTCTGGTTGTGCTGCAATTCAAGACGGAGCACAAACATCAAGTACAACTCTGATGGTTTGAGTCTCTGATTCATGGGACCTGATGGGATCTGATGGGTCCTGATGGGTCCTGATGGGACCTGATGGAACCTGATGGGACCTGATGGGACCTGATGGAACCTGATGGGACTGTATGGACATGATAAACCTTTGTGTCTCCCAACATACCGGTCCTGTCATCCTGTAGATTCATCAATATGTGAAAATGTCAACAAGTGTTTAATTCTGTCTGTCTGCCTGTCTGTCTGCCTGTCTGTCTGAAGGGTCGGGTATCACATCCCCATGTTTGCTGGTTTCATCATCATGTTTGTGTCGACCATCAGTAAGTCTGTACACACACACACACACACACACACACACACGTTTCTATATGTGTATATACACACATGGAGAACTTTCTTTATCTGTCATCACTGTGTGTGTGTGTGTGTGTGTGTGTGTGTGTGTGTGTGTGTGTGAGACAGTGTTTGCCTTCTCAGGGTCGTACGCTCTGCTGTTCTTGGCTCGTTCTCTGCAGGGCATCGGCTCCTCCTTCTCCTCCGTCGCAGGTCAGCGACGGAAACACAGAATGTTCAGGACGCACAGGAAGCTTCACACACCTCACTGTGTGTGTGTGTGTGTGTGTGTGTGTGTGTGTGTGTGAGAGAGCAGGTCTGGGGATGTTGGCCAGTGTGTACACAGATGATGAAGAGAGAGGTATCGCCATGGGGATCGCACTAGGAGGACTGGCTATGGGGGTCCTGAGTGAGACACACACACACACACACACACACACGCACACACACACACACACTCACTCCCGTCTCCCTGACAACGTGGCCTGTGTGTTTCAGTCGGCGCCCCCTTCGGCAGCGTGATGTACGAGTTTGTGGGGAAGCGGGCCCCCTTCCTGATCCTGGCCCTGCTGGCTCTGTTTGATGGAGGTCTGGACCGCCGAACCTGTCACTTCCTGTGTTGATGATGTCACACTGACCTCATCCAGATGTTTCTCCTTCTGTGTTGCAGCCTTACAGCTGTTCATCCTGCAGCCGTCCAAGATCTCTCCTGGGGTGAGTCCACCACTGGTCTGACCTGGTCTGGTCTGACCTGGTCTGGTATGACCTGGTCTGGTATGACCTGGTCTGATGTGACTTGGTCTGGTCTGGTCTGGTCTGACCTGGTCTGGTCTGGTCCGGTCTGACCTGGTCTGGTCTGGTGTGACCTGGTCTGGTCCGGTCTGACCTGGTCTGGTCTGACCTGGTCTGGTGTGACCTGGTCTGGTCTGGTCCGGTCTGACCTGGTTGTGTGTTTCAGAGTGTGGAGGGGACCCCGTTACTGACCCTGCTGAAGGATCCGTACATCCTCATCAGTGCAGGTAAGGAGACGCCTCCTCACCTGGAAGACCAGGTTTACCTGACGACCACGAGACTCACAAGAGCCCACATCTGTCTGTCTGTCTGTCTGTCTGTCTGTCTGCAGGTTCTCTGTGTTTTGCCAACATGGGCGTGGCCATCTTGGAGCCGACTCTGCCCATCTGGATGATGCAGACCATGTGCTCCCCTAAATGGCAACTTGGTACGATCCACTCTCTGTCCTCTTACCTTCCCTCCCTCCCTCCTTCCTCCCTCATATGTGTGAGTGTGTATGTGTGTGTGTGTGTGTTACAGGTATGGCCTTCCTTCCTGCCAGTATCTCCTACCTGATAGGAACAAACCTGTTTGGTCTTCTGGCCAACAAGATGGGAAGGTCAGTGTGTGTGTGTGTGTGTGTGTGTGTGTGTGTGTGTGTGTGTGTGTGTGTGTGTGTGTGTGTGTGTGTTTGTGTGTGTGTGTGTTGTGTTGTGTGTGTGTGTGTGTGTGTGTGTGTGTACATTTACATTTAGGTCATTTAGCAGACGCTTTTGTCCAAAGCGACTTACAATAAGTACATTTGTCAAAAGAAGGAAACAAAGAAACACAACGTATCGTTGCCGATAAAGTAAGGGCTAAAAATAGAACAAGTGTTAGGTCCTCATCTGAGTAAAGTAGTACTTCAACAGCAACAGTGCTAAGATCAGAGTACTATAGGTAAGTTTTTTTTGGGGGGGGGGGGGGATGTTTGGGGGTCATGCTATGTAGAGTCGTAGGTGAAGTCTGAACAGGTGAGTCTTGAGCCTTTTTTCGGAAATGACTCAGCTGTCCTGACGTTGGTCGGGAGTTCGTTCCACCACTGAGGACCAGAACAGAGAAGAGTCTGGACTTTGCTGAGCGACATTTGTTTGATTTCAGCGATGGTGGTACCAGCCGGCCAGCTGAAGTAGAAGAGCGAAGTGCTCTTCGGGGCATGAGGTTTGACCAGTGTTTGAAGGTAGACAGGTGCCGTTCCATTGATGGCGCTTGAGGTGATGTGCAGTTGTCCAGACAGAGATGTCAGCCAGACAGTTCGAGATGCGAGTTGCAATGTGAGTGTCAGAGGACGGGGGAAAAGAGAGGAACAGCTGGGTGTCATCTGCGTAGCAATGGTAGGAGAATCCATGCGATGTGATAACAGAACCTAGTGATCTGGTGTATAGTGCGAACAGAAGCGGTCCTAATACTGAGCCTTGAGGGACGCCCGTGTCCAGAGAGCAGGGTTTGGACATAGAGCCATTCCATGTGACCTGGAAGGTGCGGTTTGTCAGGTATGATGTAAACCAGGCGAGAGCAGAGTCAGTTATGCCAAGTTCAGCCAGAGTGGAGAGGAGGATTTGGTGGTTGACTGTGTCGAATGCAGCAGATAGGTCGAGGAGAATGAGAACGGAGGAGTGGGACGAGGCTCTGGCGTCTCGCAGGGACTCGGTCACTGTGAGGAGGGCCGTCTCAGTGGAGTGAGCAGTCCTGAATCCTGATTGATTAGGGTCTAGGAGGTTGTTCTGCGAGAGATAGGATGACAGTTGGTTGTAGGCGGCACGTTCCAAGGTTTTAGAGAGGAATGAAAGAAGGGATACAGGTCTGTAGCTTTGAATGTCAGTAGCGTCTAGGGTGGGTTTTTTAAGGAGAGGCTTCACGATAGCGGTCTTAAAATCCGCTGGAATGACACCTGAGGTGAGGGAGGAGTTGATCAGGGTGGTGAGGAATGGCAAGATGTCGTGTGAGATGTCCTGGAGAAGAGAGGAGGGAATCGGGTCAAAGGAGCAGGTGGTGGCGCGGTTAGATGTAACAAGTGCGTGGACGTCCTCAGAGGTGAGGGGGCTAAAGCTGGTAAGACCATCCGAGTTGAGAGTTGGGGGAGATGTCTTCTGGGAGGGAATAGGCGTGAATGAGGAGCTGATGTCATGTACTTTCTTGGTAAAGTAAGTTGCAAAGTCATCGGCAGTAAGGGAGGAAGGGGGGGTAGGGGCAGGAGGGGTGAGGAGGGAAGAGAACACGGAGAAGAGTTTCCTGGGGTTGGAGGCAGAAGAGTTGATCTTTGCCAGGTAGAAGGCAGTGTGTGAGTGTGTGTGAGTGTGTGTGTGTGTGTGTGTCAGGGGAAGCAGTTTATTCAACAGATTAACAGATGAACTCTTTTGGAAAGTCCTGAGTCCTGTTGAGACCTGAACCCGAAGACTTCTGGTAAACCTGCAGGTTTAAGGCAGACAGACAGACAGACAGACGGACGGACAGGGGGCTGATGGGTATCTCTGTGTGTCCAGGTGGCTCTGCTCCATGTTGGGGATGTTTATCGTTGGTGTCAGTCTGCTGTGTGTAAGTACATCATCACTGATCATCACTGATCCATCCAACCGATCAATCGATGTGATCAACCACAGGTCACGTACATCTTCTCACGAGTCATCATAAACACATGCAAATAAACCCGAGCTGATCAGCTGTCAGTCACATGACAGGATTACTGTGTGTGTGTGTGTGTGTGTGTGTCAGGTTCCGTTTGCCACCACTATCTACGGTCTGATTGGACCAAATGGAGGTCTGGGCTTCGCTATAGGTGACTATCAACACCCACTGATCATTTTCAGCCTTCTTAGACTAATAATCATACTAATCATACTAATCATTGGCCGTTGATGGGCAGGGATGGTGGATTCCTCCATGATGGCCATCATGGGTTACCTGGTCGACATCCGCCACGCCTCTGTCTACGGCAGCGTCTACGCCATCGCTGACGTAGCGCTGTGTATGGGGTTCGCTATCGGTAACACACACACACACACACACACACTTGGGGAGATGGTCACACTTGAAATGAATGAGCATGAAAGTGGCTCTGATGATGCTGTCTGAAGGTCTGTCTGTGGTTCCAGGTCCGTCCACCGGGGGTGCTCTGGTCCAGGCGGTGGGCTTCCCCTGTCTCATGGTGTTCATCGGGGTCATCAACATCCTGTACGCACCGCTCTGCTTCCTGTTACGTAACCCGGCTGTCAGAGAGGAGAAAATGGTAAAGTTTCACAGCTCGTTACCATGGAGACCACTGTATCATACAGATACGATGATCAACGTACGGATACGATCATCATCGTACGGATACGATGATCAACGTACGGATACGATCATCATCGTATCTGTATCCGTAGGTTGATGATCGTATCTGTACGATGATCATTGTACAGATACGATCGTACGATGATGATCGTATCTGTACGATGATCATTGTACAGATACGATCGTAGGATGATGATCGTATCTGTACGATGATCATCGTACGGATACGATCGTACGATGATGATCGTATCCGTACGTTGATGATCGTATCTGTACGTTGATCATCGTTTCCGTACGATGATGATCGTATCCGTACGTTGATGATCGTATCTGTACGTTGATCATCGTTTCCGTACGATGATGATCGTATCCGTACGTTGATGATCGTATCTGTACGTTGATCATCGTTTCCGTACGATGATGATCGTATCCGTACGTTGATGATCATATCCGTACGTTGATCATCGTTTCCGTACGATGATGATCGTATCCGTACGTTGATGATCGTATCCGTACGTTGATCATCGTTTCCGTACGATGATGATCGTATCTTCGTACAGATACGATCGTACGGTGATGATCGTATCCGTACGATGATCATCAACGTACGGATACGGTCATCATCGTACGGATACGATGATGACCGATTTTGTGGGAACTTGAACACCAGATAGAGATGATGATGTCACCTGACTTCCTTGTTAGAGCCAAAACAGCCGCCGGGATTTAAAAGTGGCTGCATCCTGAACGGATTCCCCACACACACACACACACACACACACACACACACACACACACACAGGCCCTGACAGAGCAGCAGGAAGTGTGTGTGATGTTGAAGTCATTACACAGCGATTAGACTGATCACAGATCAGAAGCTGCTGCCTTCAAAGCTGCAGAGGAAACATTTCTACTCAATAAAACACTCAATTACACACAGATTACAGACGCGGTAGGTTTATTGATCGTGTGTGTGTGTGTGTGTGTGTTGCAGGCCATCATCGACCAGGAGTGTGTGATGCACAGGAAGAGCTACAACACACAGAAGGAGAGTCGTGAGTTTCCTCTGAGCGACTACAGTGAAGAAGATGAAGAGACGGAGGAGTGACCCACACACACACACACACACACACACACACACACACCTTGTCTTCTCCAAACACGACTTACCTTCATCGTCAGACTTCCTGTCGTCACCTGTGGAACAGCAACAGACTGGAGCTTCTTAAAGGGCCGGCGTCAACCTGAAAACTCCTCACCCGTCTTTAAAGTAAAGAAACTAATTAACGGATAAGTCAAAATCCCAAATGTGCCCTCTACGACGGTCGCTATGGCAACGGTAGACACTGCTCTGAGCTTCCTGCTGCATTGATTTGATGTCTGCGCTACTATTTTATTTCTATTTGATTTGTATTTCTTTATTTTCCTCGAATATAAGTACAATAATTACATGACATGAAATACATCATACAAATGACAATGAAAAAGACAATAAAAATGAAAAATTAAATCTTTCACATTCGAGGAGGGAGAGGAGGAAGCTCAGCGTATCTTGTCCCGCCCCTTCATGACATCATCACGTCTAATTTACAATGAAAAACAGTCATCATCCAAATGTGAATATGAGCTCAATATCCAACACAAACTAATGTGACGGTCGGCCTCGGGATGAATTTTAGATTAGATTAGATTAGATTCAATTTATTGTCATTGCACAAGTCACAGGTACACGGCAACGAAAAGAGGAATGAGTCAAAGCGATGGAGAGGAAACAGTACAAGGTGTTGCCATGGTAACCGGGGACATGAGGCTGCTCCTCGTGTGTTGTGTGTTATTATGTGTTGTGTAGTGTGTTGGTGTGTTATCGTGGTGTGTCGTGCAGCTGATCCACGCTCCACTGTTTCAGGTTGAGTTTACAGAAGTGTGTGTATTTTTGTAAGTGATTTAAATGTGAGCTTGTGAGATGAAGACTCCTCCTCTCCCTCGCTGCCTCGCAGGAGAACCTTCTAGAGTCTGGTTTCATTCGTTTCCTTGACGACGTGAACAAGGTTTCCATGTAACCGTTCACCATTATGTTCTTCTGTATCTGACCTCTGACCTGTGTCACCATTAAATGCTGCAGTAACCTGGACAACAGCTGTTCACGCAAGTGTGTGTCTCGTGTGTGTGTGTCTCAGTGTGTGTCTCTGTCTGTGTGTCTCTGTATCTCTCTGTGTGTGTATGTGTGTGTGTCTGTGTGTCTCTGTGTGTGTGTGTGTGTGTGTGTGTGTGTGTGTGTCTGTCTGTGTGTCTCTGTATCTCTGTGTGTGTGTGTGTGTCTCTGTGTGTCTGAGTGTGTGTGTGTGTGTGTGTCTCTGTGTGTCTGAGTGTGTGTGTGTCTGTATCTCTCTGTGTGTGTGTGTGTGTCTCTGTGTGTCTGAGTGTGTGTGTGTCTGTATCTCTCTGTGTGTGTGTGTCTCTGTGTGTCTGAGTGTGTGTGTGTGTGTGTGTGTGTCTGTGTGTCTCTGTATCTCTTTGTGTGTGTGTGTGTGTGTCTCTGTGTGTCTGAGTGTGTGTGTGTCTGAGTGTGTGTGTGTGTCTCTGTCTGTGTGTCTCTGTATCTCTCTGTGTGTGTGTGTGTGTGTCTCTGTGTGTCTGAGTGTGTGTGTGTCTGAGTGTGTGTGTGTGTCTCTGTCTGTGTGTCTCTGTATCTCTCTGTGTGTGTGTGTGTGTGTCTCTGTGTGTCTGAGTGTGTGTGTGTCTGTATCTCTCTGTGTGTGTGTGTCTCTGTGTGTCTGAGTGTGTGTGTCTCTGTGTGTGTGTGTGTGTGTGTATCTCTCTGTGTGTGTGTGTCTCTGTGTGTCTGAGTGTGTGTGTGTCTGTGTGTGTGTGTCTCTGTATCTCTCTGTGTGTGTGTGTGTCTCTGTGTGTCTGAGTGTGTGTGTCTCTGTGTGTGTGTGTGTGTGTGTATCTCTCTGTGTGTGTGTGTCTCTGTGTGTCTGAGTGTGTGTGTGTCTGTGTCTCTCTGTGTGTGTGTGTGTGTGTGTGTCTGTGTGTGTCTCTGTATCTCTGTGTGTGTGTGTGTGTGTGTGTGTCTCTGTGTGTGTCTCTGTGTGTGTGTGTGTGTCTCTGTGTGTGTGTGTCTCTGTATCTCTTTGTGTGTGTGTGTCTCTGTGTGTCTGAGTGTGTGTGTCTGTATCTCTCTGTGTGTGTGTGTCTCTGTGTGTGTGTGTGTGTGTGTGTTCTTCTTATCTGTCTTTAATTTCCTGTCTCGTTGTCGGACGGCGGCTGGAAAAGTAAACAGGAAGTGGATGAAAGGGTTTCTTTATAGAGGATCATTGAACAGATGTTGTTAGCGTTAGCGTTAGCGTTAGCTGCGATACGAGCAGAATGATAGAAACTGGTGACGTCACCCAACGAGACAGGTCACCTTCATACATGTTGATATGAGTTATAAACTGTGTGCTATCCCATGCTAACGTTAGTCCGGGCTAACACAGTATGAGTTATAAACTGTGTGCTATCCCATGCTAACGTTAGTCCGGGCTAACACAGTATGAGTTATAAACTGTGTGCTATCCCATGCTAACGTTAGTCCGGGCTAACACAGTATGAGTTATAAACTGTGTGCTATCCCATGCTAACGTTAGTCCAGGCTAACACAGTATGAGTTATAAACTGTGTGCTATCCCATGCTAACGTTAGTCCAGGCTAACACAGTATGAGTTATAAACTGTGTGCTAGCCCATGCTAACATACAGTTAATATGAGTTATAAACTGAGCTAGCACTTGGTGCAGGAAGTAGGTTAGCTAGGTCGCCTTAAATCTGAGCTAGCCTGAAGCTGCTAACACCTACGTTGACAATAACGTTTTCTCGTCATTGCGGACAGACGACGTTTCCTGTGAGCTCATCGTGAAACAGCAGGGCCGTCACAGGGATTTAACGATGGGGGGCTGAGCCCCCAGGAGGAGCATATTTGTAGTTCTGTACTAGAACTACAACCAGTGAAGAAGTCCAGCTGGTAACAAGTTAAAGTCTTCTGTCTAACAAGAGTAACTGTCATGTTCACATTGCTGATGATGATTGAAACGTGTCTTAAAGTGACAGCGTATCTAATCCCTTTCTCCATTAGAAAAGCTGCAGGTCTAAATAAAGTACTTCAATTTCTGTCATTAAGTATACAGTAGAATAAACCAAGACTGGGTTTAAAGGTCACAGTGAGGTCTGACATCATCAACAGGAACTTTACCCAAATAACTGTATTTATTCAAAAAGACAAATAGATTCTTTCTGAAGTAGATTCTTTCTGACTGTAATGCTATAATCCAAAAACTTTATGTACAGCCTTTCATCATCACAATAAACAATAAACAGTAAACAATAAAGAGTGAACATAGACCCAACAGCCTCACTGGTTAGCAGACAGCTAACGGCAGCTAGCTGAACCATAGTAGTCCAAACGGAACAAGATGAAAATAGAGTTGGAACAGTGTGTGTGTGTGTGTGTGTTTGTGGCTAATATAACTGAGTGTTAATTATACCCTCTGACAGCAGATCACAGCAGCTTCAAACAGTTTCCTCCTGCTTTGAAATATCAATAAACGTAGCTAATCTTTGTGTGTGTGTGTGTGTGTGTGTGTGTGTGTGTATGTGTCATCAAAGCTTGTGTCTGTGTAAACAGGTAGGAAACACTAGAGACTCTGTGATACTGATTTATGGAATATAACAAGAGGAATGAATGTTTTAATGTGATTGAATCCTCCACTAATGTCACCACACACACACACACACACACAGCACACACACACGCACACACACACGCACACACACACACACACACGCACACACACACACACACACACGCACACACACACACACACACACACACACACACACACGCACACACACACACGCACACACGCACACACACACACACACACACACCACCACGCACACACCACACACACACCACACACACACGACACACAGACGCACACACACACGCACACACACACGCACACACACAACAACACACACACACACGCACACACACACACCACACACCACACACACACACAGCACACCACACACACACACACACACGCACACACCACACACACCGCACACGCACACACCGCACACACACACGCACACACACACACACACACACACACACGCACACACGCACACACACACGCACACACAAACACACACACACACCCGCCCCTCTGATGTGTGTGAACATGTCCCGGCCTGATGCTTCTTCTGAAGTGGTGACTCGGCGTTTTGATGACATGAATATAAACGTTCGTCTTCATACCAACGTGTTTGTTCTGTTTAACAGGAAGAACGACAGACGACACACTAAAGGTCCACTTACTGAGATCTCACGCTTTCAACCACAGCACACAGGTCATCATGACGTCATCTCCTTCCTCTGGAACATATATCCATATCCATATCTGACTTCCTGCAGAGGACACAAAAACAAACACATACTTTTTCCTATTATATATCATTATATTATTACTTTTATATTAATTAATTAATTAATTAATAATAATAATAATAATAATAATAATAATAAGTTATTTCGCGGGTAGGAACCTTTCTCGCGGAGCTTGTTGGTGGCCGGATGTATTTGTCCGAGCACACTGTCCCTCCCGGTAAAGCTCCGGGTGTGTTCTTCGTTTGGAAGCACGGTGGAGTAAAGAGACGCCGTTTGTTTGTGTGTTTGTTTGTTGTTTGATGACGTCACGGAGGAGGACACGCTGCTGATCTCAGGTCAGCGTTCACCGCCCATGAAGTTATTGATCGTGAAGCTGCTGGATGTCCGGGTAGCGGTTAAATAACAACCAATCAAATCCTTTGTTTCATTTCAGCGATATTTGTGATGATTTATTAATATTCAACGTGTGACGTTTGAACACACCGACGCGTTTAACGTGTAAAACTTAATTTCTACCCGAAACACAAACCAATCCATTAAAAACTATCCGTAAAACTACAATACGGTCAGTGACGTCATAGCCAGTGTTCGGTTGAACGAGCCGAACGATAGTCACGTAGTTGTTGAGTCTCA
>CM056831.1:27562355-27582355 GCA_029853015.1 Chelidonichthys spinosus
CACTTTGTTGCAGTGATACAAGTGTTAACAGACAAAAGTAAATAAACAAATGTTTCTCTGCTTCTGCCTGTCTGTCTGTCTGTCTGTCTCTCTCTCTCTCTGTCTGTCTGTCTGTAGGTGGTCCTGTCCTGTCTCCTGGACCTGTTGCTGGTTTTAGAGAAGCCCCCTTCGTCTCTCGACCCCTCCTCCCCCCGCAGGAAGCACTGTCGCCATGACGATGTGCTGCGTCTGGTCCTGACTCACATGGAGGCGGAGCACAAGGTGGCGCTGCGGCACGTGTACGCCGCCTCTCTTCCTCCGTACATCGACAGGTGAGAGCGCAGATATGTTCACCTGGAGGGTCCATCTGGAGGGTCCTCCTGGTTTGGCTGCAGCGTGTTTGGGTGCGTTTGTTTTCAGGATGGGTGTGGCCGTGTGCAGACACCTGCGGCAGGTGGAGCGGGTGGTGCTGGGATACCTGGAGGTCCAAGACCCACCTGAGGAGACGAGTCGGCTGAAGATCCTGGAGGTCCTGCAGAAGACCACCAGAGCAGCCTGGCCCCGGTCAGAACACACACACACACATTTATACACACACACACACACACAATTAGATTTAATTGTGCTTTCCCTCCTGTCTGTCTCCCTCCTGTCTGTCTCCCAGGATGGCCTGTCGTGTTCCCGTGTTGCTGCGTTGCCTGTTGAAGTTGCTGGTTGCCGTGTCTTCAGAAGGCCGACTCAGCGACTCGGTGAGACAGAAGCTGATGCATGAAACGTCTCTCTGTCTCCGGCTGCTGGACGGCTGTTGTCATGGAGACCTGCAGGTGAGCTTACCTGCTGACACTATCACCTGGACAGCTGTCAGGCAGCCTGTCCTCTAGGTCACTCACCTGTCTGTCTGTCTGTCTGTCTGTCTCTCAGCGTCTCCTCCAGCAGGTCGACAGCAGCTGCTGCAGCTCAGAGGTGCTCAGCTGCCTAGCAACAGTAACCATGACGACAGAGAGGTGATGCAGAACACCTGGAGGACCTGGAACACCTGGAGGACCTGGAACCTTTACAACACTCATTCAGTTTAATCAAACTGGAGGAGGAAGTTCAGCCTTTGTTGGGACCATTTTCAGCGGCGGATTTAGATCCGACACACAGCAGGTGGTTGGATGCTGCGAGACCACTTCGCTTCAGACCGGTACTAGTCCGGGTGCTGATATCTTGTGTCACATGAACTGTACCCACAATGCACTGCTGCATCCCTGCTGAGAGGGTCTGGTGATGCATGATGACGGCTGTTCAGCTCGTTGGACTGACGTCACGTTGCCTTGGTTACCTTCATCCACTGCTGTGCATTATGGGATGTTAAACAATCTGAAGTTGTAAAAGTCAAATGTTGTTACCATGACAACCATGTTGTTTCTCACAGTCCAAAACAAATAAACAATGTGTTTATTCAGACCTTGGCTTATCTGTGACACTGACTACACTACGACCTTCGACCTCGTCGTCCAGGGAGACGACCTGCTGAAAGGGCAGAGTTGTAGTATTGGTATAGATTGATATACTTTATTTATCACAGCGTGTGAAATAATTGACAGTTATCCAGTTAAAGTACAGCCGGTTACATATCAGATCGTAGAAGACTTAAGTCCCAGAATGCACAGGGGCAGTGGTCTCGCTGAGCTTTGGACCCGTCCGACCACCTGGGTTCAGACCTGGACCAGTCCAAGGGAGCTAGGTCCTCTACAGACCTCCGAGGGTCCGGGTGGTCAATAAAGTGACTCAACAAAGAAAACACGTTGGGATAATTAATTTAAATGGGTTCCATCAACAAGTCTCAATGTCCCCGCCTCCTTCCTGCAGGACGCCACTTCCTGTTGGAGCTCAGTCAGCTCCTCCTGCATCCTGTGCACCTTCTCCTGCGTCCTGAAGAGCTCCTCCTGCGTCCTGAGGAGCTCCTCCTGCTTCCTGTGGAGCTCCTCCTGCATCCTGAGGAGCTGCTGGAGACTGTGGGTGCGTTTGGTTTTCACCTCCTCCAGCGCCTGCTGCTCCTCCAGTATCTCCTGAAGGAGGAGTTTGAGCTCTGGACACACACATGAGGACACACACACGAGGACACACACACAAATCTCTTTAACGTCTTCTGTTGGAGACGCCTCAAATCATTCTGGTCATGTGACCATTTTAACCTGTCACCTGTTTGTGTGTGAATATGCTGTGTGTGTGTGTGTGTGTGTTACCTGCTGTGTGTGTGTGTTACCTGCTGTGTGTGTGTGTGTGTGTGTGTGTGTGTGTGTGTTACCTGCTGTGTGTGTGTGTGTTACCTGCTGTGTGTGTGTGTGTGTGTGTTACCTGCTCTGTGTGTGTGTGTGTTACCTGCTGTGTGTGTGTGTGTGTTTTACCTGCTCTGTGTGTGTGTGTGTTACCTGCTGTGTGTGTGTGTGTGTTACCTGCTCTGTGTGTGTGTGTGTGTGTTACCTGCTGTGTGTGTGTGTGTTACCTGCTGTGTGTGTGTGTGTGTTACCTGCTGTGTGTGTGTGTGTGTTACCTGCTGTGTGTGTGTGTGTGTGTGTTACCTGCTGTGTGTGTGTGTGTTACCTGCTGTGTGTGTGTGTGTGTTACCTGCTGTGTGTGTGTGTGTGTGTGTGTTACCTGCTGTGTGTGTGTGTGTGTGTGTTACCTGCTCTGTGTGTGTGTGTGTGTGTGTTACCTGCTCTGTGTGTGTGTGTGTGTGTTACCTGCTGTGTGTGTGTGTGTTACCTGCTGTGTGTGTGTGTGTGTGTTACCTGCTGTGTGTGTGTGTGTGTTACTGCTGCTGTGTGTGTGTGTGTGTTACCTGCTGTGTGTGTGTGTGTGTTACCTGCTGTGTGTGTGTGTGTTACCTGCTCTCTGTGTGTGTGTTACCTGCTGTGTGTGTGTGTGTTACCTGCTGTGTGTGTGTGTGTGTTACCTGCTGTGTGTGTGTGTGTGTTACCTGCTGTGTGTGTGTGTGTGTTACCTGCTCTGTGTGTGTGTGTGTTACCTGCTGTGTGTGTGTGTGTGTGTGTGTTACCTGCTGTGTGTGAGTTCAGCTCAGACTTCACTGAGATCCGTCTCAGCTCTTCTGCTCTCAGCAGTGCCCCCTGCTGCTCCACACACACACACACACACACACACACACACACACACACACACACACACACACACACACACACACACACACACACACACACACACACACTTTAATGGCTGCGTTTCGGATCGCATGCATTTGCTACTATGCAAGCACGAGACTTGAGAGGATCTGCGGGAACTCGTCATAACAAAAACTATCGCGCCAGGGGAAACTTCACGGACTTTGCACAAAGAATATGGTCTACCCAGCGGCGCTGGCTTTCTTCGTCGCTGATGAACTCGAGCCGAGGCATTTGAACTCCCGTTGTTGACGGAGGCTGAGGAATTTTCTCACGTGGGAAATACCACGTGATAATTCTAACCAACCAGGGCAACGTTGAGGGGAGTGTCTTATGTCCGCACTTATTTCAGACCATCTGCACAGAAAAGCATGCGGAGGGAGGTACCCTGGATATCCCGCAAGTTTTTAAAGTCATGTGACATGTCGCAAAGGGAAGTTATCACCAGCATTTCTGACCATTTTTTCCCAGAATGCCTGCTTTTGCGAGGCAAATGCATGCGCATGCTTGATTCGAAAGACGCCTAATGACAGGAAGGACGACTGCTTCTTGTTTACGTTCCAGGTCATGACTGAATTCAGGTCTCCAGGACTAAGCTGGTCCCACATATCCCAACCAGAGCAGTCTGGTCTAACTGGTTTCCACAGAGACCAGACCAGGATCCTTCCTCAACTAGACCCCGAGATCCACCTCTGATGTGATCCCAGAATCACCATGACGACGTACACAACCTGATCTGAGCTCGTGATGGAGGCATATGAGGAGTTCAAGCTCCTCTGTAAAAAGAACAACTTTGTCTTCATGAACCAGATGATGTTCTCTGGTGACTGTGTGTGTGTGTGTGTGTACCTGCTCTCTGCTGGTGTGTGTGTGTGTGTGTGTACCTGCTCTCTGCTGGTGTGTGTGTGTGTGTACCTGCTCTCTGTTGGTGTGTGTGTGTGTGTGTGTGTGTACCTGCTCTCTGCTGGTGTTTATGCAGCTCTGAGCCTCCAGTAAAAGTCTGTCAGCCTCCCGGAGTTCAGCTCGTCTCTTCAGCAGAGTGTTCTCCACACACTCCACCTCCTCACATACCTGCATCACACCTCTACACACACACACACACACACACACACACACACACACACACACACACACACACACACACACACACAATTAGAACCTATTAGGAAAATGATGTCTCAGTGAGTGTGTGTGAGTGTGAGTGTGTGTGTGTTACCTGTGTTGTCCCAGTGTGTGTCGTAGTTTCTTCTTCTCTTCCTCCAGTCGCTCTGCTTCTCTGTGCAAACTCTCACACACACACCTGTCTGCCTGCGACACACACACACACACACACACACACACACACACACACACACACACACACACACACACACACACACACACACACACACACACACACACACACAGGTATTTTACAGTTCCCCGTTCATTAACAAATAAATGATACAAACAGACATGGTTTCATGTTTCACAGCTGTTGAATCTGAATGAATCTGAGGATCTGATTGGTTGCCAGCCTGATCAATAAACTGACAACTAGAAGCTGCATCAATAAAGAAACTCACCGTGTGTGTGAGTCGGTCAGTCAGCAGCCAGACTGGCCCACCTGGTCCACCCGGACCAGCAGGGACCGGAGGTGTCCATCCTCTGGAGCGCCGGCCATGGTCCCGGTCCCCTCTGTGGTCCCGGGCCCGGTCCCCTCTGCGGTCCCAGTCCTGGTCCGGGTCCCCTCCACGATCTTGGTCCTGGTCCCCTCCACGGTCTCGGTCCTGGTCCCCTCCGTGGTCCAGGTCTCGGTCCTGGTCCCAGTCCCCTCCGCGGTCCCAGTCCTGGTCCCGGTCCCCTCCACGGTCTCGGTCCTGGTCCCTCCACTCGGCTGCTGCTGGAGACGCTTTACATCAGTCGCATCACAGCTAGGGTTGGGTACCGACACTCGGTACAAGTACGTACTCGGGGCGAAAATCAACGGTAGTAACCACCCCGAAATACAATGTGAATTTCGGTGCCTCATTTCGGTATTACCAAATATGCAGCTGCGTAATCGCGCCCTCTGGTGTTCGCAGTTAAAAAAGGCAGCGGCAGTGCACACACCACTGAGAGGTCAGCTCAGGAATCAGGCCAGAGAGCCTATGTCGAAACAAAAACGCTCTAAAGTGTGGCTATATTTTACTAAAAAGGACCAAGAAAATGCCATATGTAGCAAGTGTTTGAGATCGTTTGCCTGTAAACACGGGAACACGTCTAATTTGATTAAACATTTGGTGCCTTTGCTTCAGAAATGTGAATTTGATCTCTTTTTTTATTTGTAGCCTATTATGTTACGGAACATTTAAGTTAATATGTTGTTGTTGGTCAATTTGACCTAGGCCTTTGCCTCAGAAATAATGTGTTTTTTTGTTTTGTTTTATATTTGTATATGAAAGCTTTTAGATTAAAATATTGTTGGTCAATTTGTTCTTGACCTTTGCCTTAAAAATAAAAATAAAAAAAGGAATTTCATCATAAAAACTTGTTTTCTTTTCTTTTAAAGTACCGATTTAAATACCGTTTAGGAACCGGCACCGTTTTGAAAGTATCGATTTGGCACCGGTATCGAAATATACCCTTTCAATACCCAACCCTAATCACAGCTCACTGATGTGTGTGTGTGTGTGTTGGTACCTGTGCCAGAATCGCTGTGTGTCGGAGGGACGTAGACCCAGAACCCTCCTCGGTCCTGCAGACCCAGACCAGAGTCCTGGGTTCCCAGAGAGCCCAGACTGGAAATCTGAGAGGAGAGAGCTCCAGAATCAGAGACCTTCATGTGGTCTTGTTTCAGAGTTTCAGAGCTCAGCAGCCCCTGGTGGGGGTCTGAAGACCGGGTCCTCACACAGATCAGCAGAAGAGTAAGACTTCTGATCTGTTAGGGTACAACAAACATTTCCCTGTGTGTGTGTGTATACCTGTCCTGTGTGTGTATACCTGTCCTGTGTGTGTGTACCTGTCTGGTGTGTGTGTACCTGTCTGGTGTGTGTGTTCATGCATGTAATGAACAAACTTCTGACCATTTAGATCATGTAACTTGTCATCAAGCTGACGGTGTCTCGCTGTTGGCGTCTTCTTAAGATTGTTACCGTGGTAACCCGAGTCCTCGCAGTGCCGGGAAAGGGAAACCTGCTGTTAGGGTCCAACAAATGTTTCCCTGTGTGTGTGTACCTGTTCCCTGTGTGTGTGTGTGTGTTCCTGTCCCATATGTGTGTGTGTGTGTGTGTGCATACCTGTCTTGTGTGAGTGTGTGTACCTGTCCCCTGTGTGTGTGTGTGTGTACCTCTCCCCTGTGTGTGTGTACCTGTCCTGTGTGTGTACCCGTCCCCTGTGTGTGTGTGTGTGTGTGTGTGTGTACCTGTCCTGTGTGTGTACCCGTCCCGAGTGTGTGTGTGTGTTCCTGTGTTGTGTGTGTGTACCTGTCCCTTGTGTCTGTTTGTGTATGTACCTGTCTTGTTAGTGTGTGTACCTGTCCCCTGTGTGTGTGTGTGTGTATACCTGTCCCCTGTTTGTCCGTGTCCCTGTGTGTGTGTGTGTGTACGTGTCCCCTGTGTGTGTGTGTGTGTGTATCTGTCCCCTGTGTGTGTACCTGTCCCCTGTGTGTGTGTGTGTGTATACCTGTCCCCTGTTTGTCCGTGTACGTGTCCCTGTGTGTGTGTGTGTGTGTACCTGTCCCCTGTATGTGTGTATCTGTCCCCTGTGTGTGTACGTGTCCCCTGTTTGTGTGTGTATACCTGTCCCCTGTTTGTTTGTGTGTGCAGCAGCTCCACCATGTGGTTCAGGTCTCTCATCTGATCTGAGGTGGACCTCAGCTGGTCTGCTGTCAGTTGGTCTGAGTCCCACATGGTCCTGCTGAGCCTCCGTAGCTTCCTGTCCAGGCGTCCCAGACTCCTCTGGTGGCTGTCGCTCTGTGAACGCAACTGAGTCACATGACACCACCATCAGTCCCATCATGCACTGCTCACCTTCACCTGACACTTTGCATCACATTCAATATGGTCGCGACCCTGTGACGTCTTTGCAAGAGTAAGACTTCTGATCTGTTAGGGTACAACAAACATTTCCCTGTGTGTGTGTGTATACCTGTCCTGTGTGTGTATACCTGTCCTGTGTGTGTGTACCTGTCTGGTGTGTGTGTACCTGTCCTGTGTGTGTGTACCTGTCTGGTGTGTGTGTTCATGCATGTAATGAACAAACTTCTGACCATTTAGATCATGTAACTTGTCATCAAGCTGACGGTGTCTCGCTGTTGGCGTCTTCTTAAGATTGTTACCGTGGTAACCCGAGTCCTCGCAGTGCCGGGAAAGGGAAACCTGCTGTTAAGTCCAACAAATGTTTCCCTGTGTGTGTGTACCTGTTCCCTGTGTGTGTGTGTGTGTTCCTGTCCCATATGTGTGTGTGTGTGTGTGTGTGTGCATACCTGTCTTGTGTGAGTGTGTGCACCTGTCCCCTGTGTGTGTGTGTGTACCTCTCCCCTGTGTGTGTGTACCTGTCCTGTGTGTGTACCCGTCCCCTGTGTGTGTGTGTGTGTGTACCTGTCCTGTGTGTGTACCCGTCCCGAGTGTGTGTGTGTGTTCCTGTGTTGTGTGTGTGTACCTGTCCCTTGTGTCTGTTTGTGTATGTACCTGTCTTGTTAGTGTGTGTACCTGTCCCCTGTGTGTGTGTGTGTGTATACCTGTCCCCTGTTTGTCCGTGTCCCTGTGTGTGTGTGTGTGTACGTGTCCCCTGTGTGTGTGTGTGTGTGTACCTGTCCCCTGTATGTGTGTATCTGTCCCCTGTGTGTGTACGTGTCCCCTGTGTGTGTGTGTGTGTGTACCTGTCCCCTGTATGTGTGTATCTGTCCCCTGTGTGTGTGTACGTGTCCCTGTGTGTGTGTGTGTGTGTACCTGTCCCCTGTATGTGTGTATCTGTCCCCTGTGTGTGTACGTGTCCCCTGTTTGTGTGTGTATACCTGTCCCCTGTTTGTTTGTGTGTGCAGCAGCTCCACCATGTGGTTCAGGTCTCTCATCTGATCTGAGGTGGACCTCAGCTGGTCTGCTGTCAGTTGGTCTGAGTCCCACATGGTCCTGCTGAGCCTCCGTAGCTTCCTGTCCAGGCGTCCCAGACTCCTCTGGTGGCTGTCGCTCTGTGAACGCAACTGAGTCACATGACACCACCATCAGTCCCATCATGCACTGCTCACCTTCACCTGACACTTTGCATCACATTCAATATGGTCGCGACCCTGTGACGTCTTTGCAGTCGGCATACTCCTTTCCTTTCGTCCGTTGCATCCTATGCTAAAGGAGCTCTGAAAGGAAGCATTGGAGCTCCTTTCCTTTGCATTAAGAGAATCTGAACGGCTCTTATCATGGCGGCCACTTGTTTACTTCCGGGTCACTTCTTCAGTTAGGAACCTTCCTAAGAGAAATAGACTATTCGACTGCAGGCTGTTTGTAACCGCGACAACATGGCTGAACGTGTTCCCACGTGTTTCACTGATGACGTGTATCCTGATGAAAAACACACTCTAAATTCACAGTTTTCTAAAATAAACAAACGGGTTTGAACTGTAAAGGACAAATATATATTAATATATAATATTCTACACACGTCCCAATCCAAACTCTGACTTCTGACCTGGTGTCTCAGCCCGTCTCGGTCCCGCTGGACCTCCAGGAGCTGCAGACCACTACGATCCAGATCCGCCTCCTGTAGTACACATGAACAAAAACCATAATTTGAATGGAAACAATCAGAGACTCAATGAAGTCGGTCTCATTAGTTCTGGTTCTGGTTTGATGAAGCAGTTCTGGATCAGAGCATCAGTGGAGGGTTCTGGTCTGGACTGTAGCAGACTGATACTGACCAGTTTGTGTTGAACCAGTCTGTTTCTGCTCTCGGACCTCTGCAGGCTGACTCTCAGTCTCTCCATCTCCTGGTCCTGGTCCAGGCTCCGGAACAACTGGGCTTCCAGCTGGGCTATGTGGTCCTGATCCTGGACCACCTGGGCTTCCAGCTGGGCTATGTGGTTTTTATTGTGGACCAGCTGGGCCTGCTGTCTGACCACATGCTCCTGCAGACAGACAGGTGGACAGATAGACTGTAGGACAGACAGACAGACAGCCGGGCTTCCGTCATGTACAGTGTTACCTGTCCCAGTGTGGTTGGTCGGGTTAGCTCCTCCCTCAGCTGCTGGAGCTCCGCCTCCAGATCTACCTGTCTGTCTGTCAGAGTCTGGGCCTCCATCCTCCCCAGAGACAGCTCCTCCTGCTGGACAGACATGTCCTGCAGACAGACAGACATGTTGGACAGGGAGACAGACAGCATGGAGCCCCAGGGAGACTCACTGACCTGTCTGTGTGTCCTGGCGGCGTCCTCCAGCCGCCTGCAGTGACCCCGTGTGTCCTCCAGGTGGAGCTGCAGACTCTGGTTGTCGGCCGTCAGCCTGTCGACCTCCTGCTGAGCCCGACGAGCCTGAAAGACCAGACCAAAGACCAGGTCACCCACCTCCCCATCTCCAGCTGCAGTTAGACAGGTTTCAGGTCTCTACCTGGTCTCTGAGTCCTCTCAGGTAATCCTGAAGACCACTGATGATCCCCTCCAGATCCCTCTGAAGACACTTGTTAGCCAGGATCTGACCTGCAGGACCAGCAGGACCAGGAGGAACAAGAGGACCAGGAGAACCAACAGGACGAGGAGAAACAGGAGGACCAGGAGGAACAGGAGGACAAGGAGGACGAAGAGGAGGAGAGTAAACAAGGAGGAGGAGAGAGGAGGTGTTCTATTTTAGAACTCTGACAGCCAATCAAAGGGCTTTGGTCTAAGGAAGCCTCTGTGATTGGTCGATGACCTCACCGTCGGTCAGCTGCTGCTCCAGCTCTTTGATCTCCTGCGTCTCCATGGCGATGCGTGACAGCATGTCCTCAAGGCGACCCTCCATCTCTCTCTACTCCTCGCTCGTCCTGTCCAACCTGCAGACAGATGGGAGGTCACATGGGCCAATCAGAGCAGCAGGTCACAGGACGCTGCTCTCTTATTGGTTGCTGGTTGATGACCAGCAGATCTGAAGGAGGATACCGCAGACTTTGTACAGAAACAGTCTCAAACTTATATGAGCATATTACTGATTACACTTTTACTAATACTTTTTTTTTTTTTTTACGAGTGGGGAATATTTTACAAAGCAATACTACGATGTACTTCTACCGCCTCAGACCCCGCAACCAGCTGGATTTCCGGTGGGACTCGGGGGAATTAGCTCAGATGGTAGAGCGTTCGCTATGCTAAGCGAGCGCTCTACCATCTGAGCTAATTCCCCTAACGGTCATCATCCAGACACGTAAAACAGGACCGTCTCCACTACGTCATTACGTCGTTACCATCCGGGGCTTTCCTTCTTTGTGCGGTCAGGGAAAGTTCCTGGTTGTAAATACCTATTAAAAATATCCGTTGTCCTCGAGTGTAAAATGAGAGCTGAACTGGTGACCTGGTGACGTGGGTGAGGCCCCGCCCCCTTCTTCCTGTCACAGCTGATCACATCACACCAGATACAAAAACATCATCATGTCTAATCATAACAATTATACTTTAACATCAATCTGTGAAAAATATAAATATGATTTACATCAAACGAATAAATGTGCTCATTTACATAAAGTATCTTAAATTATATGATGTCTCTTAAGATGTTTCCACAACAAATTTTTTGACCCGAGACCTGGTTGGGGTCTACGTGGAGGAGACCTGAGACCTGGTTGGGGTCTACGTGGAGGAGACCTGAGACCTGGTTGGGGTCTACGTGGAGGAGACCCGAGACCTGGTTGGGGTCTACGTGGAGGAGTCCTGAGACCTGGTTGGGGTCTACGTGGAGGAGTCCTGAGACCTGGTTGGGGTCTACGTGGAGGAGTCCTGAGACCTGGTTGGGGTCTACGTGGAGGAGACCCGAGACCTGGTTGGGGTCTACGTGGAGGAGACCCGAGACCTGGTTGGGGTCTACGTGGAGGAGACCCGAGACCTGGTTGGGGTCTACGTGGAGGAGTCCTGAGACCTGGTTGGGGTCTACGTGGAGGAGACCTGAGCCCTGGTTGGGGTCATTAATAGCATGCAGTTGGATTAAAGTAACTAATTACATTTACTCACGTTACTCTAATTGAGTAGTTTTACTAAATAACTATAAGTTTCATTTACTTGAAGTATTTGACTCGTACCTAAGAGTAACAGTACTTTCCCCAGTACCTCTTCACCTCAGATAGAAGCTGGATATACGAGTATATGAATACTTAAATGAACCAACACTCTTCTGTGGATCAAACACATCAGAAACCAGAGGCCTCATTTATAAAACTGTGCGTAGGATCCTTACTAAAAGTGTACGTACGCCCAAAAGACAAAGTTTATAAATCCGATTTATAAAACTGTGCGCACGCAAGCTGTACGCAATGTTCCCTTTATAAATCACAGGATCACCTCCAAGTGTGCGTACCTGAATCCCGCCCTGTACACGCCCACATTTTACTATGTTAATGAGCCGGCATGCAATCGTTTCCGTGTGGTGAATCACGGCGACAGGTCAGAAAAAAGCAAAGAAACGTAACTTTTCAGAAACGGAGAAAGAGACACTTGTTGGGGAGGTGGAGGCCCGGAAAATAATTTAATAATTATTATTAATCCCTCCTTTTAAATTTAATAATTTAAAAGGAGGGAGAAACAGACGCGACTGAGACCAGAGGGATAAGGGTGAACAGATTTTAAACTTTTATTGTTTATAAAACGTTAAATAGTTTCTGTCCTTACAGAGTCTGCAGTGTGTGGCGTAGAGGAGGGTGACGGTGAGGAGGGTGATGTGAGGAGGGTGACGGGGAGGAGGGTGACGGTGAGGAGGGTGACGGGGAGGAGGGTGACGGTGAGGAGGGTGACGGTGAGGAGGGTGATGTGAGGAGGGTGACGGTGAGGAGGGTGATGTGAGGAGGGTGACGGTGAGGAGGGTGATGTGAGGAGGGCGACGGTGAGGAGGGTGATGTGAGGAGGGTGACGGTGAGGAGGGTGACGGTGAGGAGGGTGATGTGAGGAGGGTGATGTGAGGAGGGTGATGTGAGGAGGGTGACGGTGAGGAGGGTGACGGTGAGGAGGGTGATGTGAGGAGGGTGACGGTGAGGAGGGTGATGTGAGGAGGGTGACGGTGAGGAGGGTGACGGTGAGGAGGGTGACGGGGAGGAGGGTGACGGAGAGGAGGGTGATGTGAGGAGGGTGATGTGAGGAGGGTGACGGTGAGGAGGGTGACGGTGAGGAGGGTGACGGTGAGGAGGGTGACGGGGAGGAGGGTGACGGGGAGGAGGGTGACGGTGAGGAGGGTGACGGTGAGGAGGGTGACGGGGAGGAGGGTGACGGTGAGGAGGGTGACGGTGAGGAGGGTGATGTGAGGAGGGTGACGGTGAGGAGGGTGATGTGAGGAGGGTGACGGTGAGGAGGGTGATGTGAGGAGGGCGACGGTGAGGAGGGTGATGTGAGGAGGGTGACGGTGAGGAGGGTGACGGTGAGGAGGGTGATGTGAGGAGGGTGATGTGAGGAGGGTGACGGTGAGGAGGGTGACGGTGAGGAGGGTGACGGTGAGGAGGGTGATGTGAGGAGGGTGACGGTGAGGAGGGTGATGTGAGGAGGGTGACGGTGAGGAGGGTGACGGTGAGGAGGGTGACGGGGAGGAGGGTGACGGAGAGGAGGGTGATGTGAGGAGGGTGATGTGAGGAGGGTGACGGTGAGGAGGGTGATGTGAGGAGGGTGACGGTGAGGAGGGTGATGTGAGGAGGGTGACGGTGAGGAGGGTGACGGTGAGGAGGGTGATGTGAGGAGGGTGACGGTGAGGAGGGTGATGTGAGGAGGGTGACGGGGAGGAGGGTGATGTGAGGAGGGTGACGGTGAGGAGGGTGATGTGAGGAGGGTGACGGTGAGGAGGGTGATGTGAGGAGGGTGACGGGGAGGAGGGTGATGTGAGGAGGGTGACGGTGAGGAGGGTGATGTGAGGAGGGTGATGTGAGGAGGGTGATGTGAGGAGGGTGACGGTGAGGAGGGTGACGGTGAGGAGGGTGACGGGGAGGAGGGTGACGGAGAGGAGGGTGACGGTGAGGAGGGTGATGTGAGGAGGGTGACGGTGAGGAGGGTGATGTGAGGAGGGTGACGGTGAGGAGGGTGATGTGAGGAGGGTGACGGTGAGGAGGGTGATGTGAGGAGGGTGACGGGGAGGAGGGTGACGGTGAGGAGGGTGATGTGAGGAGGGTGATGTGAGGAGGGTGACGGGGAGGAGGGTGATGTGAGGAGGGTGACGGTGAGGAGGGTGATGTGAGGAGGGTGACGGTGAGGAGGGTGATGTGAGGAGGGTGACGGGGAGGAGGGTGATGTGAGGAGGGTGACGGTGAGGAGGGTGACGGTGAGGAGGGTGATGTGAGGAGGGTGACGGTGAGGAGGGTGATGTGAGGAGGGTGACGGTGAGGAGGGTGACGGTGAGGAGGGTGACGGGGAGGAGGGTGACGGTGAGGAGGGTGATGTGAGGAGGGTGACGGTGAGGAGGGTGACGGTGAGGAGGGTGATGTGAGGAGGGTGATGTGAGGAGGGTGACGGTGAGGAGGGTGATGTGAGGAGGGTGATGTGAGGAGGGTGATGGTGAGGAGGGTGATGTGAGGAGGGTGACGGTGAGGAGGGTGATGTGAGGAGGGTGATGTGAGGAGGGTGATGTGAGGAGGGTGACGGTGAGGAGGGTGATGTAAGGAGGGTGATGTGAGGAGGGTGACGGTAACGGGCCCTCGACACAGCGTCCGGGTGCGGCGCAAAGCAGCAGCGCGCCCCGGACGCACGGCACATCAAGCGGTCGGGTGCTCACTGATGCCGTCCTGCAACTTCAGCGAGACACAATCACCGCCATCAACAACGTTGCAGATGAGCTACGGCAAACGCGCACTGTGATTAATAAAAGAATACGTTTACAATGAACATTGATTGTTGTCTTCCTTATCTTACAAACGCATAACATCCTCACGGATTCTTGCGCCCTGTTTATACCCCTCCAGTCGGGCAGGGGGCCGAGGCTCATCATGCTGGGGACTCTACCACCTTTGCCGAGTGGTAGAGTCTGCCTCCTGAAGTTCGGTAAAGTTGTGCTCTCCACGCTCCACGACTGAGCGCGCACGAGCGTGCCACTCATTGTAGTGCATTTCCTCTGTACTCTGGTGGTTTAAAAACGAGGATAAGTGTAACAAGTATACGATGGCTTAATGGCTGTATGTATGTGTGTTGATGATATATGCACATAAATAAGGAGAATATCTAGTTATTCCCACTGTGTTCTACAGTGATCTAATGGAAGGTATTTATTGTATCCTGTATTACATGCATTTGGGCCGTCTCCTCCTCCTGCGGTGACAGCGCTGATTCAATATTTCAAAATGATTTTGATTTAAGATACAAGTGAGATTTTAAAAGAAGGTGTTAACATGAAAAAAACTATCACTCATTAAATGCGTCAAAAACATTGCTGGAGTTCATCATGATAACGCAGATCTAACGTATGATATGGAGTGTAATTAAATGTGTGCGAGTCATGAAAAACATAACGTTCTTCTCACGTTTACTGCTGATTCCCTTCCAGTCTCCAGAATGTGCGTACCGGTACGCATGCCTCAGAGTTTGCTTACGGGTACGCACACTTTCCCGTCAAGTTTGGTTTTTATAGATCACAACATTTGCGTGGAAAGTGGCGTACGCACGTTTCCAGCCCTGTTTTGTGCGTACGCAAGCTTTATAAATGAGGGCCCTCTGTGTTCCAGCTGGGAGCAGTGCATTGTGGGAGAACTGTCAGCAGAAAACTAGGGTGCAGTCGAATAGTCTTTTTGCTTAGGAAGGTTCCTAACTGAAGTAGTGACCCGGAAGTAAACAAGTGGCCGCCATGAGCAACATTTAAAGTGCCGCACACCTCGGCCGTTCATGAAAATAAACGATATGTGCATTTACATATTTAACATTAACTTTCATGCAGACATATAGTCATTGGAATAGTGTTGATGAATGTGTGGACAGTGATAATAATCGAATGTTTTTTTTTATTTCAATCATGTTACAAACTTGACAAAAACGAAACTAAAACCACAAATGAAACATAAATAAAGCAACCGGTCAAACAGGAGCTGCTGGACCTGAAGCCGGTCAGTGAACCAGCTGTTTATAAAACCAACATGTGGAGAAGTGGACGATGCGCTTTTTGTAGTCCATTATTGTAGTTTCTCCAGCGTAGACGCACGTCAATCACCGGTGCTGATCGTCAGCTGTCGCGTTATAATGACGTAGCTTAGTGAAAGTCCGGTCGGATTCTCTGAGCACCGCGGTCGACTATTCCTAAGTCCTTTTGAGTTCTCCTATCGCCTTTCCTTAACCCCGTGACGTTTTCCCCAGAGGTCAAGGAATAGGAGATAGGAATAGGAGTTAGGACCTTATTTTTGGACTATTCGACTGCACCCCTAGTGTTATTGTACTCACAATCAGGCTGACAGCCCTCCGGCCCCGGGCGGGCCGCCGGGGCTGCTGGGTAACATCCTCCTGCTCCCCGTTCTCCTCTATCACTTCACCTCCTCCTCTCCTCTGAAACTCGTTCACTTCTTCATTTGTCAGCTCGTCTCTCCGTTACAAACGCCTCTTTTTCTCTTTGAATCAACAGGAAATCTGTCTCTCGGCCAATCACAGAGCCTGGCTGCAGAGCGACAGCCCATCTTCTGTCCAATGGGAGTGCTTTAAGTCCCGCCCCCTCAGAGGGAGGGGTCAGAGGCTCTAAAAGAGACAGCAGCCTGCTGCTCCCTTTCCTCCAAACATTCAACCTTTTATTCTGAAACTAAATGTATTACTGTTCTGTTACCTGCATACAGGTAGTACTGTTACCTGCATACAGGTAGTACTGTTACCTGCATACAGGTAGTACTGTTACCTGCATACAGGTAGTACTGTTACCTGCATACAGGTAGTTACCGGCATATAGGTCACAGATAGAAACACAGCGGCTGTATTTAACGTTTATTGGCAGATTATGATGTCATGACACAAGTTGTAAAAGTAGAATTCAAATCATTTACATTTAAACATTAATAATATTTCTTCTGGGTCTTCACCTCCACAGATCTTTGATAAATTAAAAAGTGTTACGATGCGTCAGGGCAGCCAGCTAGCTGCAGGTCCAGAGCAAAGTTCTCCAGGTGGGAAATGTAGTCCAAACATTCAGGAGAACTACAATCTGTTGGCCAGAGCTCCACCAAGGCCTCCGAGTCCAGAGGAAGACGATACCTGCAAGACAAAACCCAGGAGGTCAGAGTCGCTTAAAACTGGGAGGAGGAGGAGGAAGAGGAGAGGGAGGAGGAGGAGAGGGAGGGGGAAGAAGAGAGGGAGGAGGAGAGGAGGGAGGAGTAGGAGGAGGAGAGGGAGGAGGAGAGGGCGGAGGAGGAGGAGTGAGGGGGAAGAGGAGGAGAGGGTGGAGGAGGAGGAGGAGGAGTGAGGGGGAAGAGGAGGAGAGGAGGGAGGAGCAGGAGGAGGAGAGGGAGGGGGAGGGAGAGAGAGACACTGACCTGAATCCCTGGCCGTGCGTGACCTTTGACCCGCTGGCTCCCATCACCAGGTACTCCTTGTTGTTCTGGATGTCAACAGAGCTGCAGGTGGCCTTTTTTACAAGCTCCACGTCTGTACCTGAACTCACCGCCTCAAACTCTGCAAGAGCCAATGAGAGGAGACGTAGCGTGAGCCAACGGGATGTGAGGAAGCGTATCCCGGCAACGGTGCAACGTGATATAACACCGCCTTCCTTACTGGCCAATCACAGTGATGCGTGAGGAAGTGATGTCATCAGTTAGCTCACCCTTATCCGTGTTCTTCAGGACTTCAACAACGCTGGCTGAGGAGGTCATGAAGTCTCCTTCTGCTGCTGAAGACTTCACCGTCAGCTTGTAGGCTGCAGGGAACAAACACAAACGTCTCACAGCCTCTCCTCCACCTCCCCCCCCCCACATGGGGGCTGGACTCTGGAGTCCTCCTCACCGTATTTGATGTGCGGCCTGCAGGTCTCCGTCGTACGTCTGTCTGCCGTCAGCGTCACATTGGTGTTTCCTCTGTAGGCAGCACAAGCAGCTAAACAACACAACAACAACAACGACTGTAAGGTACAGTTACAACATAAATACAACGTAAAACACGTTCAGCACACGGTCACCGACCCGTCATGCATTGACACTGTTCGGCCACACAGAGGCGCTGCAGCTGTTGCTGCTGATAGGAGAACGGTTTGGTGCATTCACTGCCTGCAGGAGAAAAGACGCACCGTCGTATCAAACAGTTAAAGTTGGACTTGAGATGTTGTTCTTTTGACGATGCTAGGCTAACAGTTTCCCCCTGTTTCAAGTCTTTGTGCTAAGCTAGGCTAACAGTTTCCCCCTGTTTCAAGTCTTTATGCTAAGCTAGGCTAACAGTTTCCCCCTGTTTCAAGTCTTTGTGCTAAGCAGACAGACAGACAGACAGACCGATTTATCTTTGACATTTTGATTGATTCACTCTGAAGTCTGTGGAACCAGAAACAGCCCCGATAAAGACTACAAATCCCAACAGGCACAGCAGGTACTCACCTTTGTCCTGAGGCTCATAGACCGTAAACAGGGACTCACTGGCCCCGCCCACCCTGAACCCTGTCCTGATCCGAAAACCAACGCACATGAAGACGTCGGAGGGAACCTGGCACGCAGACAGGAGGTTAAAACATCTACTTCCTGTTAACATTTTAACGGTTCCTAGATGACGACCATGTTGGCATGTGTTGCGTTCAGGTGCTTCTAGTTACTCACAGCGTCCATCTGGATGACCACGGTGTTTCCTTGGAGCTCGTAGTGAGAGATGCTCGGCTCGTCTCCGTCCCTAAACTGAACACACCACAGAAGAAGAAGAGGTCAGCTCCGAGGGTCTCTCATCATGACACAGCGCTTTCAGAGGGGCAGCCTCACCTGTCTCAGGTCGTCCAGGTAACCCTCCACACCTGTCGGCAGCTGGATCTTCATCACGGTCAGACTGGACTCTGTGAACACCTCATTAGCCGGAGGTTTGTACCTGCGAACGCATTGTATGACCTCGTTACCCTCAACACCTGTATTGTTCGCCGTACGGGACTCATTCAGAGTCCAGATGTTAACGGGACTCATTCAGGACGTCTGAGGACACAGAGACACAATGTGTTGGTTTCAGGTTTCTCACTTTGCACAGGCGACCAGGTGAGGAGAGCTGAGGGTCGGACCTGAGGAGAGGAGGAGCAGGGTTACTATGGCAACACACAGACAGGGAGGCAGATAGGTATACAGAGACGATAAGTAGACAGACGTGTAGTCACACAGACAGTCAGACAGGTAGACAGGTGTTGGACACAGAGTCTCCGGTCTCTGTGAGTGTGTGTGATGGTGATGCAGTGAGACAGTGATGCAGTGAGACAGTGATGCAGTGGGACAGTGATGCAGTGAGACAGTGATGCAGTGGGACAGTGATGCAGTGAGACAGTGATTTAGTGAGACAGTGATGCAGTGAGACAGTGAGACAGTGAGACACAGTGATGCAGTGAGACACAGTGATGCAGTGGGACAGTGATGCAGTGAGACACAGTGATGCAGGGGGACACAGTGGGACAGTGATGCAGTGGGACAGTGATGCAGTGAGACAGTGATGCAGTGAGACAGTGAGACAGTGAGACACAGTGATGCAGTGAGATAGTGAGACAGTGAGACACAGTGATGCAGTGAGACACAGTGATGCAGTGGGACAGTGATGCAGTGGGACACAGTGATGCAGTGGGACAGTGATGCAGTAGGACACAGTGATGCAGTGAGACAGTGATGCAGTGATGCAGTGGGACAGTGATGCAGTGGGACAGTGATGCAGTAGGACACAGTGATGCAGTGATGCAGTGGGACAGTGATGCAGTAGGACACAGTGATGCAGTGATGCAGTGAGACAGTGAGACACAGTGATGCAGTGAGACACAGTGATGCAGTGGGACAGTGATGCAGTGGGACAGTGATGCAGTAGGACACAGTGATGCAGTGGGACAGTGATGCAGTGGGACACAGTGATGCAGTGAGACAGTGATGCAGTGATGCAGTGAGATAGTGAGACAGTGAGACACAGTGATGCAGTGAGACACAGTGATGCAGTGGGACAGTGATGCAGTGGGACAGTGATGCAGTGGGACAGTGATGCAGTGGGACAGTGATGCAGTGAGACAGTGATGCAGTGAGACAGGATACTGACTGCGGGCAGCGTCGGGCCCCGACACCTCGATGCTGAGCTCAAAGTTACAGTTGGATGCAGCCGACGTGGTCTCGTAGTAAACTGTCTTCAGCTGAGGACGTGGGGGGGACATGGGGGAGACAGGTCAACGGCATTCTGGGACATTCTCAATGAGTGACACTGCATAAGACCACACCCACCTTCACGCTGGACACGCCCCTCCCGTAACCTGTGGATACGATGATGTCATCATCCTTCATCACCTTGGAGACAACAGGAAGACAGAAGTAGAGTTCAGAAGGTGATTGAGGACAGCACACCTGTCTCTCTGTCCATTGTCTGTCACTCACGTGGATGGGCGTGGCCACAGGGCGGGTCTGGCTCAGCTGGACTCGTCCCAGGACCCCCATCCTGTCGTAGCGGAGACTGATGTCCTGGCTGAGGATGGCTCGGGGGACGACCCGGCTGTACGCCGTCACCGCCTCCAGGGTCAGGACTGTGTCCTGGAGGGAGACAGGCAGGGAGACAGGCAGAGATGGAGACAGGCAGAGATGGAGACAGGCAGGGAGG
>CM056831.1:27584855-27652355 GCA_029853015.1 Chelidonichthys spinosus
TGCTGCGGATCAACCAGGCTACAGAGTCTGAGAGGGTCTGATGGTCCACAGAGACCACCGGGTCCACCAAAGACAGGGTCTTCACCACCTGGGCCGTCACCCTGAGACCGGGACCGAGACAGACTCACAATACTGGATCTCATTAGACCCGAACACCGCCGGCCTGTTGTTAGGCCTTCGTTTATTATTATTAATATTATTAATATCATGATTATTATCGTTTTTTATTATCAATGATTATTATTGTTTTGATAATTAATGATTATTATTATCATGATTACTATTGTTTTGATTATTAATATGATTATTATTATCATGATTATTATTATTTTTATTATTATGGGAGTAAATTCTAGCTGGAACATAGTCTGCAAGGTTCATTTAAATCAACCACTAAGGGGCGCTATCTGAGTTCCTCCTACACCGTCGATCTGATTCATGCCAAACTGTGTGTGTGTGTGTGTGTGTGTGTGTGTGTGTGTGTGTGGTCACCAGGTGCTGGACTCTCTCTTCATCCACATGCTGTAACTGGAGTCTCCACCTCTGAATGAACTGATACTGACCAGCCCTACACACACACACACACACACACACACACACACACACACACACAGTGAGTAAACAGGAAGTGCTCCTCCTCAGGTCTCCGTCAGCACCTCCTCACCGTCTCTGATCTTCCGTCTCAGGTCAGCGGCGCTCTTCTGGATGTCGGCTCCCAGGACGTCCCAGCGCCTCGCCGTCTCCAGGTACTCGTACACCAGCGCCAGGGGGAGGAGCCCGCCAAGGGCCGCCGCCGCCGACCCAGCCGGCAGGTTGACCAGCTGCTGGAGGCCTTCAGGGTGGAGCATCACCGTCAGGACGTCAGCGAGGACCTCACCTGGCACACACACACACACACACAGTGACAGGGAGGGACCACAGGGGCCAAACCGTCCACTAGCCTGAAAGTAGCATTGCTAGGGAAACGGCCCCCATGGTTACCGTTGATGGTCAGCATCCTCTCCACCGCTGTGTTGGGAACCACGTTGGCCGGCAGCTTGTTCCTCAGCGTCACTGTCCTCTTCTCCGAACCTTCAGCAGGACAACACGACAGTCAACCAACAGACACTTCCTGTCCTCTGAGCCGTAGACCGGACTACAGTACCGTAGAGTCCTTGTGGGTCCAGTCTGCCTCCAGAGAACTGCTCCTTCCTCACTCCTTCAGGCTGCAGACACAAAGAAACCACGTGAGAAAAAGCCTGGTTTGGACCGACTCGTCAGCACCGCCGGAGGCCGGAGGACCATACCACCACCCGCAGCTTCTTCACCAGCACGTCCCGACCCCCCTCCCGTGTCTTCAGGGTAAAGGTCAGGGTCTGCTCCCCCGGCTCCAGGCCCAGCAGGGTGAAGCTCACCGTACCAACGTCTCCTGCAAACAGAGGAGTCCAGCTGCAGGAGGTGGAGTGAAGGCCCGGACCTCCTGCAGCCGGCTGGGACTGCTGCAGGCAGATACCCGGGCCTGCTGTCAGGGTCACGCAGTACTGGGGAGGAGGAGGAGGGGGGAGTGGGGGGGGAGGAGGAGGAGGTGGCGGAAACAAGATAGAGGAGCCAGGAGTTAGTAGTCCACTAATCTCTAAGGATCTCTCTCTCTAAGGATGCTGGGATATGTAGTGTGGTTGCTACCATGACGACGTCAGCCTGCTGGTTGTACACGGAGCCCTTCAGCTCCACCTGCTCCCCCCGGACCACCTGGTAGGGCAGCGGGACGTCCACACTGAGGGGCAGGCTGACCGACACCTGGACCGGCTCGGCAACACACACACCTGCAGACAGGCAGACAGACAGGCAGACAGACAGACAGACAGACAGAGTTCATATCCAACAGCTGATGGACCAGGACGGGGCGACACAGGAAGGGGCGGGGCTTGAGGAACCTCACCGTTGTTGAACATGCCGACGGCCTTCACCTCCCAGGTGGTGAGAGAGTCTGGCAGAGTCCTGATGGCCGACCTCTGACCTGAACTACAGACACACAGATGTTCAGGGAACATCTTCATCTTCATCTTCATCTTCATCGTGAGGAATTATCAAACTTATTAAACGTGTTAAATGTGTCACCTGACGTGCTGCACCTCCCACATCCAACTCTCTGGGAAGAAGCTCCGGACCAGAGAGGGAGCATCATCGAAGTCAGCCCCCAACGCTACACACACACACACACACACACACACACAAAACCATGGACTTAGCATCCATAAATCCAGTAGGAATCCCAGAGAGGTCTGTGAGACTGACCGTGGCGTCCGAGGACCAGGTCCCCGTCCTGGTCCAGGTTCTGCTGAGCATACTCGCAGCACTCCCTGAAGGCCCTCCGGCAGCGAGGGTGTCTGCTGAACTTCTGCAGGGCCAGCTGGAGGCAGGTGACGCTCTTCGGGACGTACCTCAGACCCTGTTCACAGCAGACCGCCACCGGGCCGTAGGCCGCCGCTGTAGGCCCCACGGACACGTCAGTCACATGACCCCACAGTCACGTCACCCAACGTCACATGATACTCACCTTTCTTTGTCTTCTCCTCTTCAGTCAGAGCTCGCTTTGGGCGCACGGCGGCCATGCACGCCTCACCTGCACACACACACACACACACACACACACACACACACACACACACTTATCAAACCACCTCCCACACAAGCACTCCGTCAGCGATCGATTGATTGGTTGATTGGTTGGTTGGCGTACTACTGGCTGACGGGTGGGCGTTGGCATTGGTGATGAAGGTGAGACCAGCCAATCGGAGGACATCTGCACTGTCTCTGCCGCCGCCGCCACCGCAGCCCTGGTCGCTCTGCTCCAGGTGACGCATGACCTGCAGGCCACCGTACTTCCTGTTACGGTGCTGCACACAAACTGTACAATTAGCAAAGATGTCTAATGGCAGGGTGTTTTTCTATGTTACCATGGTAATAGGGTCCCTGTAGTTGGGTCGCAGCGTGTAGAAGGCGGAGTCCACCACAGACCAAGCCACCAGACCATCCTGGTTGGTCCGGATGTCCAGACGGATGTTTTCCTTCGGTTTATAGACCCGACTACGGAATGAAAGATCAGTCTGACACACACACACACACACACACACACAGGGTCAAATTTAAAGCTAAGTGTTAAAGTCATCTTAGTAGCTAACTAGCATTGGTAGCGTGGTAGTGACCTGTCAATCAGCAGGTAAGCCCCACCCCCTAAAGCATTCCCTGCTTTCTGGTCTGGTGAACTCTAAATGGACCATAATGTACTAAATGAACATCATGCTGGATTGAAGAAGACTTGAAACTAGAGATTGAGACCATAAACTCATGTTTACAATGTTTACTGAGATAATACATCAAGAGAGAAGTAGGACCATTTTCTCATAGACTTCTATACAACCAGAGAGGAGTCGCCCCCTGGTGGCCAGCAGAGAGAAGTAGGACCATTTTCTCATAGACTTCTATACAACCAGAGAGGAGTCGCCCCCTGGTGGCCAGCAGAGAGAAGTAGGACCATTTTCTCATAGACTTCTATACAACCAGAGAGGAGTCGCCCCCTGGTGGCCAGCAGAGAGAAGTAGGACCATTTTCTCATAGACTTCTATACAACCTGAGAGGAGTCGCCCCCTGGTGGCCAGCAGAGAGAAGTAGGACCATTTTCTCATAGACTTCTATACAACCAGAGAGGAGTCGCCCCCTGGTGGCCAGCAGAGAGAAGTAGGACCATTTTCTCATAGACTTCTATACAACCAGAGAGGAGTCTCCCCCTGGTGGCCAGCAGAGAGAAGTAGGACCATTTTCTCATAGACTTCTATACAACCAGAGAGGAGTCGCCCCCTGGTGGCCAGCAGAGAGAAGTAGGCTTTAAAGGACCTTTAGGTGGGTTTCACTGTTCAGGACTGGGACACAGCGGTACTGAACTGTGAATGTTGTGTGTTTCACTTCGTTAGTTATTAGTTAGTTGGCTAGTTAGTAAACATAATGAGGTGGTCTGGTATACCTGGAGTCCATTGACACACTTGCCTCTGACGTCCAACCAGACGGAGTCGGCCACCAGCTCAGACGTGCCCTCGCCGTACAGGATGTAGTAGACCAGCAGCCTGACGGACGGCACCATGGCGCCCGTCACCTGGAAGCTCAGCGTCTGCTTGTGATCGGCGCTGGAGACAAACTTCTGGCTGCCGAAGCTCATCACCTTCCCTTTAGAGAGCACCTGCAGCAATGATGTCATCAGTTACCATGTCAACGGGACAAACGCGGAGTCACTGGCTGCGAGTCACTGGCTGCGTTTTCTCACCATGTAGCTGAGGGCTCTGATGGGCACGTAGGAGGGCGTGGCCGAGTACACCTTGATGCTGGCGAAGCGGCCCACCTGCAGGCCGTGGCCCGGCAGCGGCGGGTCTATGTACAGGTATCGCTGGTTCGGGGAGTGGTACGCCGTCGCCTCCAGACCCAGACCAGCCTGACTCGCTGCTGGGAGGGCAGGGTCGGCCGTCTCAAACTGTCAACAACAAGAAAATAACAACAGGAACAACACAAGTAAACAACAACAGGAAGCCCCTCCCCTTCCTGCTCACCTTCAGCACCGCTCGCACCGCTTCACTCGGTGTGTTGCAGATGAAGACGACGAGGCCGTCTGATTGGCTGATGGCGGCATCGGGACATGGCAGGTTCTCGCTCTCCTTCCCCCGTAGAAACAGCTGGCGCTCCACCAGACGCACCTGAACCCGGTTTACCGGCTTGTCCAGGTGATCCTTCACCAGCACCTGCAGACACAGCGGGGTTAACTAGTCCGGCTGCAGTGAGACAGGTGTGAGAGCGGCGGTCTGGACACACACCTGGATGTTATATGGGAGTCCAGGTTTGATGAAGGGGGGCGTCGACACCAGGCTCAGCCTGTACGGGGATTTAACAAACTTCACAGCAGTAAACTCTGCCTCCTGAGTGATCCCACCTGACAGACGAGGGAGGGGGTGGGGGGTGGGGGGTGTTAAGATGTTAAATCTCAGGTTTAAGTCTTTAACTGTCAGGTTTAACTGTCAGGTTTAAGTCTTTAACTGTCAGGTTTATCTGTCAGGTTTAAGTCTTTAACTGTCAGGTTTAACTGTCGGGTTTAACTGTCAGGTTTAAGTCTTTAACTGTCAGGTTTAACTGTCAGGTTTAACTGTCAGGTTTAAGTCTTTAACTGTCAGGTTTAACTGTCGGGTTTAACTGTCAGGTTTAAGTCTTTAACTGTCAGGTTTAACTGTCGGGTTTAACTGTCAGGTTTAAGTCTTTAACTGTCAGGTTTAACTGTCAGGTTTAACTGTCAGGTTTAAGTCTTTAACTGTCAGGTTTAACTGTCAGGTTTAACTGTCAGGTTTAAGTCTTTAACTGTCAGGTTTAACTGTCAGGTTTAACTGTCAGGTTTAACTGTCAGGTTTAAGTCTTGATAAATAAAGCTTAAGCCTGTGTACCGCTGTCCTCCTGCAGCAGGACAGTGATGTACAGGTACTTCCCCACCAGACTGTTGAGGTCCACCTTTGATCCGCTGTGTTTGGAGAGGACCTTCTCCATGTTCACAGTGACGGCCACCTCACCTGTAGAGGACAACTGAAGGACACGCATGGCTGAATGTTAAACCTGAATATTTCTCTTTTTAAATGGTGACTGAGGTTCATCTGTAGCGATGTTTCCTGATAACTGATGACTGTTATCCCACGTTCTTCCAGCGACAGCTGAGTGTGTTAACGTACTCTCTTTCTGGTGACGGAGCTGGGGGCGATCACCGGGGGATCCTTCCCACTGACGTAGCCGTAACGCAGGTACGCTATCCCAGCAGCCACCGGGGCGCCGTGCAGATACCTGAGGACAGAGATCTGGTTTCACACGGAGATCTGGTGATCTGGTTTCACACGGAGATCTGGTGATCTGGTTTCACACGGTGATCTGGTGAGAATGTGAACATGGCATTGACTGCTTTCTTCACCTGGCCGACACCTTGAAGTTGAAACTGCTGAAGGTCCCGTAGCTAACGAAGTTAGCTTCTGGTTCCACCAGGATGTAGAAACTGGGAAGAACTGACGGAGAGCAGTTCATCATGTACATGTTTACACTTACTGTTATATCAGAGGAGGAGTTTCATCGTGTCCTTACCATATTCTTTAACTGCAAAGTCTGCTCTCGCTGCCGTGGTGAAATCATCAGAGTAAGAGGCTTCAATGGTCCAAATCCCCAACCTGGAATCACATTAATAACATTACAAACAGCCTGGAATCACAGAAACCACATTAAAACAACCTGTAATCACATTAATAACAATACAAACATCCTGGAATCATATTAATAACATTACAAACAACCTGTAATCACATTAATAACAATACAAACAACCTGGAATCATATTAATAACATTACAAACAATTTGGAATCACAGTAATAACATTACAAACAGCCTGGAATCACAGAAACCACATTAACTCAACCTGGAATCACATTAATAACATTACAACCAGCCTGGAATCACAGAAACCACATTAAAACAACCTGGAATCACATTAATAACATTACAAACAGCCTGGAATAACATTACAAACAGCCTGGAATCACAGAAACCACATTAAAACAACCTGTAATCACATTAATAACAATGCAAACAACCTGGAATCATATTAATAACATTACAAACAACCTGTAATCACATTATAACAATACAAACAACCTGGAATCATATTAATAACATTACAAACAACTTGGAATCACAGTAATAACATTACAAACAGCCTGGAATCACAGAAACCACATTAAAACAACCTGTAATCACATTAATAACAATGCAAACAACCTGGAATCATATCAATAACATTACAAACAACCTGTAATCACATTATAACAATACAAACAACCTGGAATCATATTAATAACATTACAAACAACTTGGAATCACAGTAATAACATTACAAACAGCCTGGAATCACAGAAACCACATTAAAACAACCTGGAATCACATTATAACAATACAAACAACCTGGAATCATATTAATAACATTACAAACAACTTGGAATCACAGTAATAACATTACAAACAGCCTGGAATCATTTCTATCTTAGCTGTAGTGTGTTGGGTTCTGAAGGTCTTACTTCGGTTGGACGGGGATCCTGAACGGGTTTTGCATTGTTGGGATTCCGTTGTTGACATCGATCATCTCCACGATGTCCACTGTGATGTGATCCGGGTCCTGTGGGGGGACGAGATCCCTGATCTGAGTCTGAGACCACTTTGACATGAGAGAAATCACAGCATCCTGAAGGTCGTTACGCTTACCTTGAAGGTCAGGAAGACGCTGCGATTGGCTGGCCTCAGTTCCTGGTTCAGAGAAAACGCCCTCACTTTGACTGGACACACACACACACACACACACAAGCAGCACATTTTCATAACTAAGAAGCTAAAAACAATCAGTATGTTTTCAGTATTGTTGCAGTGCATTGTGGGACTGTGGGGTTGGAACCCTCACCGCTCTGGTGTGGGGTGTACAGCGGTTTGTCCGTCTGGATGAACAGAAAGCCGTTGGTGCGGCTGATCGACACAGACAGGTGCTGGTTGATCTCTGGTGATTGGACGTGTAAGATCACATGACTCACACTCTTCCCCAGCTGACCTGGGAGCAGCTGCAGACAGAAACACACGGTGAGGATCAAACCCTCGGCGGACCGTCGGCCGTGACGTGTGCATCGAGCCTGACCCGCAGTTTGGCAGCAGCCTGGTGGTTGTTCACGGCGTTGAGGGTCACGACTTCCCGAGACAGGACCACGTGATCCGGAGCCATGGAGGTCTTCAAGAACACGTAGACCGTCACTGCCTCGGTGTAGCCGAACAGCTGCAGCAGCACCGTCTCCTCCGCATCCAGACGCAGAGACAGGGGGGCCGTGATCAGGTATCTGAGGGCCCGACACACCTTTACTCATGTGATCAGGTACCTCAGGGCCCGACACACCTTTACACATGTGGTCAGGTACCTGAGGGCCCGACACACCTTTACACATGTGGTCAGGTACCTGAGGGCCCGACACACCTTTACTCATGTGGTCAGGTACCTCAGGGCCCGACACACCTTTACACATGTGGTCAGGTACCTGAGGGCCCGACACACCTTTACACATGTGGTCAGGTACCTGAGGGCCCGACACACCTTTACTCATGTGGTCAGGTACCTCAGGGCCCGACACACCTTTACACATGTGGTCAGGTACCTGAGGGCCCAACACACCTTTAAACATGTGGTCAGGTACCTCAGGGCCCGACACACCTTTACTCATGTGGTCAGGTACCTCAGGGCCCGACACACCTTTACTCATGTGGTCAGGTACCTCAGGGCCCGACACACCTTTACACATGTGGTCAGGTACCTGAGGGCCCGACACACCTTTACTCATGTGGTCAGGTACCTGAGGGCCCGACACACCTTTACTCATGTGGTCAGGTACCTCAGGGCCCGACACACCTTTACACATGTGGTCAGGTACCTCAGGGCCCGACACACCTTTACTCATGTGGTCAGGTACCTGAGGGCCCGACACACCTTTACTCATATGATTAGGTACCTCAGGGCCCGACACACCTTTACTCATGTGGTCAGGTACCTCAGGGCCCGACACACCTTTACACATGTGGTCAGGTACCTGAGGGCCCGACACACCTTTACTCATGTGGTCAGGTACCTCAGGGCCCGACACACCTTTACACATGTGGTCAGGTACCTGAGGGCCCGACACACCTTTACTCATGTGGTCAGGTACCTGAGGGCCCGACACACCTTTACTCATGTGGTCAGGTACCTCAGGGCCCGACACACCTTTACACATGTGGTCAGGTACCTGAGGGCCCGACACACCTTTACTCATATGATTAGGTACCTCAGGGCCCGACACACCTTTACTCATGTGGTCAGGTACCTCAGGGCCCGACACACCTTTACTCATGTGGTCAGGTACCTCAGGGCCCGACACACCTTTACACATGTGGTCAGGTACCTGAGGGCCCGACACCTTTACTCATGTGGTCAGGTACCTCAGGGCCCGACACACCTTTACTCATGTGGTCAGGTACCTCAGGGCCCGACACACCTTTACTCTAACTACTTTTCTAGTAAAAGGATACATTTCTAGTATCGGGATACTTTTCTGGTATCTGGATATTTTTCTAGTATCAGGATACTTTTCTAGTAATTCTAGTAACAGGATACTTTTCTAGTATCAGGATACTTTTCTAGTATCGGATACTTTTCTAATATTTCTAGTATTGGATACGTTTCTAATATTTGTAGTATCAGGATACTTTTCTAGTATTTCTGATATCAGGATACTTTTCTTGTATCAGCATACTTTTCTAGTATTTCTAGTAACAGGATACATTTCTAGTATCTGGATACTTTTCTGGTATTTCTAGTATCAGGATACTTTTAAAGTATCTGGATACTTTTCTAGTATCAGGATACTTTTCTGGTATTTATAGTATCTGGATACTTTTCTGGTATTTCTAGTATCAGGATACTTTTATAGTATCTGGATACTTTTATAGTATCTGGATACTTTTCTGGTATTTCTAGTATCAGGATACTTTTCTAGTATCTGGATACTTTTCTAGTATCAGGATACTTTACTGGTATTTATAGTAACAGGATACTTTGTTAGTATTCCTATGTATGAGGATACTTTTTCTAGTATTTCTAATATCAGGATACTTTTCTAGTAACAGGATACTTTTCTACTATCAGGATACTTTTTTAATATTTCTAGTATGAGGATACTTTTCTAATATCAGGATACTTTTCTAGCATTTCTAATATCAGGATACTTTTATAATATCTGGATACTTTTCTAGCATTTCTAATATCAGGATACTTTTATAATATCTGGATACTTTTCAAGTATCTGGATACTTTTCTCGTATTTCTAATAACAGGATACTTTTCTACTATCTGGATACTTTTCTCGTATTTCTAATAACAGGATACTATTCTACTATCTGGATACTTTTCTCGTATTTCTAATAACAGGATACTATTCTACTATCTGGATACTTTTCTCGTATTTCTAATAACAGGATACTTTTCTAGTATCTGGATACTTTTCTCGTATTTCTAATAACAGGATACTTTTATAATATCTGGATACTTTTCAAGTATCTGGATACTTTTCTCGTATTTCTAATAACAGGATACTTTTCTACTATCTGGATACTTTTCTCGTATTTCTAATAACAGGATACTTTTCTAGTATCTGATCCAGACTGTGCAACACTAACAAGGAGCAGGTTTTATTTCCTGAAATGATGAAATATTCTGCAAAAAAAAAACTGTTCCTCTGACTTTTTCTTTGCTCTTTAAAACTTGGACGTCCCCGAGATCAGACGTGTAGACAGAGTTTTAATGTCGAACATCTGTCAGCACGAGAATTATTATCTTTCATATTCTACAACATTCAGTCAGCTGGGTCGTTAACAAACAGTGTGACCATAGAGCAGGGAATAATAATAATAATAATCATCATCATCATCATAACAAAGTGGACTTACGATCTGGCGTTGGCCTCCGTCCTCCAGCAGAGACAACACACACACATGAGGAGGACACACACCTTCATCCTGACGGAGAACACACACTCTGGGGAGAAAACTGATCCATGAGACTGAGAGCAGATTTCTTTAAAGTTATTGATCAACTCGGCTATAAGCAAATATCTGAGTCATCAGAGAACAGGACAGAGGGGAACTGTGTGTGTGTGTGTGTGTGTGTGTGTGTGTGTGTGTGTGTGTGCGTGTGTACCAAAGGTGAGTTTACTCAGCCGGGGTTTTCTGATCTTACTTCACAGTGTTGTTGACTCGGGAATTCAGAAAGTTCAGATTTGTTTGTTTTCTGTACCAGCGTTGTGGTTTTAATAACTCGATCACGCTGCTTCAAAAGATTCACAAGAACATTTATATACAAAGTTCATATTCTCTTTAACTTCAAACAGCAAAGTGGCAGAAGAAGTATTTACGGTCACATGACTAGTAGTCCAGCAGCTCTAGGCCTGACAGGGTGATGAGGACCAGGACCAGGACCCAGACCAGGACCCAGACCAGGACCAGGACCAGGACCCGGACCCGGACCTGGACCAGGACCAGTACCAGCACCAGCTCAGGAGTTATGAGGACGGGTGTCCGAAAGCAGCAATAAATGTTTCAATAAGTAAATTAAACCCAGTCCGGTGCAGAACTGACCTCAGCCACCAGGTGGAGCCAAGACACCATGATTGGATCATCTACCTGCACAGCTGAGGCAGTCAAAATCAAGACTATAACACAGGTCCACCAGAGACCCAGGTCCACCTGAGACCCAGGTCCACCAGAGACCAAGAGACACAGGTCCACCTGAGACCCAGAGACACAGGTCCACCAGAGACCCAGGTCCACATGTGACCCAGAGACCCAGGTCCACCAGAGACCCAGGTCCACCTGAGACACAGACCCAGAGACACAGGTCCACCTGAGACCCAGACACAGGTCCACCAGAGACACAGGTCCAACTGAGACACAGAGACCCAGGTCCACCCGGGACCCAGAGACACAGGTCCACCTGAGACACAGAGACCCAGGTCCACCTGAGACCTGGAGACCTGGTCGTGAAGGGCCTCTGGCCTGGAAATCCAAAGAGTGTGTGTGTGTGTGTGTGTGTGTGTGTGTGTGTTAGCGATTAGCATTAGCAATTAGCATTAGTGATTTACATGCTAACTGAAGGCTCATGTATCCATAGGTCGCCTGGCTCCAGATCAGCCAATAACACCATTAAACTGCTATAGCCGGGTGGAGCCAGCAGATGGCAGTCGCTGCGTGGAACTGAAGCCAGCTAGCCGCCGGCTATCCGCCAGCTACTCTTGACGAAGCCCAATTAGCATCACTAGCACAGACGGAAAGGAGCCAGAATTACCTTAAAACAGAGACAGACAGACAGACAGACAGCAGCAGACAGGCAGACAGGCAGACAGGCAGCAGACAGACAGGTAGCAGACAGGCAGCAGACGGACAGACAGACAGGTAGCAGACAGACAGCAGCAGACAGGCAGGCAGACAGACAGACAGCAGCAGACAGGCAGCAGACGGACAGACAGACAGGTAGCAGACAGACAGACAGCAGCAGACAGGCAGGCAGACAGACAGGTAGCAGACAGACAGACAGCAGCAGACAGGCAGCAGACAGCCAGACAGGTAGCAGACAGGCAGCAGACAGGTAACAGACAGACAGACAGCAGCAGACAGGCAGCAGACAGACAGACAGGTAGCAGACAGGAAGCAGACAGACAGACTACTGTTTTGGTATTAATTGGCGGTAAAAACATGAACATAAAACTTGTGTTGTGAACTAACAGATGGAACAAACCACTAAGAGGGGAGGTGGAATAGTCCAAGTGGTGCCGGCCTTTGTAACATGTATTAAACATGAAAGAATGCAGCTCTGTCGGCCTGATTACATATGACACGATGGATGAGTGTCTGCTGTTTGTCGCTGGTTGTACTCATTCCACTGACGGTAGACCTGCAGGAACCAGGTTTTTCTAGACCAACAGGATCCACAAACAAAAACACATTCAGGAAGTGCTGACTCACGGTTTCAGGACTCGAGGCTCGTATTTTAGAGTTGTACGGTTCCTCATGTCGGTAATGTTAGTATCGTGACATTAGAATACTTTAGTACAAGTACCTCAAACAGTACCTGAGTGAATGTACTTGACAGATATGAGCGGAAGTAAATACTTTATTAGGATTATAGAGGTTCAAATACAATGTTGTTTATAGACCACAGCATACTTCATATACCAATACATGTGTCAGATATGACCTTATACATCTACAGCGATAAAGTGACAGTTGAATTATATTCTGGGCATAAAGTACATCTCATGTTAATATTCACATTCTTTCTTTGACAGTTTATTTACATCACATGAAGACAAGGAGCTGCGTTTCATCTTTCATTTGATTATTTAACAACATATTTATACAGAAAACCAGGGAAGCAAATCCTGCAGAAACATTTACAAAGATTAGAAACTTCTAATATTTACTTGCGGGTGACGACTGAACATGTCTGAAACCCAATTTGGGTCCCAACCCAACTGACATGAACCAATAATAATATTAATAACAATAAATTTCAGGTTCTGCCTATTTTAATCCATGATGAACTTTAAAGGAATCTGGTGAGTTTTTACTGGATTGAGGCTTCTGGTTGGTCGATACGAAGACACCAGAATAACATGTTAGCATGCAGCTAGCATTGAGAAGTCTCGATAGAAGTCGTGTTAGCTTGCTGACGCTGTGGCGACCGGTGGGGATGTCGAACCACACCCCCTGAGATCACGTGGTATTAACATACCTCCAAGTTGTTTCGGCGCCTACAAGTTTTTTTTTGCCACGTAGTAGGTAGCTCTCCCAGCTAACTTGTTTGCTACAAAAGCAGTGAGTAAGATTGCTAAGGGGTCACCTGTACGCCCTTGGGTGCTGTGTTGTTGACATGAACACAGAGATTAGAGACCTCCTTAAATACATGCTGAAGTATTTCATATCCCTGAATACCATGTGAGCTTTAGCATCAGGTGTGCTAACCTGTTAGCATGGTGGTCTGTAAAGGGACCACCAGAAGATCAACCAGAAACTCGTTGGACTCCTGTTAAGGAGCCTCAGCGCTCCAACTGCAGCGCTCCCTAGTCTTCGACACACACATTACAACCCTGTGACAGCATGCAAACCAACGCACGACATCATCGTCTCACAGATACTGAAATACTGACGACACGGGCCGATACCGCGTCCCATCATGCAACTGTTGTAGGAATCTGTCAATCTGTCAGTTCAAAAAACAACTGTGTTATCTTGTACGTGTGTGTGTGTGTGTGTGTTCATGCATGTAATGTACAAACTTCTGACCATTTAGATCATGTAACTTGTCATCAGCTGATGGTGTCTAGCTGTTGGCGTCTTCTTTAGATTGTTACCGTGGTAAACCGAGTCCTCGCAGTGCCGGGAAAGGGAAACCTGCTGAAGCACTTTGAGTCAATGTCTGAAAGTGCTTCATTGATTTAAGTGTTTGGGAACGTTCTGCCAGAATATATTATATGCATGCCATGACCATCACGCTACAGGGATTTGAATGAGAGAATGTCCCTTCTACTCGGTTTTATTTCTATGTTCTCCGGATTCATCTGGCTACCTGGTAACTACCGTCATGGTCTCGCTGTGTCCAAACCCCGAAGTTAGAAGACACCCATCTGTGCACCCGTCTGTCCACCCGTCCACCTGTCTGTCCGTCCGTCTTTCTGTCCGTCTGCCTGCCCGTCCGTCCGTCTGCCCCCCCATCACAGCACCATGGTGGGGATGTGGTGGACCAGTGATGCTGGGTGGGGCATAGAGGTCAGCTGTGGGGGGTGAGGCGGAGGTGAGTGACCCGCGTGCACCACCACGCCCCCCACCGCGGCGCCGGCCTCTCCGGTGGGCCGGTGCCTGGCGCTCTTCTGGTGCGCCCTTAGGCCGGCCAGCTGCGAGTAGGCCGACTGGCACACGTGGCACTTGTAGGGGCGCTCGCCGGTGTGCAGCCGGACGTGGTTCCTCAGCGTGGACGACTGGCTGAAGCGCCGGTTGCAGAAGCGGCAGACGAAGGGTTTGTCCAGCGTGTGGATACGCATGTGGGAGCGCAGGTTGCTGCGGGAGTTGAACCCGCGGTGGCAGATGACACAACGCATGCGGCCCACGCTGGTGGAGGAGGAGGAAGAGGAGGAGGAGGATGATGAAGAGGAGGAAGAAGAGGAGCCTTCACAGGTGTGGAATTCATCTGGGAGGAAGAGGAGGAGAGACTGGTGTTGCATTCAAGGTACATTTACTCCTGATCATGTTAATAATAATCTGAATAATCTCAATAATCTGTACCGGTCTTGGTCTTCTTGCTCTGTTCTTCGTCTCCTCCAGGAATCCCGGGGATCCCCAGGAAGGTGTTGTGGGAATTTCCATACCAGACCAGCAGCTCCTGGTCCGGGGGGATCGTCTGAGGACAGAAACATCAAGTCGTCAAGTAGTCTGAAGGCCTGAGATGGAAACTGTTATCATATTATGTGTAGTTCCGAGACCGTTGGAGTTACTCTTTAACATTTCAGCCAGCAGAGGGCGACACATAGCTCAACTCTTCTTTATCGGTCTTGATTTTAATTGTCATATAACTCCGATTTTTAATTTGGCTTTATTTCATGTATTTGTTGTTGGAAGATTCCTTATGTGACTTTGAAATTTAATTCATACGATGTTTTCATTTATCTTTCCTGCCTTGTATGAAGCACATTTTGGACTTTATAGAATTATAAATAATATAATTATTTAAAGTGAAATATGAACAGGAGTTTCAGCACCCGAGGGGTTGTGCGGTGCATTCACTGACCTCCACTGCTTTGTAAAAGATGCTGCTGCCGATCTGGACCACCTCCAGGTTCTGCTCCTGCTCGTTCCTGGCACACTTGATGTAGGTCATCCAGCTCCTCTGGTCCTCCTGACTGGCGTCGATGAAATACCGGACGCTCCCGTCCTCGTTGAACACCTGACACAAAACGGGTTGTTGCATCAGGACTACAACTATCTGTGGTGTTGTGTTGGTATTATGTTGTGTTGTGTTTCTGTTGGTGTTGTGTTGTGTTGGTGTTGTGTTGGTATTATGTTGTGTTGTGTTGGTATTCTGTTGGTGTTGTGTTGTGTTGGTGTTGTGTTGTATTGGTGTTGTGTTGGTGTGGTGTTGGTGTTGTGTTGTGTTGATGTTGTGTTGTGTTGGTGTGGTGTTGTGTTGGTGTGGTGTTGGTGTTGGTGTTGTATTGTGTTGTGTTGGTGTTGTGTTGGTGTTATGTTGTGTTGTGTTGGTGTTGTGTTGGTGTTGTGTTGGTGTTGTGTTGTGTTGGTGTTGTGTTAGTGTTGTGTTGGTGTTGTGTTGTGTTGGTGTTGTGTTGTTGTTGTGTTGTGTTGGTGTGGTGTTGGTGTGGTGTTGGTCTTGTGTTGTGTTGGTGTTGTGTTGGTGTTGTGTTGGTGTTGTGTTGGTGTTGTGTTGGTGTGGTGTTGGTGTTGTGTTGGTGTTGGTGTTGGTGTTGGTGTGGTGTTGTGTTGGTGTTGTGTTGGTGTTGTGTTGGTGTTGTGTTGGTGTTGTGTTGGTGTTGGTGTTGTGTTGGTGTTGGTGTGGTGTTGTGTTGGTGTTGTGTTGGTGTTGTGTTGTGTTGGTGTTGTGTTGGTGTTGTGTTGGTGTTGGTGTTGTGTTGGTGTTGTGTTGGTGTTGTTTACCTCCCACATCAGATTGTTGTTCTTGTACAGGTCGATGTGTTCAGGGGAGATCAGGCGTCCAGTGAACGGACCCATCTCAGTTCCTGCCTTGATCCAGGTTTTAGAGAAAATCCCCAAACCTTCACCTTAAACCCAACACACACACACACACACACACACACACACACACACACACCGTTATATACGTTATAAAATGTGACAATGAAACACCAGAGAAAAATCATTATTTTGTATATTTGGTCGTGATGTTTGTGCTAAATAATAAAAACAATGAGAAGGCCAGACAGGTGAGGTGTGTGGATCTACATGTGAGGTGTGTGGATCTACAGGTGAGGTATGTGGATTTTGTGTGGTGTGTTGGTGTGGTGTTTGTGTTATGTGGGTGTGTGGTTGTGTGGTGTTGTGTTGGTTTGGTGTGGTGTGTGTGTTTGTGTGGTGTGTGTGGTTTGGTTGGTGTTGTGTTGGTTTGTGTGGTGTTGGTTGGTGTGGTGTTGGTGTTGTTTGTGGTGTGTGTTGGTTTGTGTTGGTGTGTGGTTGGTGTTGGTGTTGGTTGGTGTTGTGTTGGTGTGTTTACCTCCCAGCATAGTTGTTGATTCTGTACAGGTGATGTGTTCAGGGGAGATCAGGCGTAGTGAAGGCCATTCAGTATCCATGCCTTGATCAGGTGTTAGAGAATCCTCAAACTGTCAGGTGTAACGCATCGGACACACTCACAGTGCAGGGCATACACACAGGTGCAGGACAACACACCGTTGGATCTACTATGAGGTGTGCAATGGATACTACAGAGAAAGAGTGTTGGATCTACATGTGAGGTGTTTGGATCTACATGTGAGGTGTGTGGATCTACATGTGAGGTGTGTGGATCTACAGGTGAGGTGTGTGGATCTACAGGTGAGGTGTGTGGATCTACAGGTGAGGTGTGTGGATCTACAGGTGAGGTGTTGGATCTACAGGTGAGGTGTGTGGATCTACATGTGAGGTGTGTGGATCTACAGGTGAGGTGTGTGGATCTACAGGTGAGGTGTGTGGATCTACAGGTGAGGTGTGTGGATCTACAGTGAGGTGTGTGGATCTACAGGTGAGGTGTGTGGATCTACAGGTGAGGTGTGTGGATCTACAGGTGAGGTGTGTGGATCTACAGGTGAGGTGTGTGGATCTACAGGTGAGGTGTGTGGATCTACAGGTGAGGTGTGTGGATCTACAGTGTGAGGTGTGTGGATCTACAGGTGAGGTGTGTGGATCTACAGGTGAGGTGTGTGGATCTACAGGTGAGGTGTGTGGATCTACAGGTGAGGTGTGTGGATCTACAGGTGAGGTGTGTGGATCTACAGGTGAGGTGTGTGGATCTACAGGTGAGGTGTGTGGATCTACAGGTGAGGTGTGTGGATCTACAGGTGAGGTGTGTGGATCTACAGGTGAGGTGTGTGGATCTACAGGTGAGGTGTGTGGATCTACATGTGAGGTGTGTGGATCTACAGGTGAGGTGTGTGGATCTACAGGTGAGGTGTGTGGATCTACAGGTGAGGTGTGTGGATCTACATGTGAGGTGTGTGGATCTACATGTGAGGTGTTGGATCTACAGGTGAGGTGTGTGGATCTACAGGTGAGGTGTGTGGATCTACAGGTGAGGTGTTGGATCTACAGGTGAGGTGTGTGGATCTACAGGTGAGGTGTGTGGATCTACAGGTGAGGTGTTGGATCTACAGGTGAGGTGTGTGGATCTACAGGTGAGGTGTGTGGATCTACAGGTGAGGTGTGTGGATCTACAGGTGAGGTGTTGGATCTACAGGTGAGGTGTGTGGATCTACAGGTGAGGTGTTGGATCTACAGGTGAGGTGTTGGATCTACAGGTGAGGTGTGTGGATCTACATGTGAGGTGTGTGGATCTACATGTGAGGTGTGTGGATCTACAGGTGAGGTGTGTGGATCTACAGGTGAGGTGTTGGATCTACAGGTGAGGTGTGTGGATCTACAGGTGAGGTGTGTGGATCTACAGGTGAGGTGTGTGGATCTACATGTGAGGTGTTGGATCTACAGGTGAGGTGTGTGGATCTACAGGTGAGGTGTGTGGATCTACAGGTGAGGTGTTGGATCTACAGGTGAGGTGTGTGGATCTACAGGTGAGGTGTTGGATCTACATGTGAGGTGTGTGGATCTACAGGTGAGGTGTTGGATCTACATGTGAGGTGTTGGATCTACATGTGAGGTGTGTGGATCTACAGGTGAGGTGTGTGGATCTACATGTGAGGTGTTGGATCTACATGTGAGGTGTGTGGATCTACATGTGAGGTGTGTGGATCTACAGGTGAGGTGTTGGATCTACAGGTGAGGTGTGTGGATCTACAGGTGAGGTGTCTGGATCTACAGGTGAGGTGTCTGGATCTACATGTGAGGTGTTGGATCTACAGGTGAGGTGTGTGGATCTACATGTGAGGTGTTGGATCTATATGTGAGGTGTGTGGATCTACAGGTGAGGTGTGTGGATCTACAGGTGAGGTGTGTGGATCTACATGTGAGGTGTTGGATCTACAGGTGAGGTGTGTGGATCTACATGTGAGGTGTTGGATCTACAGGTGAGGTGTGTGGATCTACATGTGAGGTGTTGGATCTACAGGTGAGGTGTGTGGATCTACAGGTGAGGTGTTGGATCTACAGGTGAGGTGTGTGGATCTACAGGTGAGGTGTTGGATCTACAGGTGAGGTGTGTGGATCTACAGGTGAGGTGTGTGGATCTACAGGTGAGGTGTGTTGATCTACAGGTGAGGTGTGTGGATCTACAGGTGAGGTGTTGGATCTACAGGTGAGGTGTTGGATCTACAGGTGAGGTGTTGGATCTACAGGTGAGGTGTGGAGGTGTTTACCTGGGACGGAGCTCTGAGCGATGATCACCTCGCTGGGTAAAACCAGACTGGACAACTTCTGGACTTCTGACATGAAGAAATGAAAACACATTAATTGATTATAAAAGAAAAGAACCTCTTGACAGTAACAATGACGTCATCCGTCCCTCCCGTCTGCTCAGCTGTTCTGCAGGAGAACGTGTGTCTGGATGTTGTAAAGCAGAAGTTTCCCACAAACAGTGAAAGCAGCATGATGCTGAGCCTTGGCACACGGAGAAAGGAGGTTAAGTGCTCCTTTTTTCTCCTTCAATAGTCGCATTTTGTGCCGCGGCTCCGCCCGCCGCCCGCGGCGCCGGCGGACAAATCTCAATTCATGTTGCAGATCAGAGAGCTCCAAGTGCGGACGAGTCTCGCGCGGAGAGACCTATCGATACAATACTAACGAGTCTGCAATAAAGAGAATTAAATTACAGTTGAGAAGGAAAAGTGCGAAGCGCGGCGGAGAAGTGTCGCCGCCGGTTTCACGGTCGCCGCGGAGCGTGAAACCGGCGGCGACGTTAAGTAGAAAAGAGATTAAAACGCAGATAAAAGTGGGAGATAATCCGAATTCTAAACCAGAGGAGAAGAAAGGAGGAGAAAGTCATGAATGCCATCAGGAGCGAGTTGAGCGGATTCCGTCCACACGACGCAGAAACCGGATTTACATTCCTGCGCAGCGACCGCAGCAGAAAGAATCCGGTAGAACCGAACCGGGAGGGTCGGGACCCCCGGGCCAACGTCCGCCGGGCTCTCAGAAATCGTTCCTAACGAATTCTACCGAAAACAGAAACGAATTTCACAAAAACATTAAAGTAGAGAATTTAAAAAGAATTAATAAACGAGAGAGAAAAGGCCGCGAGCGCAGCTTTGTTTTATTTCTATTTCGATGTTGACGGATCAATATTAATATTGATATTTAGTCACATCATTACGATCACTTTTAATAATTAATACACATTATTAAACCCACAATTAATCCATCCACGAGTTAATGAGCACGGAATTAAGGATGCTGGAGGAAAAACTGATGCGTCACAACGCGGCTTCTCGGCGATCAAACGCTCTGATCCGTTATTGATCAGTCATTGATAGGCTCGTCGACAGGCTCATTAATTAACAATAATTCATATTATAATTCGCATTAATTTATTTGACATATTTCGACAGAAAAGACTTAACAGAAATTAAAAATTATGATCTGCAGCGTGTTGTAAGAATTCTATCATTTACTTATTGTTTAATACAAATCTAATAAAACCAAATCATTCATAAAATAAAACGTGATGAATGTCGGTATTTAATTAAATCTTGAGTCAGAGTGACGTCATGATTGATCGGGATCGATCAGACGGTTAACGGACCAGCAGGTGGATTTAATTGGTTAATTGGTTTCGTCGTCACGTACCTCCGGAGAAGGACTGCGCGAGCACCTCGGCGGTGAACGCGGTCTTGGGGCTCGCGCCCGGCGCCGTGCGGGGGTCCTCGTGCTGCTGCGGCAGGTGGTGGTGCTGCTCGCCGAGCACGTGCCTCCAGCGGCCGTACAGGAAGCTGTGCAGGATGTCCGAGGTGATGATGTCCGCCAGGGAGAGCGGCGGCTTGAAGCCGGGCTTCAGGCCCAGCGACGAGCCGGGCAGCACGGAGCCCATAGCGGGGCGGGAGGCGCCGGGGCCGGGAGCTGCAGAGGGAGCCGGGGGCAGGGGACCGGAGGAGACCGAGGGGACCGGGTCCTCCAGGGGATCAAACTTTACAAAAAAAAAACCCGGAGGCAGAGTGCGGAGCGAGTCCACCGGTGGTTTCTCCGTTTTTAACGGGAAGTGGTGACGTCGCTGCCGGTATTATTCTGCGGATGAAGGAAGAGTTCAGAGTGATGCGGGTCTCCGAGGGACCGGGTCTATATACAGCCCGTCTGTCTGAAGTCACCTCCTCCAGCATTTCTAGACAGAGGAGGAGGGAGGTGTGTGTGTGTGTGTGTGTGTGTGTGTGGTGAGTGAGTGAGTGAGTGAGTGAGTGAGTGAGTGAGTGAGTGAGTGAGTGAGTGAGTGAGTGAGTGAGTGAGAGAGAGAGAGAGAGAGAGAGAGAGAGAGAGAGAGAGAGAGAGAGAGAGAGAGAGAGAGAGAGAGAGAGAGAGCGCTGACCTCAGACCAGCAGTTAGAGACCTGGTTGCTGGTCCTCGACTTGGACCGGGATCCTGGACTCATTTAGAATACTTGGTAGTGATACGTTCAGGTGACCCGGACCGAACCGGATCACTTCTGGACCTGTGAACACATTAAAACACATTTAATGATTTTTAAATTAATCTAAAAAATATAAATTTCAGGAAAAAAACTCGTCGTCAAACTGATCCCGTATTGAACGCGTCACGAAGCTCAGTCTGGAAGGTGATGTTCCGGATGCTGTAACACAAAAAAAGAACCAGGTCCAGTTCCAGGACCAGGACCAGGTCCAGATCCTCTGAAGAACCGTTTTTAATTTATATTTAAAAAACATTTACAAATGATAAAATGTATAATTTACAATGGGTTTTAAGTGAAGCTGCAGAAGGCTCTACAAGCAGGATGATAGTATTAAAAGTACTATGATAGTATTAATACTATAGTATTAGTACTGTGAGTCAGCAGGTTTACTCACCTGTAGAGACGAGGTGAATTATCTTATTCAGAAACACAACGTAGATATTTGAAAAGCTGACGGTTTAAATACCAATTTACTTCAGTGATAATATGAATATAATATAATATAATAATCATAACAATAATACTATTAACAGGCAGTATATTTGTGTTTCACTGATTAATAAAACTAAACATCATTACTACATTTTTACATTTCTACTACTTTTACTTTACTTAAACGTAAAATCTTCAATGGTGGAATGTGAGCTGAGGAGGAGAGAGGAGGAGAGGAGAAGGAGGTGTGCAGCAGTGTGAGTGACAGAGCAGGAAAACAGATTAGAGGAGAGATTACCACGACAACAGCTGCTTTCTTCATCCCTCCATTCAGCCTCCTCCTCCTCCTCCTCCCGTCGTCTCCCAACACGATTATTATTCTCCCTTTCACTCTGATCTGTATTTATGAGCTTTTAAACATTTATTGTCTACACACACACACACACACACACACACACACACACACACACACACACACACACACACACACACACACACACACACACACACACACACACACACACACACACACACACACACACACACACACACACAGTCTGTCGTTGAAACATGATTTTAATTTGGGTTTAATTCATAAATTATGATTTTAAAGAGCAGATTATTATTTCTGAGAATGCTGAATTCAATAAATTAATTACTAACGAGGAGAAATGAGAAAATAATAAAAATGTTTATTCTGAATCATATATTTAATAAATCTTTTTACAGATGAAAGTGAAGCACATTGTTAATAATTCAACCTGTTTATGTGACTGATGAAGTCTTCTAGGCTAATTTCATATTTTATTTAAACATTAATTTTATAAAATAATATATAGAAAAATATTAATCTGAATGTGATTCTGCCCATTTTCCTTCTTCCTTCATATAAATATGATTTTATATTTGATGTGTCCGTATTTACAACATTAGTAATATTATTATTACATTTTCTTTTTTCTTTATTTTCCACATATTGTCCTCCGGCGGCTCGGTGCGTCGTGTAGCCGCTCGGAGGGCTCCTCCGGCGGCCGCGGCCCCGGCTCGGCCCCGCCGGCGCCCCGGAGCTCCGCCGCTACGCGCGCTTTTGTCCGCGAGACGTCGGAGAAGAAAGGCGAGAAAATCCGGGAATAATGGAGGATTTGCAAATGTTTTTCAATTGATTTGACTCAATGAAGGTTTTCTTTCTTTCTTTAGAGTTTGGCTGCAGCCGCCACGCACGCCACGCACGCGGGCCGAGCGGGAGTTTCTTAATGGAGAGGAGCGTCTTCATTGAAGGAGGCGGACACGCTTAATGAGCTTCTAATCTAAAGGAGGACCTCAGCCAATCAGAACGCTCCGATCAGAGAGGACGACGGGAAGTCAGGAGGCAGGTGACTGGCACGCGTAACTACAAGAGGAGGAGGGGGGAGGAGGTGGAGGAGAGGGGACAGAGAGAGAGGAGGAGGAGAGAGACAGAATGAGTAGAGGGGGAGAGAGGAGGTGGAGGAGAGGAGGAGGTGAGGGGGGCGAGAGAGGAAGTGGAGGCGAGGGGGGAGAGAGAGAGAGAGAAGAGGAGAGAGACAGAATGAGTAGAGGGGGAGAGAGGAGGTGGAGGAGAGGAGGAGAGAGAGGAGGTGGGGGTGAGGAGGGAGAGAGAGGAGGTGGAGGAAGGGAGAGAGAGCGAGATGGAGAGAGACAGAATGAGGAAGGGGGAGAGGAGGTGAGGGGGCGAGAGAGGAGGTGGAAGTGAGGGGGGAGAGGGAGAGGAGGAGGTGGAGGAGAGGGGGGGGAGAGGAGGTGGAGAGAGGAGGAGGAGAGAGAGGAGGTGGAGGAGGAGAGGAGGAGAGAGATGAGGTGGAGGAGGAGAGGGGGAGAGAGAGGAGGTGGAGGAGAGGAGGAGGTGGAGAGAGAGGAGGTGGAGGAGGAGAGGAGGAGAGAGAGGAGGTGGAGGAGGAGAGGAGGAGAGAGATGAGGTGGAGGAGGAGAGAGATGAGGTGGAGGAGGAGAGGGGGAGAGAGAGGAGGTGGAGGAGAGGGGGAGAGGAGGAGGTGAGGAGAGAGGGGGTGGAGGAGGTGATGTGTTCTTCCAGCAGGTTACTGATCTACGACATAACTTGAACGGAAACACCAGGTTCATTAAACGTTAGCAACACCAACGTTAGCTTTAGACGACTAAACCAACGCTAGCGTCTTTGTTTCAGTCGGAGGAGCTTCTCGGCTCCACACTGCGGTCTCAGAGCATCATGGGAAACATTTGGACTGGATCCAGATCGCCATCACTTTAATGTTTAATCAGGTCTGACAGAGTTCAACTGTACTTACAGAGCTGCTTCCTGTACTTTATGACCCCCCCCCCCCCCCCACACACACACACACACACACACACACACACACAGAGTTGTTGTTTCCCATCCGATTCCTCCATCACTCATCCTCCTTCTATATTACACATCTTTCACAATAAAAGTCGCTCTTTTCATTCTATTGTCTGATTCTGTCAAAATAAAAGCCTGAGGTGTGGATTCTGTTGGAACAGCTGGAGGTGTTACCTGGTGGGAGGTGTTACCTGGTGGGAGGTGTTACCTGGTGGGAGTCCGTCACCTTCGAGTTGAGTTCAGCTTGGATGGTTCTGGTTGTCTGGAGAACGTTGACTTCCTGGATGACTCCCATGTGACCTACGACATCTGCAGCTCTGTTCGGCGACATCATCAGGTCACGGCGCCTGATCAACGTCTTTAATCCAGATGAAGCAGATAAACTGGAGCACCTGTTAATGGTCAATTTCATTGTGAGAGCAAAAAACCTCCACTAGCACTTCAGAGGTAAATATAATGGCCGCTGATCCAAAATTATTAATGTAAAGGCGTCAGTCAGGCGTTAGCGAGGTTCGATGGATCGTAGGTTAGTAGAGGCCATGGATCGTAGGTAGAGCACGGATCGTAGGTTAGTAGAGGCCACGGATCGTAGGTAGAGCACGGATCGTAGGTTAGTAGAGGCCACGGATCGTAGGTAGAGCACGGATCGTAGGTTAGTAGAGGCCACGGATCGTAGGTTTAACATTAGATGGAGATAATCTGGATGTTGTATCTGAAGTGTTTCTGCGGTGGTTCAACGCTGCAGAAGATGACGCTTCATTGATCCCTGGAGGTCAGTCAGTGTTTGTGATTACAGTTAGTCTTAATGACAGATGACATCACACGCTCAGACCATCTGTCTCTGGGAACATGAATAAATGATGAACCCCCATTTACACACACACACACACACACACACACACACACACACACACTTTCACTGGTTCAACCGGAGGTCTGGTCACCGCCAGTGTGGTGGACAACACGAGTCAACGTAGGGTTTAGAAGTGACGCATCGTCTAAACCTAACTTTGGTTTTGTGGTACACACTAACGTAGGTTTGGTCGTACACACTAACGTAGGTTTTGTCGTACATACTAACGTAGGTTTTGTGGTACATACTAACGTAGGTTTTGTGGTACACACTAACGTAGGTTTGGTCGTACACACCAACGTAGGTTTTGTCGTCTAAAGTCAACGTAAGTTTTATGGTACATACTAACGTAGGTTTTGTGGTACACACTAACATACATTTTGTCGTACACACTAACGTAGGTTTTGTGGTACACACTAACGTAGGTTTTGTCGTACACACTAACGTAGGTTTTGTCATACACACTAACATTACGTTTTGTCGTACACACTAACGTAGGTTTTTTGGTACACTAACATACATTTTGTCATACACACTAACGTAGGTTTGGTCGTACACACCAACGTAGGTTTTGTCATCTAAAGTCAAAGTAAAGTTTTATGGTACACACTAACGTAGGTTTTATGGTACACACTAACGTAGGTAATGTCGTACACACTAACGTAGGTTTTGTCGTACACACTAACATACGTTTTGTCGTACATACTAACCTAGGTTTTGTCGTCCAAAGTCAACGTAAGTTTTATGGTACACACTAACGTAGGTTTTGTTGTACACACTAACATACATTTTGTCGTACACACTAACGTAGGTTTTTTGGTACACTAACATACATTTTGTCATACACACTAACGTAGGTTTTGTGGTACACACTAACGTAGGTTTTGTCGTACATACTAATGTAGGTTTTGTCATACACACTAACATACATTTTGTCGTACATACTAACGTAGGTTTTTTGGTACACACTAACATACATTTTGTCGTACATACTAACGTAGGTTTTGTCGTACATGCTAACGTAGGTTTTGTCGTACACGCCAACGCAGGTTTTGTGGTACACACTAACGTAGGTTTTGTGGTACACACTAACGTAGGTTTTGTCGTACACACAAATGTAGGTTTTGTCGTACACACTAACATACGTTTTGTCGTACACACTAACATACGTTTTGTCGTACACACTAACGTAGGTTTTGTGGTACACACTAACATACATTTTGTCGTACATACTAACGTAGGTTTTGTCGTACATACTAACGTAGGTTTTGTGGTACACACTAACGTAGGTTTTGTGGTACACACTAACGTAGGTTTTGTCGTCTAAAGTCAACGTAAGTTTTGTGGTACACACTAACGTAGGTTTTGTGGTACACACTAACATACATTTTGTCGTACATACTAACGTAGATTTTTTGGTACACTAACATACATTTTGTCATACACACTAACGTAGGCTTTGTGGTACACACTAACGTAGGTTTTGTCGTACATACTAATGTAGGTTTTGTCATACACACTAACATACATTTTGTCGTACATACTAACGTAGGTTTTTTGGTACACACTAACATACATTTTGTCGTACATACTAACGTAGGTTTTGTCGTACATGCTAACGTAGGTTTGGTCGTACACACCAACGTAGGTTTTGTGGTACACACTAACTTAGGTTTTGTTGTACACACTAACGTAGGTTTTGTCGTACACACAAATGTAGGTTTTGTCGTACACACAAACGTAGGTTTTGTCGTACACACAAACGTAGGTTTTGTCATACACACTAACATACGTTTTGTCGTACACACTAACATACGTTTTGTGGTACACACTAACGTAGGTTTTGTGGTACACACTAACATACATTTTGTCGTACATACTAACGTAGGTTTTGTCGTACATACTAATGTAGGTTTTGTTGTCTAAAGTCAACGTAAGTTTTGTGGTACACACTAACGTAGGTTTTGTGGTACACACTAACATACATTTTGTCGTACATACTAACGTAGGTTTTGTGGTACATACTAACGTAGGTTTTATGGTACACACAAACGTAGGTTTTGTCGTACACTAACATACGTTTTGTCGTACCCACTAACGTACGTTTTGTCGTACATACTAACGTAGGTTTTGTCGTCCAAAGTCAACGTAAGTTTTATGGTACACACTAACGTAGGTTTTGTGGTACACACTAACATACATTTTGTCGTACATATTAACATAGGTTTTGTCGTACATGCTAATGTAGGTTTTGTTTTCTAAAGTCAACGTAGGTTTTGTGGTACACACGAACTTAGGTTTTGTTGTACACACTAACGTAGGTTTTGTGGTACACACTAACGTAGGTTTTGTCGTCTAAAGTCAACCTAGGTTTTGTGGTACACACTAACGTAGGTTTTGTCGTCTAAAGTCAACCTAGGTTTTGTGGTACACACTAACGTAGGTTTTGTGGTACACACTAACGTAGGTTTTGTCGTACACACAAACGTAGGTTTTGTGGTACACACTAACATACGTTTTGTCGTACACACTAACATACGTTTTGTCGTACATACTAACGTAGGTTTTGTCATACACACTAACATACATTTTGTCGTACATACTAATGTAGGTTTTGTCATACATACTAATGTAGGTTTTGTTGTCTAAAGTCAATGTAGGTTTTGTGGTACACACGAACTTAGGTTTTGTGGTACACACTAACGTAGGTTTTGTCGTCTGAAGTCAACGTAAGTTTTGTGGTACACACTAACGTAGGTTTTGTGGTACACACTAACATACATTTCGTCGTACATACTAACGTAAGTTTTGTGGTACACACTAACGTAGGTTTTGTGGTACACAATAACGTAGGTTTTGTGGTACACACTAACGTAGGTTTTGTCGTCTAAAGTCAACGTAGGTTTTGTGGTACACACTTACGTAGGTTTTGTGGTACACACTAACGTAGGTTTTGTGGTACACACTAACGTAGGTTTTGTCGTACACACTAACGTAGGTTTTGTCGTACACACTTACGTAGGTTTTGTGGTACACACTAACGTAGGTTTTGTGGTACACACTAACGTAGGTTTTGTCGTACACACTAACGTACGTTTTGTCGTACACATTAACGTACGTTTTGTGGTACACACGAACTTAGGTTTTGTGGTACACACTAACGTAGGTTTTGTCGTCTAAAGTCAACGTAAGTTTTGTGGTACACACTAACGTAGGTTTTGTGGTACACACTAACATACATTTCGTCGTACATACTAACGTAAGTTTTGTGGTACACACTAACGTAGGTTTTGTGGTACACAATAACGTAGGTTTTGTGGTACACACTACCGTAGGTTTTGTGGTACACACTAACGTAGGTTTTGTGGTACACACTAACGTAGGTTTTGTCGTCTAAAGTCAACGTAGGTTTTGTGGTACACACTTACGTAGGTTTTGTGGTACACACTAACGTAGGTTTTGTGGTACACACTAACGTAGGTTTTGTGGTACACACTAACGTAGGTTTTGTCGTACACACTAACGTACGTTTTGTCGTACACATTAACGTACGTTTTGTGGTACACACCAACGTAGGTTTTGTGGTACACACCAACGTAGGTTTTGTGGTACACACCAACGTAGGTGTTGTCGTACACACTAACGTAGGTTTTGTCGTACACACTAACGTACGTTTTGTCGTACACATTAACGTACGTTTTGTGGTACACACCAACGTAGGTTTTGTGGTACACACCAACGTAGGTTTTGTGGTACACACCAACGTAGGTGTTGTCGTACACACTAACATAGGTTTTGTGGTACCCACTAACATAGGTTTTGTCGTACACTAACATACGTTTTGTCGTACACACCAACGTAGGTTTTGTGGTACACACTAACGTAGGTTTTGTGGTACACACTAACGTAGGTTTTGTGGTACACACTAACATAGGTTTTGTGGTACACACTAACGTAGGTTTTGTGGTACACACTAACATAGGTTTTGTGGTACATACTAACGTAGGTTTTGTGGTACACACTAACGTAGGTTTTGTGGTACACACTAACATAGGTTTTGTGGTACATACTAACGTAGGTTTTGTGGTACACACTAACGTAGGTTTTGTGGTACACACTAACGTAGGTTTTGTGGTACACACTAACGTAGGTTTTGTGGTACACACTAACATAGGTTTTGTGGTACATACTAACGTAGGTTTTGTGGTCCACACCAACATTACTTTAAGGTTGTCCTGATAGCGTGGGATTTGTAGTTATGAGACTGGAGTGAAACACGGAGTCAGAAAGAATGAGCCTGTTTATTAGCCCTCATGTTAATCATCATCATCATCTTCCTCTCCCTCGGCCACCGACAGTCTCGTGGCTCGGGTTCATACACAACTCTATTGTCAATAGAATCTAATAGAAAAATCTGCAGGTTACAGTTAGGACGTCTGTCCATTAGAAAAACAACAGAAACCAAAAGGCTCCCCGTGGGCCCTTCAGGACCAGGGTTCGGGACTAGGAAGATCTAAGCCAGAGTGGACGGCTGGTGTCGTGTCCGGTCCTGCTTGTGGGACCTGGGTTACTGGTCTGGGACTGGTTGTACCAGTCGAGCAGGAGCCTGGACCCGGACCACGAGCCGCGTCCACTACAGCGTTTGCAATTATTTTTCACTACAGCTCTCCTCGCCGCGGCGCCGCCACACTTAACGAGCAGCGGGACGCTTCCACGCGCCTGCAATGAGGTCACATGGTTTCGGATTGCAGGTGCATTGAAGTCCCGCCGCCGGGCCGAAACGCGGTGGCGGCGTACGGACGGAGACAGACAGACAAGAAGAGAGAGAGACAGTTAGCCTAGCAGTCTTGAGAAAATAACACACACAGCTTCTGTTTGTTAGACAACATGTGAATTAAACAATATCATTTAAACAGGATAACAAAGCACATCGAACTGGAGAGCACCGCCAGGAAGTGGAAATTTACACAAACCATATATCGACAAACTGAATATTCAAAACTGGATAAAGAGATTTAAATAGACCCCGAACAGGAGAACTCATTATTATCGTCGTCATTATTATTATCATCGTCATCATCATCGACACACACGAGAAGCAGAACCACCGATTCAACTCAACCGCCGCCAGATCTACGTCAACGCAAGACAAACCTCTCTGTGGTCAGACGCTCGGCGCACGCACTCAAACGCACCATGCACACAACGCTAACACACACACACACACAGCTGACGTCTACGGAGGAACACTACTGCCTCGGATTCACGAGTTAAATACTCCCGTGTTCGTTTATTAGTCAGTAGGTAGAATCGGGGACGCCGACGCTGCTACATTCACCAGCGATGTCGTTACACTAGTAAACGAATAAAAGGCCTACGACAGTTAATTAGCAAATAACTAGCATCACTTCTTTGGAGTCAACTTTATTGTTATTTTTTTATCTAAATGGAGGAAATTCAAAAAACGTGGAATCACAAACGGGAGGCCGATTTTGTTTCTCTCGGCCATTTTTGCCATATGTCGTAAGTGCAGCGAGTTAGTGCGTTTAGTTAACACACATCGGACAAACATCCATAGTTTTTACTCTTTAACTCAACAAAACTTCGTAACGCACTTTCAGTGAAAGCTAATTCATACGGCTAAGCTAATGCGAAGAGACATTCAGCCGATGCTGCATTCACTTGCACCGCTCAGCTAGCGCACACAAAGTTTAGCTACGAGTTCACAAAACACTTGAGCTAACAAATATTCAGCTAACACTGCGTTTGCGTCACGTTGGGAAAATCTGAAAGTACGAACACAGACGCGCTATGTAAAGATGTTTATGCTAGCCGTGAAGTTATAGTAGATAAATGGATAAGAAGCTGAAATTAGCTATTTTTAATCGCCATTAGGTAAAGTGAGATGCGTAGGTTCTTTTTAATGAGTCGATTTGTTTTATTTTTGTTTTCTCGCCAATTATTCACGGACAGTTTTTAAATCGAAAATGGGACAATTTCACCATATTTCCAGAAATGTTCTTATGCGTGTTTGGTAAATGCTAACTCACGCTAAGCTAACGCGCAGTTAACCAACACGTCGCTTAGAAAAAACACGAAGAGACAAGTTTCAACGAATAAAACAACAGAAACGTTCCGACCACGGTTCTGTCCGCTAACACACAGTTGAGGTAACGCACATCTTTTTGCTAACCTGCGCGTTTAGCCAACACGCTAGTTTAGCCAACACATCGCAAATAGAATCAAAAACTTCATTGTTCAGCTACGTACACTTCTACAAACAAATGGGCAAAGTAGAAATGCAGAAGAACTAAATCACAACAACAATTAAGGTTCACGTTGTAAGAAACATCGTCCCGGTCGAGCGGAGCGGCAACGGTTTAAATCCTGTGGAAGACAAACTGTTTGACCACAGAGAGATCTGGCTTTAGACAACGCAATATAAATCTTCATTTATTCATCATTACATCGTAAAAACTAAAGGATCACTAGAGATACAGGAATAAGAACGATCATCAAACCAAACAGAAATCGCGTGGTTGCGCCTCCGAGACGGCGACTAAACAGGTAAAATTAAAATTAGATCGAGAACAAACAACAAACCCAGCGAGCACAAATTTAGTACAAAAAACACTTTTGTCTCTGACGGTAAAACATTAAATTTCCATCTGACGCTATTAAAATATTTCTAGGCGAAATAAAAAAAAATAACTGAGAGTCAACACACAATCTGACGCATGCTTTAAAACATTATCATGAACAAAATAATAATAATAATAATAATAATAATATCTGATTTTCTTACTCAAGACTGCTAAGCCTTTTACCGTTTTCTTATTGGAAAATAAAACTAGACAAAATATAGATTATACTGGATTTTTTTTGTTCAAAGCCACACTGATACATCTTTAAGTTCAAGTTTGATAAAAAATAAAACAAAAAGAAAAACCAGGTCTACACTGTGGAGAGACCAGAGGCTAGTCCAAAAAAATCTGCCCGACAAAATATCAACTTTGTAAGGTTAAAAAACAGAAAAGAAAAGAGTTCGTGATTTTTCAGTTAATCCTTAGTTTTTCTCTACAAAAAGAAGGAGGAAGCGGCAGAGCGTTGCTAGGAAACCCCGATTCGGTTGCCGTCGACGACCGTCCAAGGCCTTCACCGGTGAGGGAGGAGCCTCTAGTGATCCTGAAGAGACAGGAAATTACATCATTGTTGTACGTAAAGTTGTTGACATGTCTGGTCGATGATGGATCCTCGCTTTATTAATGCAAGATACAAAGTAGCTAACGTTAACGAGGTGACACCGTCGTGATGCGTTCAAATGTCATCTTGTAAAATGTAGTTTCCTGTTCAATAGAAGCTGGAAGCAGCTTAGAACCATTAAAACTATAACATTATATATCAGCAGATATTTAAAACTCCATCGAGGAGAGATGCCATGTTTCTAACACCAGAATGTTAGAAACATTTAAAATTTAAAACTCTACATTCAGATGTTAACAGAAGAACTACGTTTTACTTTACAATAAACTGACATTTATCCTTTTAAATTATAACTACTATTACTATAGAATATATTATTACTATAAAAATATATTGTTTCTCTATAGCATGATGACGAATAACTTCCTGTTTGATGTGTGTAATCGTTGACCTTTACTTATTACCTGTGTTACTTCCCGATGTGTTAACTTCATCTGCCATGTTTCTACACCGTGTTAGAACATTTACATTCTAAACTCTACATTCATGATGTTATACAAACTACGTGTGTTACTTTACAATACACTGTGTTATCCCGTGTGTTACTTCCCGTGTGTTACTTCCCGTGTGTTACTTCCTGTGTTTCCCGTGTGTTACTTCCCCTTCCTGTGTTTCCCGTGTGTTACTTCCCGTGTGTTACTTCCCGTGTGTTACTTCCCGTGTGTTACTTCCCGTGTGTTACTTCCTGTGTTTCCCGTGTGTTACTTCCCCTTCCTGTGTTTCCCGTGTGTTACTTCCCGTGTGTTACTTCCCGTGTGTTACTTCCCGTGTGTTACTTCCCGTGTGTTACTTCCCCTTCCTGTGTTTCCCGTGTGTTACTTCCCGTGTGTTACTTCCCTTGTGTTACTTCCCGTGTGTTACTTCCCATGTGTTACTTCCCGTGTGTTACTTCCCGTGTGTTACTTCCCGTGTGTTACTTCCCATGTTTCCCATATGTTACTTCCCTTATGTTACTTCCCGTGTTTCCCATATGTTACTTCCCTTATGTTACTTCCCGTGTGTTACTACCCTTATGTTACTTCCCGTGTGTTACTTCCCGTGTTTCCCGTGTGTTACTTCCTGTGTGTTACTTCCCTTATGTTACTTCCCGTGTGTTACTACCCTTATGTTACTTCCCGTGTGTTACTTCCCGTGTTTCCCGTGTGTTACTTCCCGTGTGTTACTTCCCTTGTGTTACTTCCCGTGTGTTACTTCCCTTGTGTTACTTCCCGTGTGTTACTTCCCGTGTGTTACTTCCCGTGTGTTACTTCCCGTGTGTTACTTCCCGTGTGTTACTTCCCGTGTTTCCTTCACGAGAATCCCGTGTGTTACTTCCCGTGTTTCCCATATGTTACTTCCCGTGTTTCCCATATGTTACTTCCCTTATGTTACTTCCCGTGTGTTACTACCCGTGTTTCCCTAATGTTACTTCCCATGTGTTACTTCCCGTGTTTCCCATATGTTACTTCCCTTATGTTACTTCCCGTGTGTTACTTCCCGTGTTTCCCATATGTTACTTCCCTTATGTTACTTCCCGTGTGTTACTTCCCGTGTTTCCCGTGTGTTACTTCCCGTGTGTGTACCTGTATCTGGGCGGCGTTCCACAGGTAGGGCTGCTGTCTGTAGTATTCTGCTAACGCTGCAGTGTAGTCTGGCACCGAACTCTGCTGGGAAGACTGACCTGGAGACATGAGGACATGTAGACATGAAGATACCAGGACACAAGGACATGAAGACAGGAAGACATGAGGACACAAAGACATGAGGACATGAAGCATGAAGACATGAAGCATATGACATGAGGACATGAAGACACAAGGACATGAGGACACAAGGACATAGAGACACAAGGACATAAAGACATTAAGACACAAGGACATGAAGACATGAGGACACGAGGACATGAGGACACAAGGACATGAAGACACAAGGAGATGAGGACACAAGGACATAAAGACACAAGGACATGAGGACACGAGGACATAAAGACACAAGGACATGAGGACACGAGGACATAAAGACACAAGGACATAAACGGACAGACGGACGGACAGACAGAGGGACAGACAGACGGGCAGAAGGAGGGACAGACAAACAGGCAGAAAGAGGGACGGACAGACAGACAGAGGGACAGACGGAGGCGTACTCTGTTTCTTGTAGTAGTCCTCCCAGGCCTTACTGTAGTCTGTCATCAGGCTCTGAGGCTGATTCTGTTGACCTGCACACACAAACAGGAAGTCTCACCGTGTTCATCATCATCAGCTGGAAGGAATGATGGAGATAGTGTGTGTGTGTTACCAGGATCTTGTTGTCCAGGGTTCTGCCAGCTCGTCTGGTAGGTGTTTCCCCAAACGCCAGTCAGGAAGGTCTGACCGCTGCCACAGCTACACACACACACACACACACACACACACACACACACACACACACACACACACACACACACACACACACACACACACACACACACACACACACACACACACACACACACACACACACACACACACACACACACACAAGTCGTCATCACACAAATCTCTCAAATGAATGTTTGAATGAGATGAAATATGAATATTAAACAGCAGCTACGTGTTGAGACAGAAAATTACATTCTCAACTCAAACTTTCATTCATCTTAGATGAAATGTCAAATAAATAAATATGTATACATTAATCTTATTGTCTTATTTGCAAAATGCCATATAAATGTAAATATTTGGAACAAAAACCCAACTTGAATTGGATCTGTTTTATGAGACTGAAGCTGGTTTGTTTGGGTTTAACCTCCAGCTACATCGTCTGTTGTTAGCTCCATGTGGGTGTAAGAGTGAGACGGGTGAGAGTGAGACAGGTCTTACTTCTGGTGTGCAGCAGGACCCTGAGTGAAGGGACTGAAGCCGAAACCTCCGTTACTCATGATCCCTGAACCCTGCAATCAGAGACTGCAATCTGTTAGCATTCAAACTTCAGGCTCTTAAATCGCAGGATTTCTGAATGGAGTCTGGTGAGAGTTATTCAGTGAGTATTTGTACTCATTAAGGGTCTGTGGATTGTTTTTCTTGAATATGAAAGCATTCATTCACCGGGACATCCGGAGGATCAGAGCCCAGAATGGTTCAGACTCTGATCCTGGACCCTTAGAATCCAGCTGGGACTGCTGAGCAGGAATGTTTGGAGGTGCGTTTGTTTACGTACCCCGATCTTGTCATCTATGAGCTGGCGGGCCAGGTCCATCTGCTGGGCGGTGCCCCGGATGGTGAAGACCCGGGTGTTGGGGTCTGTGGAGGGGGGCGGGTTCCTCTGCAGCTCCACGTGGGCCCCAGACTGCTGGTTAATACTCTTAATGGTCTCGCCTCCTGCAGACACACAGTACTACATCAGGTACAAGTACTTGCTCCAGAGTACTACATGAATAAATACCATTATAGTACAGAGGCTAATAAATAACTGAGATTAAAGTCGTCAGTTAAACAGAAGGAATATTAAAAACTAAAATGCTTATTATGAAATAATAATCTGATGAATCAAATAAATACTAACAAACTCATTCTTGTTTTTAGCTCCGATTTAAATATTTGTATGTAACTGTTCCTATTTAACATTAAATTAGACATGTGTTTAATGATGCGTTCCAATCTGACGTGTGTGTGTGTGTGTGTGTGTGTGAGTGTGTGTGTGTGTGTGAGTGAGTGTGTGTGTATGTGTGAGTGAGTGTGTGTATGAGTGTGTGTGTGTGAGTGTGTGTGTGTGTGTGAGTGAGTGTGTGTGTGTGTGTGAGTGAGTGTGTGTATGAGTGTGTGTGTGTCCAACAGAAAGTGCTGACTAACAATGGAGCACCAGACGACACACTAACAGAACATATGGTGTTTGAATGTCCCCTACTTGACATCTCTCTTTTCTGGGCTTTTATTGTGAAGGCTGCAGCTCGACCCCCGTTGACCTCCACGCAGGCGGATGAATGGTGGATATTTCTAAGCGGTTTCTAAATAGAGGCTGAGTGGGGCTGACGGAGCGGCTGTTCTCTTTCAGGGTCCGAGCCACTCGATGCCAGCAACGTTTAAATAAAGAGCAAATAAAAGCATGAACTTATCAGCTGCACCGCCAGCACCATGACTCAGCATTAATGGAAACTCAGCTAATAAAAACGACTCTTAACTGTCGTGGTGATGTCACGAAATCAAATCCGTGAGGGGGATACGATATCCCGATAAATATCTGGAGGCAAAAATCTAAAACGTCAGGAAACGTGAAGGAATAATGGATGAAAGAACACGGAAGTTAAAATGAAAACAATGAATGAATACATTTCTTTTAAATAATTAACATGTTTCATGTATTCTATCTGATGTATCTATACTTTGTTGAGTTGTGATTTCTTTGATAGTGAACTTCATATTTACAACCAGACTTCACATTAAACAGCCTTTATTAAGACTGTGTAAAACAGCGCCCCCACTGCCCATCAGTACCCGTTCAGGTGGAGGGTGGTACTGCAGCAGGGAGACAGAAACCCACTAAATGATAAAGAATCAGAATGAAGTTCTGTGAGAAGTTGATGAGGGGAAGCTGCTGAAAGCAGGAAGACCACACAGTAAGTGTAGAAAGCTCTGGTTGAGTTGAAGTGGTGGTTCCTGAGAAACCCAGTAAAACCAGATACTTTTCTAGTACCGGGATGATTTTCTAGTGGTAGTTCAGGTGTGACGAAGAGTCCTCCTACCTTTGCCGATGACCAGGCCACACTTGTCGGCAGGGATGGTGTAGGTCACTTCCTGTAGTGGACCGGGGGATCCCATCGTCCAATCACCACGACCTCTGACCCTCCCACCTCGCAGGGCGGAGCCAAAACCATCACGCTCCTACACACGCACACGCGCACACACACACACACACACACACACACACACACACACACACACACACACAGTCACAGGTGTGTGTGAGTGAGAGATAGAGTGAGAGTGAGTGTGTGAGAGAGAGAGATTGTGTGTGTGTGTGTGTGTGTGTGTGAGAGAGGAGGAGAGAGTGAGAGTGTGTGTGTGTGTGTGTGAGAGAGAGAGAGGAGAGAGTGAGTGTGTGTGTGTGTGTGTGCGCGTGTGTGTGTGTGTGTGAGAGAGAGAGGAGAGAGTGAGAGTGTGTGTGTGTGTGTGTGTGTGTGTGAGAGAGAGAGGAGAGAGTGAGCGTGTGTGTGTGTGTGTGTGTGTGTGTGTGTGTGTGAGAGAGAGAGGAGAGAGTGAGTGTGTGTGTGTGTGAGAGAGAGAGGAGAGAGTGAGAATGTGTGTATGTGTGTGTGAGAGAGAGAGGAGAGAGTGAGAGTGTGTGTGTGTGTGTGTGAGAGAGAGAGGAGAGAGTGAGAGTGTGTGTATGTGCGTTACCTGAGCGGTCTGGATGAGCTCATTGATGAGGTGGACAGCGTGCTGACAGCGGTCTGGCTGACCCATCACCATGGCAACACGCTCTGGACTGATGCCATCATCTGGAGAACACAAAGAAAGGTCAGAGGTCAAAACCCTTTAATCGGTATCCACCTGGTTCAATCTGGATTATACTGGTGTAAAGAGGCTAGTTTTAACCTGGAATCAATGTGGACGGGATTATACTGACTCAGTGGGAGTAGTTTAATCCGGATTATACTGACTCAGTGGGAGTAGTTTAATCCGGATTATACTGACTCAGTGGGAGTAGTTTAATCCGGATTATACTGACTCAGTGGGAGTAGTTTAATCCGGATTATACTGACTCAGTAGGAGTAGTTTAATCTGTTTATAGTGGTGTAAACACACTCTTTAAACTGGATTAAACTGGTTTATATTGCTGTAACTCATTTAGTTAGTCTATCCTTATGTTTAACACACTAGTTATTTATTAACTGGATTATACTGGTGTTAAAAGACCAGTATGAACTGGGTTTACTGGTGTAAACAGACCTGCTTTGAACTGGATCCGGACACCGGCATCGTTCTGGATCTTCTTGATCATTTCTCCGTTCCTGCCGATCACGATGCCGACAGCAAACCTGGGGACTGGAACCTGCAGAGAGACGGACTAGACATGAATGCACCTTTTTAATAGCGGTTCAGAAGGACACTCAAACAGACTAGCTGCTTACAAATGCTAACAGTGTGCGTTTGTTTGTGCATGTCGTACATCCAGGCTGGTTCCTCCCAGGCGGGCGCTGAAGTCATTGCGTCCTGACCTGAAATCTCCGTCCTTCTCCCTGATCACCTCCAACACCAGCTCCCTCGCTGCCTGCAGGAGCAGAGAGTTTAAATACTTCAGTGAAGGAGAATACATCCTGTGTACTCCTGTACTTAAGAATGATCTGCTGACCAAACACCAAACCTCCTGCTGGAATGTGACTGGTTTCACTGGATCTAGCAAGACCCAAGTAAGTTGGTTTACCCCAAAATAAACCATTTATCTGTGATTTAATATCAATAACCAGATGTAAAGGATGCTGAAATAACTCCATCATGATGGTGATCACTAAAAAGTGTTGAGTCATGCTTTGCTAGGTGCAAGACCACAAGATAACTACTGTTAAAACGCTGGTTTTCTGAATGGAGTCTGGTTGATGGTGCTAGGCTACGCTAACATTGTAGCTGCTCCATCAACACTCCATATAAGGTCATCTAGACATAAATACAGCAGAGACCTTGTTGTTTGGACCACAGACAGTCTCTGGTTCCACATATTCTGGTCTGGTCTCTAGACTCATGTGAGCTACTATCTAGACTTCTGGGGGACCACAGACAGTCTCTGGTTCCACAGTCTGGTCTGGTCTCTAGACTCACGTGAGCTACTATCTAGACCTCTGGGGGACCACAGATCAAGGAGACAACAATCCATAAATTTCTTACTGCAGTTAAAATATTCAAACTCTTTTTTAAATTTCTGCATAATTTGCATCGACTTTGTGCGACAATCACACCGTGTGGAAACTTGTGTATTTGGTGTGAACATACTATGAGCCTCTCGTTCTTGTCACCAGTCTGATTTGTTCCAGTAAGAGCCAGATCTTGGGCTGGCTTTGAGAGAGGAGGTTGGCCATGAAACATGTTCTTACCTGGACTTTGTAGGGGTCTCCAGAGATGCGGAGAGGTTTGTCGGCTCCCGTTGGCATCGGACCATCCTGGATCATCATCATCTTCACGCCTGCTCGTTCCTGACACACACATTTAGATAAAACGTATACTTTATTTGTTCTTTACTCCTCACATTAGAGTGATTCAGTCTAGTTCCTTTTCAAGTGTCCGATCCTTCAATGATCCTTCCCGGCATCACAGATAATAAAGACACCTTGTTAGTTGGTAGCATCATAAGGACTCGGCATGTGGCTCTGGATTGGTTCACCTCTCAAACAAGTCCTGCTTTGCCTGCCTCCCTCCTCTTGTGCTCCTCTTTTCTCTGGAGTCCTACAAGGCTTTAACCTGGGTCCCTACTTATTCTCCAAATAAATGCTACCATTGGGGCAAATAATGCGTAGTCTTGACATTTAAATATGCCGTTATGTGGATGAAACTCGACTGTATGTCCCATTAAAGGAGAAATCCGGTAATTTTTGACCCCATTTTCGTCGTCCCCAGGGTTATCACGACTTATTAGAAGCAAAAAACCCCACAAAAATTGCCGGTTCGATCCCCGGCTCCTCCTAGCTGGGTGTCTGGTGTCCCTGAGCAAGACACCTCACCCTTATTGCTCCCGACGAGCTGGCTGTCGCCCTACGTGGTTGACTCCGCCGTCGGTGTGTGAATGTGTGTGTGAATGGGTGAATGTCATAAATGTAAAGCGCTTTGGATAAAAGCGCTATATAAATGAGGCCATTTACCATTTACCAGCCTTCCAGACTCGCTCCAATGCTCATTGCCCATAGGGGCAAGTTTTATCTGTTCTGGGCCTCAGAAAATAATAACAAGACCTTTGCAACACAGGTCGGGTCCGTACGAGACACATTGTCGCTGTTTTTTGACTCCAGGTGTACTCAAAGTGACCCTCGGGCGACTGTCCAAGATTTGTCACTGTACTGGCTTGAAAACAGCTCAAGAGTGAGGACGTCAGACGGGAACTTGCGTGAGACTTGCATTGTTTTGGCTACGGGCTGCTGTTTAGCTGTAAGCTATCGTTGCTATGTTGTAACATAGTCATACATATGGACATAACAGCTTCATGGATTATTACGGACATGGCGACTGCACTGCTCGATCGTTTCTTTATGGATACAAAATCAAAACTACGAGGAAAACGTTTTTGTTTCTGCGGTGACTGGGAGGGACGACAGGCGCTCGGCAATCTACTGCTAATGTCTACGGGGTGATTTGAGGTAAGTAACTCCATGCAAAAACACACATATTTATGTTGTTTTGCCACACTATTTGAGCTAAACGAGCGCCGTTGTGTCTCGTATGGACCCAACCTGTGTTGCATAGGTCTTGGAATTGTTTTCTGAGGCCCAGGAAAGCAGATAAAAGTTGCCCCTATGGGTTAGCATTGGAGCTATTCTGGAAGGCTGGCAGGCAGGTACAGATCTCGGGCTAGGCAACGTCAATTTTTGTTGGGTTTTTTGCTTCTAATAAGTCAGGATGACACTGGGGACAACGGAAATGGGGTAAAAAAATGACTGGATTTCTCCTTTAAAGTGAGGCACCACCAAAATGTCCTCACTTTGAAACATCCAAATACTCCAGTTTACACAAAACGCTGCTGCTGGGCTTTGAACCGCCACCAAGAGACGCGACCAATTTAATTCAATTTCATTTATAGTGTAATATCTAACAGAAGTCATCTCAGGACACTTAACACATTGAGCAGGACTAGAATACGCTCAAGATTTCAATACAATTTCAAAGTCCCAGGGCCAAGCATTACAGCGACAGTGGCGAGAAAAAACTGCCTTAATAGGCTTTTAGTCAGAAATCTGGTGCAGCCCAGACCCTTGGGTTCCAACTGCATTTGGTATTGGTAGTAGTATAGTAGTAGTAGCATTAGCAGTAGTGGTGGTGGTGGTATTAACAGAAGCAATAGTATCAACAGTAGTAGTCCATGGCAGCAGGCACAGCCACGCCGAGATGATCCCATCTCGGCCACATGAGACCAAACCTTGACTGGTGACCTGGGAGTTTCAGATCGGATTCTCAGGTTTGAAAGCCTTGAATGGTCCGTCTCCTACCTGTCTGCTAAGCAGACTTGGCTATCCAAGCCCCCATTTTACCAACTATGTTTAATGGTAATGTTATTTTTCAGGCGTTAGCTATATTTAGTTTTCCGTTATTTGCATCCATCAACTGACTTGTTGCGCTCCACAGTTATATTCATCTCAATTATTTTATGGTGTTTTTACTGCGAAGCACTTTGTAACTTTCTTTTTGAAATGTGCCTTTATATATAAAGTTATGATTATAATAATCACCTGCAGTTGTTTGATGGTGTCGCCGCCTCGGCCAATCACCAGCCCCACCTTACTGGCCGGGATCAGCATCTCCTGCACAGAGGCTCCGCCTTCACTGTCGCCGTGGAAACCTGGACCGTTTCTACAGCGGTCGATGATCTGGACGAGCAGACGCTTGGCCTGCCTGGAAAACACACACACACACGAGGTGAGCAGCAGGTGATGTCATCAGAGGAACTGAAGGTGAATGTATAGAAACTCACTCGATGCTCTCTGGAGTTCCAGTCAGGGAACATGGCCGCTCCATCAGACCTCCGCTGTCTACACACACAACACAGGATTGTGCGTGTTTTAGGGAGGATACAAACAGGCATCCTAAAATAAAATCCTCCGAACCAGGTCCTCGGCAGAATGTGGACTCTGGAGGACCAGCATGTAGACGAACTCACCAGCAGCGATCTGGATCTTGCAGCCGGACTCCAACTGGATCCTGGTGATCTGTTCACCTCCTCTTCCAATAACTGGAGGACAGGAAGGTTAGACATGTGGGTATCCTTACACTGGGGGTTCTTTAAAGGTTATGTGTGACATGATGGTTCTAGGTTGGATGAAACGGTTCTAAATCAGGGAATTAAAGGTTCTAGCACAGCTGATAAGACTGAGGTTCCAGGTTCTATGGTGGGCTGTAGATATTAAGTCAGGGGGCTCCAGCTTTGGCCAAGGTTCTAGGCTGGTAGAAAACACTCTAGCTGGGGCTACAGGCTTTAGATCAGGATGGAGGTTCTAAATCAGGTCCGAGGTTAGGGGTGAGCAGTTAGAACCAGTGGAATGTTCTACATCACGTTCTGGATCAAATGCACAAGAGCTGACACAAAGGGATGAAAACATTAAATAATGAAGATAAGCCGAGATGTGGAACATGCTGCTACGCTCAGCTCAAATCTGATTGGATGTTCAGACACATGAGCAGCAGGAAGCAGTGAGAGGTCAGAGGTCATACTCACTGAAGCCGACCATCCTGTCGGGAACCTTGTAATCCTCTGTGATTACCCTGCTGCAACACATCACACATCAACATCAACATCAACATCACACACACACACACACACACTCAATAAGTGATTATGTTGATGGAGACGGGAGAACAGATCTATAAACACTTATCTACTGTTACACACTTCATGTCTATTTGCAAATACGATTATGATGCTGAGCTCTGGTCACGATGTGAGCGGTGTGATCAATACGTACCTCTGGTGCCCCATGGCTGCTAGCTGGTTACCTACTGAGACACAGACACAAACCTTAGACTTTCCCCTGGAAAGGGACTAAAACTCACCCACACGATCAAAAAGTTGTCTCACTGTCAACAAACACCATAAAACCAGGTACGGAGGTTCTAGCTCTAATGAAAGGTTTTAGATGAGGTGGAAGATTCTGGTTCAGAATAAATATTCTTTGTCTGGTGACATCTGAGTAAAAGCTAGAGCAAGGTTCTGGGTCGACAAAAGGTTCTAGACCAGGTTGAAAGTTCTAGGTCAGCTCATGTATTTAAGAATGATAAAAGTTCTTAAAATTCTAGATTGAAAAACTATGAAATCCGCAGGTCAGAGAGGGCCAGTGGGAGCATTTGTACTCAAATTATAAGTGTTAAATTTATAAATAACAAATACAAGTGGTTTGATCAAGAGAAGAGGTTATGTTGCCTTAACTGAAAGGGTTTCTGGTCTGGTGAACTGGTCTACGTCAGGTGAGGAGGCTCTGTCAGGATGCTAACGTACAGAAAATAAACTTTCTAATAAAGAAAGAAAGAATCTGATGATTTAATTCCATCCTCACCTCCGTCCTCTCCTGGTCGTTTCTGGCCAGGGGTAATACAGTGAGGGCTCCACACTTCCTGAGGAGCTGTTGAGGTGAGACATGGCTTCTCCACCCATCTTACCCACCATCTGATGGAGAGACAGACAGACAGCGGTAACACCTGGACATCAACACGGTTCAGTGCTAAGAACCATCTGATGAATTCAACAGGAAAAAGTTAAAAGCTCGGACCACGAAGTCCCGAGTTAGGAAGTCTAAAATCATGTGTGTACACCTGTTACTTCAATATGTCAAACATATTTAATCAATCACATCTGCTGCTGCGACACTTCAGCACAAAAGGAGGAAGTTACTACCATCACATCTCAAACTTGATTAGACTGTTGATCTGGATTTATGGTCAACACAAGGGCTGAACAGGAGTCCCGCCGCAGGGAACTATGGCGTGAGAGCCGATGGCATAGGCAACAAACGATGGGGTAGGGAACGAATGATGCGGTAGGGAACGAACGATGCGGTAGGGAACGATGGGGTTGGGAACAAATAATGGCGTAGGGAATGAATGATGGGGTAGGGAACAAACAATGTGGTAGGGAACAATGGGGTAGGGAACGAACGATGGGGTAGAGAACGAACGATGGGGTAGGGAACGAACGATGCGGTAGGGAACGATGGGGTAGGAAACGATGGGGTAGGGAACGAACGATGCGGTAGGGAACGATGGGGTAGGGAACGAATAATGGCGTAGGGAATGAATGATGGGGTAGGGAACGAACAATGTGGTAGGGAACAATGGGGTAGGAAACGAACGATGGGGTAGAGAACGAACGATGGGGTAGGGAACGAACGATGCGGTAGGGAACGATGGGGTAGGGAACGATGGGGTAGGGAACGAACGATGCGGTAGGGAACGATGGGGTAGGGAACGAATAATGGCGTAGGGAATGAATGATGGGGTAGGGTACAAATGATGGGGGAGGGAACAATGGGGTAGGAAACGAACGATGGGGTAGAGAACGAACGATGGGGTAGGGAACGAACGATGGGGTAGGGAAAGATGGGGTAGGGTACAAATGATGGGGGAGGGAACGAAAGATGGGGTAGGGTACAAACAATGGGGGAGGGAACGAAAGATGGGGTAGGGTACGAACAATGGGGTAGGGAACGATTGGGTAGGGAACGAATAATGGCGTAGGGAACGAATGATGGGGTAGGGAACGAACAATGTGGTAGGGAACGAACGATGGGGTAGGGAAAGAATAATGGCGTAGGGAACGAACGATGCCATAGGGAACGAACGATGAGCTTGGGAAAGATGGGGTAGGGTATGAACAATGGGGTAGGGAACGATTGGGTAGGGAACGCACGATGGCGTAGGGAACGAATGATGGGGTTGGGAACGAACAATGTGGTAGGGAACGAACGATGGGGTAGGGAACAAATGATAGGGAAGGGAACAAACGATGTGGTAGGGAACGATGGGGTAGGGAACGAATGATAGGGTAGGGTACGAACGATGGGGTAGGGAATGATGGGGTAGGGAACGAATAATGGCGTAGGGAACGAATGATGGGGTAGGGAACGAACCATGGGGTAGGGAACGAACGATGGGGTAAGGAACGATGGGGTAGGGAACGAATAATGGCGTAGGGAACGAACAATGGGGTAGGGAACGAACAATGTGGTAGGGAACGAACGATGGGGTAGGGAAAGAATAATGGCGTAGGGAACGAACGATGCCATAGGGAACGAACGATGAGCTTGGGAAAGATGGGGTAGGGTACGAACGATGGGGTAGGGAATGATGGGGTAGGGAACGAATAATGGCGTAGGGAACGAATGATGGGGTAGGGAACGAACCATGGGGTAGGGAACGAACGATGGGGTAAGGAACGATGGGGTAGGGAACGAATAATGGCGTAGGGAACGAACAATGGGGTAGGGAACAATGGGGTAGGAAATGAATAATAGCGTAGGGAAGGAACGATGGGGTTGGGAACAATGGGGTAGGGAACGAACAATGCCGTAGGGAACAATGGGGTAGGAAAGGAACGATGGTGTAGGGAAGGAACGATGGGGTAGGGAACGATGGTGCAGGGAAGGAGCCATGGGGTAGGGAACGATGGCGTAAGGAAGGAATGATGGGGTAGGAAATTAACGATGGGCTAGGGAAGGATGGCGTAACCAAGGAATGATGGTGTAGGGAAGGAACGATGGGGTAGGGAACGACCGATGGGGTAGGGACCAATGGCGTAAAGAAGGAATGATGGGGTAGGGACCGATGGCGTAAAGAAGGAATGATGGGGTAGGGAACTTTGGATTTCACCTCCACAACACCACAACACGTGGATCGTACATCACCAGGCAGGACAGTGCTTTGTATTTTTACTTTGTGATGTGACGCTGGGCTGAACAGTACAGGAGTTACATCCAGGTAAATGTATGAGATCGGTATGTTTAATATCGTATTGTGACTTAAGTATTGTGATAACATTGTATCGTGACGATATAGAATGCTGGAAGAACCAATCATAATGTCAATGATCTGTGATTGGTCCAGACGTAACAATATTGTATTTTTAGAAAAGGAATACATCTTCTATTCTTTGAGCATTTAAATGTTCATTTTAATAATAAGAAATAAAAGTTAAGAAAATACATGTTCTACCAATTTATTTAGGAGTGACCCAGACCTGTTTAGGTCTACCCATTAAGGGTGTAACGCTACATATCCCTAACAGACGTTTTTGGTTCAGGATCTCGCTAAAGCACATCCTGTCAGATGGTCATGTGACCAAGCAGCTGATTTAAGACGAACACAAACGGAGCATTAATGAGTTGAACCAGCAAAGATCTGGCAGCAGCAGCTGCTGGTTGGTTTGGGCCAGTTAGCTGGTTAATCAGTCAAACTGAATGCCAATGACAGTTAAACTGAGGTGGGGTTCATCTGAGGATACACTTTAAACATTTAACTTATGACGGCTTCACCTGAATGTGTTGATTAGCTGAAGGAAACATAAACAGACTGGAGGGCGAGTCCTTCTCCTCGCAGCATTCAGGCTCCTCCCACTGCAGAGTCACACCGAGACAAAGTGACCAATGTTAGAGTGTATCGCTGCGTATGTGTGACCTCACTCCGTCGTAGATGAACAGAATCAACGTGTACGAATCAAAGAGCTACAATGAGCCTTCACATGTGCATTTTGGTCGAGAATCTACAGGTCTGATGACGGAGGTTCACAGAGAAATACTTTGTTGATCACCATTACAGATATTTCTGTGATTTATTTACTGACAATATATCTGTATTTAAGTGCCTTAAGTAACTGTTAAAATAGGAATTATTTACAACTGTTGAATGTTAAATTAACCAAAAAAACATTTTTTCTACTGTCTTGTTTTCCCTAATGTACTGCAAAATGCGCCAAACTGTGATCCAAAAACCAAACTGTTAGGCCTGTTAGAACCAGACCCATTAGACCCAGACCCATTAGGCCTGTTAGGGCTAGGCCTGTTACTACTACATAGGTTGAGACCACTAAACTACGTAGTTAGGTTGAGACTAAACTAGGGGTGACTACACGTGTAAACTGGTACACGGATAATAAATCATAACCATTTACACGTCATTTTTCCTCCTCCTCGTTTATTTCTCACCAATATATACGCCTTTAGTATTTTTAGGGGCGATAATGTTGCCTGAAAGCTTCAGATAATAACATTTTAGGCGAGAAATAAGCTATGCAGTTGCTGAATCTGTCTTTATTTTAGATTGACAACAGTCAGTTTAAAAGATTTTCGAGAGTTTGCGGGCAAGAGAAAAATCGTAGACCAGAGCTTTCAATGCAGTACAGTTATCCGCATACATCAGGGCTATTCAATTGGCGGCCCCAGAGCAGGATCCTGCCCGCGAAGGAATATTTACTGGCCCGTTTAGTGGGGAAAAAAAACATAAAAACATGCTGGCTGTAAAGTGGCCGATATGAGCTGCCCTCTCTCAGCTCCGCGCAGCAGTGTAGACTTGCTCCTTAAGGCACGCGGCCACAACAACCCTCATCGCTCGCTCCCGCTACGTTCTTCTTCGTGTACTTTACCCGCTTGATGTGGTTCTGATGACCGTCCACCTCGTTGAACCACCACAATGTCACTTTCTACTTTGAAAACTCGGAAAGTTTACACTGTATTTTGATAAGCTGCTGCACTCTTCAGACTCATGGTGTGAGCGGAACCGGACCGGAACCGGACCGGTACTTTTATAATAAAAATGCGGCTGTGTCTCCGTCCACAATCAGTTGCGCTCGCGCTGCCTGCTCGCACAAATCCGCTCATATTCACATGCGCTGATGCAGGTCGAGTGTTGACTAGAAATATATGCAGACGGCCGCTCCTTCAAAACAACATCAAGCCATGCGTGTGCAGTATTATGTACAACAGGCAATCGGGCCGAATCGGGCAATCAACCAGCCCTCATTCAAAACTGATCAAATGGCCCTGGCATTCATTTCACAGCCTTGCGCAGGTTGAAAACCCTGAACCTGCTGCAACACTGAAGCAGGAGAGACTTACGCATTTGGCCATTATGAATGCGCATAGTGACCTTATGGATGAGTGTGATGTTTCACCCTGCTTGAAGAAACGGAAAACGACTCGTTAACTGACATTAGATACTGTGTTCATGAATGGAAATCGGGGATGAAATAACTGTGCCATTTTTCATTCCAGATTTTGCCGTACGTCTTTTTTAATGACCCGGAAGGCGCCGCGTTATGCCGCGAAAACACTTGATCTGATCCGTAGACCGATTCCAATGTCTTTATCTGAATATTCAGATTTTATAATAGCCAGGATGTGGGATGTCTTGTGGCGATATAGTCGCAGCACTGAGGCACCGGCTCCGAACCGGCCCTCAAAATGCCTCGGTGGGAAAGGGGCAAGGCATGAGTGACCACTTTGGTCTCCTGCAAGGCTTTAAGTTACAGAAGGCAGGAGGGTAACTGTTGGGTGCGCGCTGCTACTTTCCTCAGTAGAACACCGGTAAAGCCACAGCGGACCAGCCATCTCATTTTTTTTTTTATTTTTTCTTCCAACTGGGTGAAAGTCACATAAAGCATAGCTAATCGTAACTCTACACTATGTTAATGAATCGCTGTTGTTAGCAGGCTCCATGAGCTGGACAACGACTCACGGAGCGGCTCCCGGTCGGTCAGAGCGCAGCCAACCCCGGCAGTCACACCGAGGATCAACAGCTGAGGGGCGGCAGCGAAGAGGCGGAGGCTCCGATTCTCCCCGTCGGTTTTGAACCGCTTTTATGTCCGCGTCATAACGCTTTTGGTGCGTGTTTAAAACAGTAGGTTTGCTTCAAAACGAGAGCGTCAGATGCTGTCAGAGCGTTTATGAACAGTGTTTTTAGAGCTCCTCCTAAATGTCTCAAAGTAGGCTTTCAGGTAATTTCGCGGCATAACAGTGCCTTCCGGTAGGGATGTGACGCTCGAAGCTGATGTTTCGAAACAGTGTCGAGCTTCCAGAACGCAAGTGTTTCGGACAGTGATTCGAAATGTGGTTCAAAACGCCCTTGTCACGTGACCACAGGCTTCGTAGCGTTTCATTCAGGTTTCAATCTGTTTTCCTCAGGTGGCGCTTGCCGCGCGAGGCAATTGCCTAATTAAACAGCTGGTTAATCTATAACACAAAGCCCCAGAATGCTTAAAAGCCATTCAAACACATCTCATCTTTGTGGGTTTTTGTGAAATATAAATTAAATCCCACGGTGTTGTGACTAGCAGGGAATGCCCAAAATGTGTTAAGTTAAAGTAAACATATAAAATGTAAGATATATTAGAAATACTAATATATGACTACCACGAGATTCGAACTCCGGTCGCCCGATTCTAAGCTCTAGGCGTTACCATTGCGCCACCGTACTTGCGATAGCAGACATGGGTAAAAATATTAAAGTCACAAAAGCAAAAACTTGTATATCTAAAATGTAGGCAAGAGAGGAGAGTTGTTTATCCACATTTAAGTGTAATGGCAAACAAATATTTGTGTATTCCAGCAACAAGTGTGCCTTGTGAAAGGATTTTTTCCAAGGCTGGGGAGGTTTTGTCCAAAACCAGATACCGACTTAATGCCAAGACTGCAGAACAACTATTATTCTTAAATAAAAATGTATCTTGACACACAAAAAATGTGTTTTTATTTGTCCATTTTGAACCTGATTAGCATAGCCAAACTTTCCCAATTCGTTTATCCTTTCCCTACAACATGTTCTCAAGAAAAAGCCTGGGCCATCAGCCTACATTTTAAAACAGAATCATGTAGGCTACTATGAACCTGAAATAACAAAACATCTGGCAAATTTCGATTAAAAAAAATTCTATTTAAAAACACTGTTGGTGGCACTTCTTGGGAATTGAACACCGGACTTTCGGGTGTACGACACGATTGTTCACCATTAGGCCACGTTACTTTTCGCGGTTGGGCTGACTACCTGACAGCTATTTAAATTCTCTGTCTGAACCAGTTGAGTTTCACAGTCAAATTGTTATGTTAGCAAAACTGGCCACTAGATGTCACCATGGAGAACCAGGTTTCGGATTGTTTCGAAACCTCGACACAATTCCGGCGCAATTGCTTCGAACGCTTCGCTGTTTCACAAAGCCTCGTTCTGCCCATCCCTACCTTCCGGGTCATTAAAAAAAAGACGTAGGGCAAAATCTGGAATGAAAAATGGCCCTGTTATTTCATCCCTGAATCCCATTCATGAATACAATATCTAATATCAGTTAACGAGTTGTTTTCCATTTCTCGTTTTCCGTTCTTTTATTTTGAAGCGAAAAACGGGAAACGACTCGTTATCCGTTTTCCGATTGTTGACTTCAAAATGAAAGTTATATGGCCACGGACCGTTTATCCAGTCTAGTTCGTTAATCATTGTGTGCGTCTCTCCCCGACCCTCCCAGAAAATAGTTCTGATGTCCATGGACACCCCTAGACTAAACTACATAGTTAGGTTGAGACTAAACTACGTAGTTAGGTTGAGACTAAACGACGTAGTTAGGTTGAGACTAAACTACGTAGTTAGGTTGAGACTAAACTACATAGTTAGGTTGAGACTAAACTACATAGTTAGGTTGAGACTAAACAACATAGTTAGGTTGAGACTCAACTACATAGTTAGGTTGAGACTAAACTACATAGTTAGGTTGAGACTCAACTACATAGTTAGGTTGAGACTAAACGACATAGTTAGGTTGAGACTAAACTACATAGTTAGGTTGAGACTAAACTACATAGTTAGGTTGAGACTAAACGACGTAGTTAGGTTGAGACTAAACGACATAGTTAGGTTGAGACTAAACTACATAGTTAGGTTGAGACTAAACTACATAGTTAGGTTGAGACTAAACTACGTAGTTAGGTTGAGACTAAACTACATAGTTAGGTTGAGACTAAACTACATAGTTAGGTTGAGACTCAACTACATAGTTAGGTTGAGACTAAACGACATAGTTAGGTTGAGACTAAACTACATAGTTAGGTTGAGACTAAACTACATAGTTAGGTTGAGACTAAACGACGTAGTTAGGTTGAGACTAAACTACGTAGTTAGGTTGAGACTAAACTACATAGTTAGGTTGAGACTAAACTACATAGTTAGGTTGAGACTAAACAACATAGTTAGGTTGAGACTAAACAACATAGTTAGGTTGAGACTCAACTACATAGTTAGGTTGAGACGACTAAACTACATAGTTAGGTTGAGACTAAACTACGTAGTTAGGTTGAGACGACCAAACTAAATAGTTAGGTTGAGACTAAACTACAGTTAGGTCGAGACTTAACTACATAGTTAGGTTGAGACTAAACTACATAGTTAGAATAGTTTAATTTGGATTAAAATGATGCTGAAATAGAAAAAGAAACTCAACCAAACTATGTGGTTCTAATGGGACCCCCACATCAGTCTCCTGGTTAAAGTCCTCCACCCAGACCTCCTCCCCACGTGGACTTCGAGGACTCAAACATCCCCCACAGACAACTTCACTTCACGACGTTGTTGGGAACATCATTTAAAGGAGAGCAGGCTGAACAACAGAAAAACTCTTCTTCCGTCTGCACTTTTCCAACATGGTTTCCAACATGGCCGCCTTCATTATGAACTGTAATGAGCTAGTTTCACATGTGAACGCCTTTATGCTAAGCTAAGGTAAGACCATCCAGCCTCCAGCACACACAGGCAGGAGTCTGCATCAGCTGGTCTGAACTCATCTGTTAATGAACAAACGAAGGCCGCTGTAAAGAACTACAACCAGGCTTCACCACAGCGTGACATCACCCAGCGAGATGCCACATTGGCCAATCACATGCATGTAAGCCCCCCCCCCCCGGCAAGTTATTTAGTGATACAAATAACGTGTTTTCTACAGTTTATCTCAGTGAACAAACATGGAATGATCGCCACGGTGATACGTTGTAGAGGAAGTATCAGCCGGCTCTCTGCAGGCAGACGCGTCACTCAAACTGGACTTCCTGTGCTGGGTTTAATACGTGTGCATGACAGGTCTGAGATCAGCCTGCAGGCCAAACTACTGAACACAACACAGGCTGGTGTGGAGCCGTCGGACGGCGGGGTCAGACTGCAGCCGAGTTCCTGAGCCGGCCGGACTCGCCTGCAGAGCAACATCAGTTAATAATAGAATATCACAGAGAGGAGAAAACACCTGCATGCACACATGAACCAGGCTGTCAGGCAGTAAAACGTCCTGTCTGTCTGACCTCCGCCTGTCTGTCTACCTGTCTGTCTGTCTATAGGCAGCAGACACACCTCTCTCGGCTGTATATGGCTCTGAGGCGGTTGCATAACGCAGCCTAGTTTCTAACCAACTTACAGTAAACAGCAGCCTATAAGGGGGGGGGGGGGGGGGGGGATCCGAGTCTCACATTAACTGTTGCAAAGCGGATCAGCCCGTATGAACCCCCCCGGCCTGCTGCCGGCCGTACGTGTCCCAGCAGAACCAGGTGGAACCCAGTAGAACCCGGTGGAACCCGCGGACGGCTGGTTTCCACCGTGGTTCTGTCTCAACAGGTTGCCTCCTGCCTCAGTGACACGTGTGGCCAAACTTCTGTCCCGCTCCCCCCCTCGCCCTCCTCCCCCCCCGGTCCCAAGGCGCTCCCCTCCGGGGTGACAGCTCCACAAACTCCCCCGAAACTAAGTCCCGGATCGTGTCAGCCCGGATAAAGTGCCCCCAAACCCGGCCCCGAGTCCAACTCCCAGCTGCTCTGCGAGCTAGTTAGCATGCTAGCGGTGTGTGAGTGAGCGAGTGTTGACGGAGCGCATAAGTTGGGAGTTAGCAGCGGAGACAAACACGGGCGAATCCGAATAAAAGTGCTTTGGCTCGATCGGAACGGCCCGGAACGGCGGCGTGCGGAGCCCCGGCGTTGTTGTTACCTGCCGGGCCCTCTGTAGAACGTCGGCCAGGCCGTCTGACTTCAGCCCCGGCTGGTTCATCGAGGCCTGTCCCTGCACCAGCTCCGCCATCATAGCGCCACTTGCTAGCCGTTAGCTGTTAGCTGGATTAGCTCGGGCTGCTAACTGTGCTGAGGCTGCCGTCAGAGAGCGGTGAGAGGGCGCGAGGTGTCACTCCGCCGGCGTTTCAGGAGACCGAGAGGAAGTAGATCCCTGAAACCCGACCTGCCGGTCACACAACAACCGGTCGGAGTTCACAGACGCGACGTCGTCTGAAAAGCTGTTTTTTCTTGTTTTTTGGAGGATTGTTACTGAATATCACGACGCAGCTGATTTTTACCCTGTTCATTTTTTTATTTCTACATGTTTTTTCTTGTGTTTTAATGTCTAATTTTGACGTCATGAGAATAAATACATACGTAAATTAAAACACAATGACAGAGCTTTCACTGCAGAATTACATTACAAAAAGCTACATTCCCGTGTGTTTGTCGTTGTAAGTTGGATTTAAGTAATTTCAATGACTAAATAGTGAGTTTTCGTCACGTCACCATGGTAACAGTATGACCTATGTTGAAACGTACTACAGTTCTATGAGGTGGGTGTTTCTGCGGACCGTGTCCGGGTTTAACGGAGGAGTGGTCTCCGCTCTCATAAGAGGATCTCTGCCGCTTCTCAGCTGTTGGCGTCTCGCTTTGCTCCGTTTCCGCTTCCGCATCCAGTAGTCACGTGTTCCACCAGCTCCACAGGTGGAGAGCGGGGAGAAGTTTCCGAAGGAGAGTTTGGTGATTGATCATTGTAAATCAGCTGATCAGAAACACTTCAGTCCTCCGCTGGGTCACGTGTGTCTCCGTGTGCTCTGACCTTTGACCTCTGAGTCTTTTTTATTTTTTTAACGACATCTCAGATAACACACATATATAGGCCTACACTTCAACCTTTTGTAATCACGTAGAAGAACAAAGACATTAAATGTGTTTCCTGCCAGAAATGAGCGCTGGCAGCTGAAAATGCAGACGTTTAATTTTATTTATCTATTTATTTTTATTTTAGTTTGAAGGTTAAATGAAGGTTGTGGATGAAGATCTACAGAAGAAGCAGAATCTCAAACTCGAGTAGGTTGAAGAAGATTTAAGTAATTTTCAAGTTCACTGCAACGATAAGCAATTATGAAAAAGCTCTGAATTTGATGATCCTTCGAGCTCGGGTCTTTTATTTTGAAAGTCCAGCCTCGTCCAGCCCTCCATTAGTCCCCGAGGGTTCAGGTGTGTGTGTGTGTGTGTGTGTGTGTGCAGTTGAAATCATTGATAAACGTACAATCTCCCCCGTATGGACCGATCAAAATGATCGGATCAATCATGTCAGAAATGGATGGGTGTAATTAACAATATTAAAAATAGACATATTTGAATATTTATTGAATTTCTGCAGCTCTTTATTATTATTGATTATTATAATCATGAAACAGAAACCCTTTAAAGCCACACAAACGTTACTGCTCATGAAATACAGTTCTATTGAGTGATCGATTGAGTGATTGAAGCCTTTCTATTTAAAAAAGATAATTTTAAAATGGTGCACAAGTATTCTGCCACATTGTGTGTGCCTGCATGTGTGTGTGTATATATGTGTGTGTTTATATGTGTGTATGTGCATATGTGTGTGTATATGTGTGTATATGTGTGTTTATATGTGTGTGTATGTGCATATGTGTGTGTATATGTGTGTGTGTATATGTGTATATGTGTGTTTATATGTGTGTGTATGTGCATATGTGTGTGTATATGTGTGTGTGTATATATGTGTATATGTGTGTTTATATGTGTGTGTATGTGCATATGTGTGTGTATATGTGTGTATGTGTGTGTGTCTGTGTGTGTGTCTAAAGAGCTCTGCAAAGTGGAAAACGATGGCTGATGAAGAGGCTGTTATTGGACGTCAACAGGAAACACTAACAGCCTTAAGTGGCATTAAGTGCGTGAGTGTATGTGAGTGTGTGTGTGTGTTATGCGTGTGTGTGTGAGTGTGTGTGTGTGTGTTTATGTGAGCATGTGTGTTGTAATGATGGAGGTCCTGTTTGTTGGACCATATGGGTCTTTTCTCTCACACACATAATAGCAACTTAATAGAACATATATGAGGGACAATGTGTGTGTGTGTGTGTGTGTTGGAGACACATAGAGAGACAGACAGATAGACAGACAGACTATTGTAGACCTCCTCCAGACTCCCAACGGACCTGTAGAGCCTCCTGAGCTACCTCCTCAATAACTATTTAGTTATAATAATAATAATATAGTTATTATAATAATAATTACTTTATAATTCTAATAATAATACACATAAAAACAAAGTTATTATTATATAGTTATAATAATAACAATGATATGAACAGTAATTATGATTATAATAATAAGTCATTATTATTCTAATAACTATATTAGTATAATAATACTTATTTAATAATAATTATTAAAATAATATAGTTATTATTAAAACTATATCATTTTAATAATTATTATATTAGTATAATGATTCTCATATAATAATAATTATTAAAACAATAACGTTATTATTATTAGAATAACTATATAATAATAATAATAATAATAATAATAATATAGTTATAATAATAATAACAATACTAGTTATTCTTATAATTATTAATATTATGACGATAGAGAAAAACGCAGAAATGAGAGTGAGAATAAATTAGAATTATTATTCCAATCAAGACTTGGTTCAACAGAAATAATCCACACCCTCTCTCTGTCTCTCTGTCTCTCTCTCTCTCTCTCACACACACACACACACACACACAGGCTCTCAGTTCACGGACCATTAGACTTTAATCGTCGCTGCTCTTTATCTTTAACCTGAGTGAATCCTGCTGAGCTCCATCCGAGCTGTTGCTGTTAGACCTGGAGACACATGGGGACAGACAGACAGGGACATGGGGACAGACAGACAGGGACGCACAAGGGCAGACAGACAGGGACACATGGGGGCAGACAGACAGGGACACATGGAGACAGACAGACAGGGACACGTGGTGGCGGACAGGGACTCATGGGAACAGACAGACAGGGACACATGGAGACAGACAGACAGGGAGACACGGGGGCAGACAGACAGGGACACATGGGGGCAGACAGACAGGGACACAGGGACAGACAGACAGACAGGGACACATGGAGACAGACATACAGGGAGACATGGAGACAGACAGACAGGTGATGAGTGCCTTTATTACTGCAGGCCGCTGCTGATTTTAGAGTCATGACTTCCTGCAGACTGAACATCACGTTATGCCTCACTTCTTCCTCGAGTCTGAGCATGCTCAGTAGACGTTCAGTAGATGTTTAGTAGACGTTCAGTAGATGTTCAGTAGACGTTCAGTAGATGTTCAGTAGACGTCCAGTAGATGTTCAGTAGATCTTTAGTAGATGTTCAGTAGATGTTCAGTAGACATCCAGTAGATGTTCTAGATGTTCAGTAGATGGTCAGTAGACGTCCAGTAGATGTTCAGTAGATCTTTAGTAGATGTTCAGTAGATGTTCAGTAGACGTCCAGTAGATGTTCAGTAGATGTTAAGTAGATGTTCAGTTGACGTCCAGTAGATGTTCAGTAGATGTTCAGTAGACGTCCAGTAGGTATTTAGTAGATGTTCAGTAGACGTTAGATGTTCAGTAGAGGTCCAATAGATGCTTAGTAGATGTTCAGTCGATGTTCAGTAGACATTCAGTGGATGTTCAGTAGACGTCCAGTAGATGCTTCGTAGACGTTCAGTAGATGTTAGATGTTCAGTAGACGTCCAGTAGATGTTTAGAAGATGTTCAGTTGATGTTCAGTAGACGTCCAGTCGATGTACAGTAGACGTCCAGTAGATGCTTAGTAGATGTTCAGTAGACGTCCAGTAGATCTTTAGTAGATGTTCAGTAGACGTTAGATGTTCAGTAGACGTCCAATAGATGCTGAGTAGATGTTCAGTCGATGTTCAGTAGACATTCAGTGGATGTTCAGTAGACGTCCAGTAGATGCTTCGTAGACGTTCAGTAGATGTTAGATGTTCAGTAGACGTCCAGTAGATGTTTAGAAGATGTTCAGTTGATGTTCAGTAGACGTCCAGTCGATGTACAGTAGACGTCCAGTAGATGCTTAGTAGATGTTCAGTAGACGTCCAGTAGATCTTTAGTAGATGTTCAGTAGACGTTAGATGTTCAGTAGACGTCCAATAGATGCTGAGTAGATGTTCAGTCGATGTTCAGTAGACGTCCAGTAGATGTTAGATGTTCAGTAGACGTCCAGTAGATGCTTAGTAGACGTTCAGTAGATGTTCAGTAGACGTCCAGTAGATGCTTCGTAGACGTTCAGTAGATGTTAGATGTTCAGTAGACGTCCAGTAGATGTTTAGTAGATGTTCAGTAGACGTCCAGTCGATGTACAGTAGACGTCCAGTAGATGCTTAGTAGATGTTCAGTAGACGTCCAGTAGATCTTTAGTAGATGTTCAGTAGACGTTAGATGTTCAGTAGACGTCCAGTAGATGCTTAGTAGAAATTCAGTTGATGTTCAGTAGATGTTCAGTGACAAGGGGATAATCCCATTGCTCGTCACTAAGGACTTTAACCTAGGACACAAAATCTAGATTAGACTGAATGGAGGAGGACGAAGAGGAGAGGGAGGAGGGGGAGGAGGAGGAGGAGGTGAAAAGGAGTCATGTTTATCTGATGTCAGACTGAATACAAACAGCCTGATTTCAGAGAGAAGCCGAAGTCGTTCCCTCCTGCTGAGAAAAGTCATCATGTTTCAATCTCCTCCAGTTTAAATGTTTCTGCTGCTGCAGACACACACACACACCACACACACACACCCACCCACACAAACACACACAGACACACACACACACATGCTCCTGAACCCACATTTCTTCTGTCAGATTCCTCTCCACGACACTCGTTGAACTTTAATACACAATCTAACTGCTGTCTGCTCCTCAGGATCCAACTCTCCAATGAGAGGCTAAGCCCCGCCCCTTCCTGTTTTCTCCAGGTTCTCTCCGTGATCTCTCTCTCCGTGTTGTCTCCCTGTTTTCTCCAGGTTCTCTCCGTGTTCTCTCCATGTTTTCTCCAGGTTCTCTCAGTGTTTTCTCCAAGTTCTCTGTTTCTCCATTTTCTCTCCCCATTTTCTCCAGGCTCTCTCTATGTTTTCTCCAGGTTCTCACCATGTTTTCTCTGTGTTTTCTCCAGGTTCTCTCAGTGTTTTCTCCAGGTTCTCTCATGTTCTCTCATACCCCTTTTCCACCAACGCGAACCTAGTTCAAGAACCGGGCCGGTGCCAGTGCTGGTTCGCAGTTGGTTCAACTTGCGAACCGTCAGAGAACCTGTTTGCGTTTCCACCGGCTAGAGAGCCCAGAGAACCACATCATTACGTCACTGTATACGTCTGAGGTTTCCCCGCAGCGCTCATTTCAAGCATAGCAGACATGTCTCTTCAGAAAAAGTGTTTATTTTGGTAAATAATACAATAACAATAACATACACAAAATACTAAAATCACAACATTTTTTAAAGTGTAGAACAGTGTGTGATCAATAGATCGCAGTGTTTGATGTTTAGTCATCTGCAGGTTGGACCTCGGTTCAGTATCGCCGATGTCCGACAGCTCTACAAACACAAACCAGAGAACAGCGGTTTAATCACAAACGTGTCCACGACGCTGCAAACAGATGTTAAGTCACGTTGGTAGTTGGTAACGTTTAGTGAGCCAACGGCAGTCAGAAAGTGGCATGCTAACGTTGTTGTTAGCAATATCCCGCTAGCTGGCTAGCTAGCCGGTCAGCTTCCATTACCCGAGGAAGCAAAGCCACTAGTTGCTGCTGTTACGAACGTAATCACTAGCTTGGTAAACTAAACAGAAATGTGTCGTTGGTTTGCAACGAGGTGAAACATTTTAAAAATGAAACTTACCGGGAACAGTAACGTTAGTAAAACTCCGCAGCGGCGTATTTCCCCCCGTTGCCTCGAGCGTTAACCCCGCCCCCAGCCCCTAATGTAAGCCGGGCCCAGTTCCAGCCCAGCAAAGAGTTGGAGCCGCTCGGGAACCAGTTTTCCAGGCCGAGAGCCGGCTCTTTGTCTGTGGAAACAGGAAGAACTGGTTCGCGATTGGGCACCGGCTCCGAACCGGCCCTCAAAATGCCTCGGTGGAAAAGGGGTATCAATGTTTTCTCCAGGTTCTCTCCAGGTTCTCTCCGTTTTTTCTCCAGGTTCTCTCCGTGTTCTCTCCATGTTTTCTCCAGGTTCTCACATGCCCCTTTTCCACCGAGGCATTTTGAGGGCCGGTTCGGAGCCGGTGCCCAATCGCGAACCAGTTCTTCCTGTTTCCACAGACAAAGAGCCGGCTCTCGGCCTGGAAAACTGGTTCCCGATCGGCCCCAACTCTTTGCTGGGCTGGAACTGGGCCCGGCTTACGTAAGGGGCTGGGGGCGGGGTTAACGCTCGAGACAACGGGGGAATTTACGCCGCTGCGGAGTTTTACTAACGTGTTCCCGGTAAGTTTCATTTTTAAAATGTTTCACCTCGTTGCAAACCAAAGACACATTTCTGTTTAGTTTACCAAGCTAGTGATTACGTTCGTAACAGCAGCAACTAGTGGCTTTGCTTCCTCGGGTAATGGAAGCTGACTGGCTAGCTAGCCGGCTAGCGTGATATTGCTAACAACAACGTTAGCATGCCACTTTCTGACTGCCGTTGGCTCAATAAACGTTACCAACGTAACATAACATCTGTGTTCACAGCGTCGTGGACACGTTAGTGATTAAACCGCTGTTCTCTGGTTTGTGTTTGTAGAGCTGTCGGACATCGGCGATACTGAACGGAGGTCCAACGTGCAGATGACTAAACATCAAACACTCTGATCTATTGATCACACACTGTTCTACACTGTAAAAAATGTTGTGATTTATTATATAGTATTTTGTGTATTTTATTGTTATTGTATTATTTGCCAAAATAAACACTTTTTCTGAAGAGACATGTCTGCTATGCTTGAAATGAGCGCTGCGGGGAAACCTCAGACGTATACAGTGACGTAATGACGTGGTTCTCTGGGCTCTCTAGCCGGTGGAAACGCAAACAGGTTCTCGGACGGTTCGCAAATTGAACTAACTGCGAACCAGCACGGCACCGGCCCGGCTCTTGAACTAGGTTCGCGTTGGTGGAAAAGGGGTATCAGTGTTTTCTCCAAGTTCTCTGTTTCTCCATTTTCTCTCCCCATTTTCTCCAGGTCCTCTCATGTTGCCTCCCCATTTTCTCCAGGTCCTCTCTGTGTTTTCTCCAGGTTCTCTCCATGTTCCCCAGGTTCTCTCCACATTCTCCAGGTTATCTCTGTGTTGTCTGTCAGAGAGACAGACAGACAGACAGACAGACAGCTTCCAGCCTCCATTCACTCACACACTTAATTTATTTGAAGTTTTAATGTAATTATTAAGTCTTTTGGGGCAGCAGCTCTTTGTGTCTCGGGTGTCCCCTCTCTCTGTGTCCCCCCCGGCCCCCCGTCCCCTGTGTCCCCGCTCCAGAACCATGTAGTCCGTGTTGTGGTGTCATAAAAGGTGCAGTGGGGGGGTCAGCAGCAGATGGATAGCAGATTAGCACCACCCGTTACTCCCCATTCTCCACACTGCCTGCTTTTCTTCTGCACAAAAGTTTCTCTCTTGTCTCCCTAAGTCCCCCCCATCCCCGACTCCTGCCCCCCCCCATCCCCGACTCCTGCCCCCCCATCTCGGACTCCCTCCCCTCCAATCACCTCCCTTAAGCCTCTTTTATTGCTCATTTCAGCGCGATAAAGACGAGGCAGCGCGCCTCCTCGGCCAGAAAGCAGCCGTAATGAATTCATAGGCTGTAAAGGCCTTGATCCTCCAGCGCCCCCCCACCCCCGCCTGAGGGGGGGGGGCTATTGTTTACGAGTATATTGGCTTGTCTATTACCCCCCCCCACACACACACACACACACACACACCGCCGCTGAAAAGAGCCATTTGATAAAGACCCCCCCCCCCCATAAACACACACTTTCATTCACACTCTCTCACACACACACGCACACACACACTCACTCTCTCTCTCTCACACAGAGCCCTACAACAGTAACAGAAGGTGGCGAGTCTGCGACAAAGACAGGCCATGAAATTCAATTAGCAGTTTTGAAACTGTGTGTGTGTGTGTGTGTGTGTGTGTGTTCACTCAGCAGGTCTGGATCACTTGTCTCTTTAACAGCCTCACGTGCTAATAGGTGAACTGTTCCTCTAACTGTCACTTCTTATCCCTTCAAATACAATTATAATAACAATAATAATAATAAAGCTGATAGTGATAATAATATGAATGATAATAACAATAAATAATAATAATAAAACTGAAAGTGATAATAATATGAATGATAATAATAATAAATAATAATAATAAAACTGAAAGTGATAATAATATGAATGATAATAATAATAATAATAATAATAAATAATAATAATAATGCTGACAAAAATAATGATACATACAAAAATAACCATCGTCATAATGCTTATTATAAATCCAATAAATATGTTTCTATAACAATAACTCAAATCCAGGTCCAGGTCCTGGTCCCATGGGTCCATGTGGACTCGGACTGGAACATTAGAGTGGTGTGTGTGTTTGGAGGAAGCAGCTGATAAACCTGTAAACCTGCTTCATCACCACCGAGTCCTGGTCCAGGATCTCTGTTGGTTCTGGACTAATGAGTGTGTTCATTAAATGTTCATTATCAGTTCAAGAGTCAATAGATCCCCCCCCCCCCCATCTCTACCAGGAGGAGTCTAACATCACTACAGCAGGTACTAAATACCAGCTGCTCTTTGTGCTGCGACAATACGTGTGTGTGTGTGTGTGTGTGTGTGAGGCGTTTAGGGTCAGACCGTAAAAATGTGTCCATCTGTCTGTGTGGAGTCTCACAACTGTGTCCTCGGAGGGAGGAGTGTGTGTTAGTGTGCGTATTAGTGTTGACTAATGAGTGTGTATTGTGTTGGTGTCCATTAAGAGTCACGGTGTGTTAGCTGATCTGAGTCAATGATGTTGAGAGTGTGTGTGTGAGAGTGTGTATGTAAGAGTGTGTATGTGTGAGTGTGTGTGTGTGAGAGTGTGTGTATGTGAGAGTGTGTATGTAAGAGTGTGTATGTGAGAGTCTGTATGTGTGAGTGTGTGTGTGAGAGTGTGTGTATGTGTGAGTGTGTATGTGAGAGTGTGTGTATGTGTGAGTGTGTATGTGAGAGTGTGTGTATGTGAGAGTCTGTATGTGTGAGTGTGTGTGTGTGAGTGTGTGTGTGTGAGTGTGTATGTGAGTGTGTATGTGAGTGTGTATGTGAGAGTGTGTATGTGTGAGTGTGTATGTGAGAGTGTGTGTATGTGTGAGTGTGTATGTGAGAGTGTGTGTATGTGAGAGTCTGTATGTGTGAGTGTGTGTGTGTGAGTGTGTGTGTGTGAGTGTGTATGTGAGTGTGTGTGTGAGTGTGTGTGTGTGAGTGTGTATGTGAGTGTGTATGTAAGAGTCTGTATGTGAGAGTCTGTATGTGTGAGTGTGTATGTGTGAGTGTGTATGTGTGAGTGTGTGTGTGAGAGTGTGTGTATGTGTGAGTGTGTATGTGAGAGTGTGTGTATGTAAGAGTCTGTATGTGAGAGTGTGTATGTGTGTGTGTGTATGTGTGAGTGTGTGTGTGAGAGTCTGTATGTGAGAGTGTGTGTGTATGTGAGAGTGTGTATGTGAGTGTGTATGTGAGAGTGTGTATGTGAGTGTGTATGTAAGAGTCTGTATGTGAGAGTGTGTATGTGTGAGTGTGTATGTGTGAGCGTGTGTGTGTGAGTGTGTGTGTGAGAGTGTGTATGTGAGAGTGTGTATGTGAGTGTGTATGTGAGAGTGTGTGTGTATGTGAGAGTGTGTATGTGAGTGTGTATGTGAGAGTGTGTGAGAGTGTGTGAGAGTGTGTGAGTGTGTATGTACACACTCACACTATTAAGCTTCTGTTTGTTTTGTCTTTATAGATGTGAATATAATAATATAAAATGATAATTGTCCTGATATTGTTTTATCAATATTATATTATTATATAGTATTGTTTTTTCTAAAATAATAATATATAATAAATTATATGTTATTATTTTAGAAAGAAATATAATGATATTATTATATATAATTATTTTTTCTAAAATACCTTTGAGATCAAATCCTGACTTCCCTGTAAAACAACGTATGCTGACATCATCTCGTAATGACCAATAATATCATGACGTCCATCCATCAACCAATCAATGACTACAACACTAGAACGCGGTGAGACTGGTGACGGACGAACCCTAACCCTAACCCTGTGTTCTCTGCATGCGTGGGTTCGAATCCCACCCTCACTGACCAGCAACTTAAATGTGCCACGTTTACATGTTTCCGATGTTCCTCCGTCCACGCTCTGGACTCACCAGAACCGTACGCCCCGGTTCTGGAGCAGGACTCTCCTTATCAATCAGACAGGCTCAATCAGACAGGCTCAATCAGACAGGATCAATCAGACAGGATCAATCGGCGCACTGAGACGACAAACAAGCAGAACACAGACTATGCTCCTACTCCACGGACCGGCACCGGGAGTGGGAATCGCTGGTCTCGGTCTGGTTGGGGGGCCGGGACCAGGGACCGGGGGTGGGGAATTGCTGGACCTGGCAACAGGACTGGGAACATCCTGCATGAACACTGTGATGTTCTGGAAGAACTTTCATTGATGTTTCTACCCCTAGTGGTCATTGGTAGTAAGTCCTTCTCCCTGCTACTGATTCCATTGGTTGGCATAGTCATGTGACACAGCGAGGTTGTATTGTGTTATGTTAGATGTGAGTACAATGAGCAGACGCCGGCCTCCTGCTGCAGGAACTTTCTTTCTATTCTTCTTCTCACAGACGATGTCAGCTCGTTACTGTAACTTCTCCGTCAGACGAAGTTTCCTTCAAGGCCAATCAGAGAACAGAAATCTGCATCATGAAGAGAGATAGTGTTTGTGTGATTGGTGAAGCGACGGAAGCTTCTTTGTTCCGTTCTGTGTTTCTGCTCAAAAACACACCTGAGCTCTTTGTGTCCATGCGCTTTGTCTGCTGATGGAAACGTCTGTTTCTCCTTGAGACCCTGAACACAACATCTGTTGTTGTTGTTCTCCACCAGATCCACCAATCACAGCTGCTCTTCCTCTTTTTCCTCTTCCACCTTCTCCTTCTTCCTCTTCTTCTTCCACCTTCTTCCTCTTCATCTTCTGCCTCTTCTTCTTCCACCTTCTTCCTTTTCCTCTTCTTCTTCTTCCACCTTCTTCTTCTTCCTCTTCATCTTCTGCCTCTTCTTCTTCTTCCAACTTCTTCTTCTTCTTCGTCCTCTTCATTTTCCACCTTCTTCTTTCGTGTCTCCTCGTCATAATGAATCTGTGTCAGATCCTGCCGACGGCTCTCAAGTCTCACACATTCAACCTGTTCACACTGACTCAGTCTGCGCTCACTGACCATCGGTGTACACTGCTTTCACAGTGCATCATGGGAAACTTTGAGTGAACTATATAGGGAATGCTCACTAAACATTTGGACACTTTTTCAACATGGTGAACTCCCTTTACAGTGCACTATGCACTATACTTCATCCATTGCACCATACTTCATCCAGTGCACTATACACTCTACTTCATCCAGTGCACTATACTTCATCCAGTGCACTATACTTCATCCAGTGCATTATACTTCATCCAGTGCACTATACACTATACTTCATCCAGTGCACTATACTTCATCCAGTGCACTATACTTCATCCAGTGCACTATACACTATACTTCATCCAATACACTATACACTATACTTCATCTAGTGCACTATACACAATACTTCATCCAGTGCACTATACACTATACTTCATCCAGTGCACTATACACTTTACTTCATCCAGTGCACTATGCACTATACTTCATCCAGTGCACTATACACTATACTTCATCCAGTGCACTATACTTCATCCAGTGCACTATACACTAAACTTTATCCAGTGCACTATGCACTATACTTCATCCAGTGTACTATACACTATACTTCATCCAGTGCACTATACACTATACTTCAACCAGTGCACTATACACTAAACTTCATCCAGTGCACTATGCACTATACTTCATCCAGTGTACTATACACTAAACTTCATCCAGTGCACTATACTTCATCCAGTGCACTATGCACTATACTTCATCCAGTGTATTATACACTGTACTTCATCCAGTGCACTATACACTATACTTCATCCAGTGCACTATACACTAAACTTCATCCAGTGCACTATACACTATACTTCATGTAGTGTACTATACACTATACTTCATCCAGTGCACTATACTTCACCCAGTGCACTATACACTAAACTTCATCCAGTGCACTATGCACTATACTTCATCCAGTGCACTATACACTTAACTTCATCCAGTGTACTATACACTATACTTCATCCAGTGCACTATACTTCATCCAGTGCACTATACACTATACTTCATCCAGTGTACTATACACTATACTTCATCCAGTGCACTATACTTCATCCAGTGCACTAAACACTAAACTTCATCCAGTGCACTATGCACTATACTTCATCTAGTGTACTATACACTATACTTCATCCAGTGCACTATACTTCATCCAGTGCACTATACACTATACTTCATCCAGTACACTATACACTATACTTAATCCAGTGCACTATACTTCATCCAGTGCACTATACACTATACTTCATCCAGTGCACTATACACTAAACTTCATCCAGTGCACTATACTTCATCATGTGCACTATACACTATACTTCATCCAGTGCACTATACACTAAACTTCATCCAGTGCACTATGCACTATACTTCATCCAGTGTACTATACACTATACTTCATCCAGTGCACTATACTTCATCCAGTGCACTATACACTAAACTTCATCCAGTGCACTATGCACTATACTTAATCCAGTGCACTATACACTAAACTTCATCCAGTGCACTATGCACTATACTTCATCCAGTGCACTATACACTAAACTTCATCCAGTGCACTATACTTCATCCAGTGCACTATGCACTATACTTCATCCAGTGTATTATACACTGTACTTCATCCAGTGCACTATACACTATACTTCATCCAGTGCACTATACTTCATCATGTGCACTATACACTATACTTCATCCAGTGCACTATACACTAAACTTCATCCAGTGCACTATGCACTATACTTCATCCAGTGTACTATACACTATACTTCATCCAGTGCACTATACTTCATCCAGTGCACTATACACTAAACTTCATCCAGTGCACTATGCACTATACTTTATCCAGTGCACTATACACTAAACTTCATCCAGTGCACTATGCACTATACTTCATCCAGTGTACTATACACTATACTTCATCCAGTGCACTATACTTCATCCAGTGCACTATACTTCATCCAGTGTACTATACACTATACTTCATCCAGTGCACTATACTTCATCCAGTGCACTATACACTAAACTTCATCCAGTGCACTATGCACTATACTTCATCCAGTGCACTATACACTAAACTTCATCCAGTGCACTATGCACTATACTTCATCCAGTGTACTATACACTATACTTCATCCAGTGCACTATACTTCATCCAGTGTACTATACTTCATCCAGTGTACTATACACTATACTTCATCCAGTGCACTATACTTCATCCAGTGCACTATACTTCATCCAGTGTACTATACACTATACTTCATCCAGTGCACTAAACTTCATCCAGTGCACTATGCACAATACTTCATCCAATGTACTATACACTATACTTCATCCAGTGCACTATACACTATACTTCATCCAGTGCACTATACACTAAACTTCATCCAGTGCACTATACTTCATCCAGTGCACTATACTTCATCCAGTGCACTATACTTCATCCAGTGTACTATACACTATACTTCATCCAGTGCACTAAACTTCATCCAGTGCACTATGCACAATACTTCATCCAATGTACTATACACTATACTTCATCCAGTGCACTATACTTCATCCAGTGCACTATACTTCATCCAGTGCACTATACTTCATCCAGTGCACTATACTTCATCCAGTGTACTATACACTATACTTCATCCAGTGCACTATACTTCATCCAGTGCACTATACTTCATCCAGTGCACTATACTTCATCCAGTGTACTATACACTATACTTCATCCAGTGCACTAAACTTCATCCAGTGCACTATGCACAATACTTCATCCAATGTACTATACACTATACTTCATCCAGTGCACTATACACTATACTTCATCCAGTGCACTATACACTAAACTTCATCCAGTGCACTATGCACTATACTTCATCCAGTGTACTATACACTATACTTCATCCAGTGCACTATACTTCATCCAGTACACT
>CM056831.1:27659855-27707355 GCA_029853015.1 Chelidonichthys spinosus
GGGGAAGGGAGACAGGAGGACAGGAAGACCGGAGGACAGGAAGACAGGGGGGAAGGGAGACAGGAGGACAGGAAGACCGGAGGACAGGAAGACAGGGGGGAAGGGAGACAGGAGGACAGGAAGACCGGAGGACAGGAAGACAGGGGGGAAGGGAGACAGGAGGACAGGAAGACCGGAGGACAGGAAGACAGGGGGGAAGGGAGACAGGAGGACAGGAAGACCGGAGGACAGGAAGACCGGAGGACAGGGAGACCGGAGGACAGGGAGACCGGAGGACAGGAAGACCGGAGGACAGGGAGACCGGAGGATGGGGAGACAAGAGGACAGGAAGACAAGAGGACAGGAAGACCGGAGGACAGGGAGACCGGAGGACAGGAAGACCGGAGGACAGGGAGACCGGAGGATGGGGAGACAAGAGACAGGAAGACAAGAGGACAGGAAGACCGGAGGACAGGGAGACAGGAAGACCTGACGACAGGGAGACAGGAGGACAGGGAGAGCCGAGGACAGGGAGACCGGAGGACTGGAAGACAGGACAGGAAGACCGGAGGACAGGAAGACAGAGTGAAAAGAGACGAACAAAAGAGCAGAATGTTGCTTTGAAAAAGATCAAAGAGCCAAAAGAAAAGATTCAATATTCAGTCAGACACACACCAGACACACACACACAACACACACACACACACACACACACAACACACACAAACACACACAACACACACACACACACACACACACACACACACACACACAGTGACCAGTGCGTTTCGTCCAGGTCCTCTAATAACCAGCAGACTGCAGCCAAGGGCAGCACCTGAACTCACCACACACATATACACACACACACACACACACACACACACTGCAATTATGAGTTATTGATTTCTGCACAGAGCAGCAGCTGGAACTGAGGACTGTGTGTGTGTGTGTGTGTGTGTGTGTGTGTGTGTGTGTGGGGGGGGGGGGGGGGGGGGAGCTAACGCTAACAGAAGCTGCTTGTTTGGGTCGGCATGGAGACGGACTGTGATTTTAAATAAAGATGTGTTTGAATATGCTGCTTGGTGATGAAGATGATGAAGAGCAGTGTGTTCCTGCTGCTGCAGCGCCCCCTGGCTGTAAACTGAAGAGGTGTGGCTTTACCACTAGAGGGCGCCAGAAGGAACATGACATGGAACACAAACAGAGTCTGAACTGATTTATTAAACATCTTCTACAAAAACACCAGAGAAAAGTCTGAGTTCACTTGGTCACCACTTTATAGACAAACAGGAAACGGCCGACGAGTCAGCAGGACTGAAACAGTGTAAATGGAACAGCTCCACCTGCTGGACACGGCCAGTCGTTACAACAATAACGGCAACCGATGACGCGGCCGATTTCTGATGTTTCAGTTTCAAAGTGAAGCAGCTACGTTCGTCATGTGACACGGAGACGAGAGTAATCTGAAGTTATCCTGAGGATTATCTGAAGTTAACCTGAAGTTAGACTAAAGATTATCTAAAGTTAACCTGAAGATTATCTGAAGTTAACCTGAAGTTAGACTAAAGATTATCTAAAGTTAACCTGTAGATTATCTGAAGCTAACCTGAAGACAATCTGAAAATAATCTGAAGTTAATTTGAAATAATCTGAAGTTAACCTGAATCTTATTTGAGGATAATATGAAGTTAACCTGAAGTGAATCTGGAGATAATCTGAAGTTAACCTGAAGTTAATCTGAAATGAACCTGCAGATAACCTGATGATAATCTGAAGTTAACCTGAAGATAATCTGAAGTTAATTTGAAGCTAATCTGAAATTAACCTGAAGCTAATCTGAAATTAACCTGAAGTTAACCTGAAGATAATCTGAAGTTAACCTGAAGATAATCTGAAGTTAATTTGAAGCTAATCTGAAATTAACCTGAAGCTAATCTGAAATTAACCTGAAGTTAACCTGAAGATAATCTGAAGTTAACCTGAAGTTAACCTGAAGATAATCTGAAGTTAACCTTAAAATAATCTGAAATGAACCTGAAGTTAACCTGTAGATAATCTGAAATTAACCTGAAGTTAACCTGAAGATAATCTGAAGTTAATTTGAAGCTAATCTGAAATTAACCTGAAACTAATCTGAAATTAACCTGAAGTTAACCTGAAGATAATCTGAAATTAACCTGAAGTTAACCTGAAGATAATCTGAAGTTAATTTGAAGCTAATCTGAAATTAACCTGAGGCTAATCTGAAATTAACCTGAAGTTAACCTGAAGATAATCTGAAGTTAACCTGAAGATAATCTGGGTATGTTGAACCCCAGTCCCAACCTCGGTGCTGCGTTTGTGGTGATTGTAAACGACGTCCAGGTAAAATGATTATTGATTATCTGACTGATTGATCAGCAGGTGGAGCTGGAGGAGTGAAGAGCACCCTCTGCTGGACAACAAGCTCAAACATCATCACCGTGTTAAAATTAATGTGAATATGTTCACAGTAAGAGTTCAGGCCATATTTCAAAATAAAAGCATTGTGTGCTGAAGTGAACTGATGTAGCATTACCCTCCTCTCTGCCGTCCAGCTGGTCTTCCTGGTTCTGACCTCAGCCCCCCCCCCCCCCCCCCCCCTCACCACTCCTTCTTCTTCTCGTCCATGGAGACCCCCCCGGGCCCCAGGGCCACCACCAGCAGCAGGCCCCCGATCACCGACGTGGTCTGGAAGAAGTCGTACTTGAGGAAGTCGTGCATGGGCTTGTAGGACGGGACGCTCCAGAAGGCGTTGAAGGTGAAGTTGATGCAGAGCAGCCAGACCACCAGAGTCAGGGCCGCCAGCTTGGTCTTGTAACCCACGGCAACCAGCACAATGAGGGCCGAGCCCACCAGGTTCTGCAGGACCTGCACACACGAGACCGAAGACATGAGTCCAGGTCAGGACCGGAGGAGTGTGTGTGTGTGTGTGTGTGTATACTCACACTGAACAGACTGAGGTCAAAGTGCAGCAGCGTGGTGAACATGAGGATGAGGAGGACTCTTCCTCCCAGTTGGAGGAGGTGCTTCGGAGAACTCTGCCGACTCAGAGAAGGAACTCCTGCAAACACACTGCGCGCCTCCTCACGACCCTCCGCCAGGAGGAGCAGGAGGCCCCCGCCCAACGCCAGGTTCCTGGGGGAGGAGGAGGGAGGAGGAGGAGGAGGAGGAGGAGGAGGAGGGGGACAAACTTCTGGTATGAACATTGTCTTCTTATCTGGACACTCACACTCGTTCTCAGTTTGCTTCCGACAGATGAAACATTGAGTGGATCTCCAGATTCTGTTGTCATGGAGATGAGACTGTAGATGAACCTACAAAGGTCAAAGGTCACAGACTCACCTCATCAGGAACTTTGGGTCCCACAGGATGCTGTAGGCCAGGGTCTGCAGAGAGGAGGACCAGGATACTTAGATACAGGACTCTGAGGGTCCCAGGACTCTAGGGGTTCCAGGACTCTGTGAGTCCTAGGACTCTGAGGGTCCCAGAACTCTGGGAGTCCCAGGTCTCTGGGGGTCCCAGGACTCTGAGGGTCCCAGAACTCTGAGGGTCCCAGGATTCTAGGGGTCCTAGGACTCTGAGGGTCCCAGAACTCTGGGAGTCCCAGGTCTCTAGGGGTCCCAGGACTCTGAGGGTCACAGGACTCTGGGGGTCCCAGTTGGTGTGTGGGTGTGTGTGTACCTGCAGACCGATGACCCCAAACAGAGCGTAGCAGGCGATCTGAACAAAGTTCCTGCTGAGGATCAACAAGCAGCCTCCTGCAGACAGACAGGCAGACAGACAGGTGTTATTGTATTATTATTATAAAACGTGGTGGGATGTGTGTGTGTATATATTACCCAGCTGCCCCAGCAGGTTCAGCAGGACGAAGGCGTTGGCGAGGAGGCGTCCGCAGCTCCAGGTGGACTCGATGTACTCGCTTTGCTCCGCCCACTGGAACCACATCCTGCAGCCGTCCTCCAGGAAGGTGCTGACCAGGCAGAGCCGGGCCGCGTGGGGCAGGTAGTGCTTTGTGCCCCGCAGGAACTACAAGACCAGCACAGCCACAGTCAGGCCCCCTTTAATGGCGTCAGTAAAGCGAGGCTAATGTTAGCAAGCTAGGCTAACCAGCTTACAGTCAAACATGCAGCCACGTTTGGTTTGAATGCATTTGTGTGAATACAGTCGGAGGTCGTCATCATGATGACATCACACATCAGGTCGTGGACGACAGCAGTTCTGTATTTTGGTCATCTTCATCTTGGTTTCTTGCAACCAGTAGAAGGAAGTGACCATATTTGGACTGTGGAGGAGCGACGGGTGGATCTGACGAACACAAGCAGTGGTGGATCTGGATCCATGTGGATTTTGGTGTGGAGCTGCTAACAAAGTTAGCTTCATAATTCAAAGTCAAATTTACAGCTAAGTGTTGAAGTCATCTTAGTAGCTAACTAGTATTGGTAGCGACCTGTCAATCAGCAGGTAAGCCCCGCCCCCTAAAGCATCCCCTGCTTTCTGGTCTGGTGGACTCTAAATGGACCATAATGTACTAAATGAACATCATGCTGGATTGAAGAAGACTTGAAACTAGAGATTGAGACCATAAACTCATGTTTACAATGTTTACTGAGATAATACATCAAGAGAGAAGTAGGACCATTTTCTCATAGACTTCTATACAACCAGAGAGGAGTCGCCCCCTGGTGGCCAGCAGAGAGAAGTAGGACCATTTTCTCATAGACTTCTATACAACCAGAGAGGAGTCGCCCCCTGGTGGCCAGCAGAGAGAAGTAGGACCATTTTCTCATAGACTTCTGTACAACCAGAGAGGAGTCGCCCCCTGGTGGTCAGCAGAGAGAAGTAGGACCATTTTCTCATAGACTTCTATACAACCAGAGAGGAGTCGCCCCCTGGTGGCCAGCAGAGAGAAGTAGGACCATTTTCTCATAGACTTCTATACAACCAGAGAGGAGTCGCCCCCTGGTGGTCAGCAGAGAGAAGTAGGACCATTTTCTCATAGACTTCTATACAACCAGAGAGGAGTCGCCCCCTGGTGGCCAGCAGAGAGAAGTAGGACCATTTTCTCATAGACTTCTATACAACCAGAGAGGAGTCGCCCCCTGGTGGCCAGCAGAGAGAAGTAGGACCATTTTCTCATAGACTTCTATACAACCAGAGAGGAGTCGCCCCCTGGTGGCCAGCAGAGAGAAGTAGGACCATTTTCTCATAGACTTCTATACAACCAGAGAGGAGTCGCCCCCTGGTGGCCAGCAGAGAGAAGTAGGACCATTTTCTCATAGACTTCTATACAACCAGAGAGGAGTCGCCCCCTGGTGGCCAGCAGAGAGAATGGAGCTTTAAGGCACTTGAGTTGTGGCATTACTTTTCAGAACCGGAGGTTGCCCAATGGTGAGACACAACATCTCAAAAAGGTCCACAGTAATTGGTTGGGAGTTAGGAATACATTTTCAAATACATTAATAAATGCGATGCTGACGATTTGAATATTATTAATTCATGAAAATGTGAGTTTTGATTTACAAATGATGATGATATACAGTATGTGTGAACATTAGAGGCACAGAAACATACAGATATAATCACTGCAAAGTTTACTGAGATTATACAAACGCTGAAATCAAAGCGACGTAACGTGATGACGTAGTTCAGAAACACGTTCAACAACAAATCAAAGCTGCGCTTCATTTCCGTTTACGAGTTGCCGCGGGAGCACATGACATAACGGGACGAAATTAATTTATCAATACTTCAATGTTTAATTTCTGTGGTAGAAAGTAAACTCGTTAACCTCGCAGCCGTAGCACCGGACGGTTTCTGGTTCGCCGCTTCACAGCAGGTAACAAACACCTGAACAAGACCAGCCGCTTCCTGGAGGCCGTTTCCTCCGTTCGGCTAACGTGTCACTGCCCATGACGTCACTCAAGACTTCACATCTACGACTTTGTTATGCACCCTTCCTCCAGAATTCAGATGTTGCAGAAGCGACTATTAGTAGTTAAACGATGTGTAAATACGCGTGAACATCCGCGGAGAAGAGGAGTCACTTTTCCGCGGAGTTATTTCCGTTCTCTAACCCCAGAAGGAGCCGTTGCTCACTTCGGCGTGCAGGTCCGGAGACTAACCGGCTGCTTATGTGTCTCAGTACGACTTAAGTACGGCACCAGCTGCCCCCGCGACCCGCGCCGAGCTGCCGGCCGGAACTTTCACCGAGGTTCACCTTGTTGTCGTGAAGACACCGACGTGTAACGGGCCGTACGGACCGCGAGCCCCGCTCCCTAAAACGACCAGATATTTGAATGGAATTCTGAAGCGGGAGACACCGGGACCACCGCCGCCCGTGGCCGGGTCGGGGCGCGCGTTCCCCCGCGGGGAGCGGCTCACCTGGTCCGCTACATCCTCCGCCTGGCTCATCAGGTCTCCGTGTCCCATCGTAAGGCACTTCGGTGCGGACAGGCGGCTCCCAGCTCAGGTTCAAGTCCGGTCTGAAGGCTCCCCGCTCCGGCTGCTGCTGCTGCTGCTGCCGCCTCCCTCCGATCCCACAATCCTCCGCGCTGAGCGCACACAGCGCCCCCTACGGACGCGGCAGGGAGGAGCATGCCACGTGGACGACAGCGCTGAGCAGAGACGTTAAATTCAACATTACATTTTGATCATGTTGGATCAGAGACACGACGTTAAAAGACAAGTCTGACAGGTGAAATAAGACAGACACCTGTCTGTCTGCCTGTCTGTGGTTGGACATACGGTCTCACAGTAAACACATTTGATCAATTTAATAAAACATCAACAGCATATAACACATAAACAATAATAATAATAATAAACAATGATAATACAATGATATTAAACCATAATAAAAATACAAATAATGGCAAGTTGCCTTTATGGAATACCAAATACCAAATACACAATGACATATTGCATTTTAAGATGAAACTTTATTGACTCGTTGTTTACCAGCTGCAGCATCACCATGATGAATCAATCAATATTCATATCATAATAGAATAACGTTTTTATTCAATTGTTTTGGTTGCATTAAAACATTTTTTTAAATAAATAAATTGTGAGTTTTCAGGTTTTCATTTCTATAACGAAGTTAACAAGAAAGTAAAATGCATCGTTCCTTTAACAGAAACAGCTGTAGTTCCTCTCGCGGCCACCAGGTGTCAGCAAAGAGGACAGATGTGGTCCACGACAAAGCTGACCACATCTGTACCTGCAGAGTGTTCCTCTACTAGAACAGCTGGCAACTGATGAACTCAGACCATTGGCCAGCAGGATGATGTCATCAGCTGGGTACACAGATGCATTGTGGGACACAGCGTGAGCAGGTCAGGATGCGTCCTGGTCTTCAGGTCTCCTCTGAGCTCTGTGGCTCTGAAACACAATGGCAGTGTGTTTATCTGGCTGAGAGAGAGAGAGAGAGAGAGAGAGAGAGAGAGAGAGAGAGAGAGAGAGAGAGAGAGAGAGAGAGAGAGAGAGAGAGAGAGAGTGTGTGTGTGTGTGTGTGTTACCTTCAGGTTGACGTAGTGTGTGTGTGTCCTGCAGTGTGTGTGTCGTGCTGTCATCTCTCTGTAGAAGAACTTGTTACACAGTCGACACAGGAAGCCAGAAACAGGAAGCACATAACTACTTCCTGTCGAGACATTTAGTTTTAATATTAATATACGTCAACACAAACAGACACACGCCGTCACCATGACAACGCTCACTCCTTCTTCATGTTAAATGATCTACAGTTAGACAGCAGAGACGGTTACTATAGCAACCACAAGAACATACCATATATGGTGTGGGGGTCATACTCTTCCCTGTCTGTTTCCTGTGAGCCAGTCACCTGTAACACACACACACACACACACACACACACACACACACACACGACATCATGTTCATGACACTTTGAAACCTTTAATTAAAAAATTAACAGATGGAAGAGGGTCTGCTCACCTCAATGTTGGGTTCTTCCTCTTCTCTTACACCTTCACCATCTTCTTCTTCAGCTACTTCTACCTCCTCATCCCCCTCCTTATCCCTCCCATCCTCCTCCTCATCACCCTCCTCCTCCTCCTTATCCCTCCCATCCTCATCCCCCTCATCCTCCTCCTTATCCCTCCCATCCTCCTCCTCATCCCCCTTCTCCTCATCCTCCTCCTTATCCCTCCCATCCTCCTCCTCATCCCCCTTCTCCTCCTCCTCCTCCTTATCCCTCCCATCCTCCTCCTCCTCCTCCCCCTCCTTGAAGCAGCCGATGGCATCCACAGTGATAAGCTCCTCCTCCTGCACCTCCTCCTGGTGCACCTGGAGGAGACGGACACAGAATCTCTCTCTTCAAGTTCTTTAGATCATCAGGTTCTTGTACTTTGCTGTACTTCTATATTCTTATAATCTGTTCTGATTCAGTATTATTGGTACTACTAGTATAACTGGTACTAATACTATTATTGGTACTACTGGTACTGCTGGTACTACTGGTATTCTAGGCACTACTAGTACTCCTGGTAGTGCAGGAACCGACCTGCTCCTTGTGTTCTGCAGACTTCATGTGCTCCACAAACTTCCTGGGCGTCCTGAAGTGACGTTTACACACCGGACAGAAGGGACGGCACAGCTGTTTACACATCTGGGGATCCAAACAAGCACTTCCTGTCACATCTTCACAATAAAAGCCTTCATTCACAAGGGGAAAGAATGACTCTTCTTACCAACTCAAGGCAGCCGTGTCTGTGATGTCATCACTGGCGTTTCTCACCTTGTGTTGTTTCGTCCGCCGATGGACGATGATGTCACCGCTGAAGTGAGTCCGACAGGTGTCACACCAGCACTGCACATCAGGCCGGCACCCCCTGGAGGACACAGGTGGACCCACGTGGGCTAGTTTATCACAGAATAAAGTATTGATCTGTGATTTAATATCAATAACCAGATGGAAAGGATGCTGAAATAACTCCATCATGATGGTGATCAGTAAAAAGTGCTGAGTCATGCTTTGTTAGGTCTGTCTGCAAGACCACAAGATAACTCCTGTTAAAACGCTGGTTTATGAATGGAGTCTGGTTGATGGTGCTAGGCTACGCTAACATTGTAGCTGCTCCATCAACACTCCATATAAGGTCATCTAGACATAAATACAGCAGAGACCTTGTTGTTTGGACCACAGACAGTCTCTGGTTCCTCCACATAGTCTGGTCTGGTCTCTGGACTCATGTGAACTACTATCTGGACCTCTGGGGGACCACAGACAGTCTCTGGTTCCTCCACAAGTCTGGTCTGGTCTCTGGACTCATGTGAACTACTATCTGGACCTCTGGGGGACCACAGACAGTCTCTGGTTCCTCCACATAGTCTGGTCTGGTCTCTGGACTCATGTCAGCTACTATCTAGACCTCCGGGGGACCACAGGCAGTCTCTGGTTCCTCCACATAGTCTGGTCTGGTCTCTGGACTAATGTGGGCTACTATCTAGACCTCTGGGGGACCACAGACAGTCTCTGGTTCCTTCACATAGTCTGGTCTGGTCTCTGGACTCATGTGGTCTACTATCTAGACCTCTGGGGGACCACAGACAGTCTTTTCTCTTGTGTGTGTGTACCTGTCCTGCAGTGTGTGTGTGTTGATGGAGTGTGTCATCTCCCTCAGCTTCCTCAGGTGTTCTGGTCCTGTCATGTGATCCTGAAACACCTGCAGGGAGACACAGGTGACATCACAGACGTGACAGAGGAGTCCTCCTGTCTGTCTGTCAGCCGACCTGTCTGTCTGTCCGAACTCTCTGCTCTCACTGGTCTGCTGGATGGTGACCTGCAGTGACCTCACACTCTGTAGCTGACACACACACACACACACACACACACACACACCAATATCACCATGCTGACGTCCATGAGTGATGTCATGAAATGAGATGACATCAAAGTGTGTCATCACCTCCGCTGCTCTGCTGTTGTCATTCTTCTCTGCTGACCCCTGCTGGTCTGGAGGAGGAGGTCTGGATGAAATACCAGCTAACACACACACAAACAAACACACACACACACACACACACACACACACACACACACACACACAGTGTGATAACTCTCTCTCTCTCTTTCTATATAAATATATATATATTTCCAACTCTACTGACTGAGATCTGTAGAAACCAGTCCAGGTCCAGGACCAGGACTTGATCAGAATACTGAAACACACCTTCTGTGCGGCAGCGCTCACTTCCTGGTTGACCACATGACCCTGAGACCTTCTCTCTATTGGTCAGAGCTGCAGCCTCGTCAGATCTGAGGAACAAAAATACAGCTGATCCGTCAGTGATCCGTCAGTGATCAGTGATCTGTCAGTGATCCGTCAGTGATCAGTGATCTGTCAGTGATCAGTGATCTGTCAGTGATCCGTCAGTGATCTGTCAGTGATCAGTCAGTGATCCGTCAGTGATCCATCATCTATCAGGGTCATTCCGTGTCATTTCATCACATGCCTCCCACCTGACCATCTCAGAATTTCTTGATAAAATTCTAGTACAAAGACACACTTGTTTAAGCCATTTTTAAACAGCAATATCTGGAAAACTATCTCACCTGTGGCCTTCAGAATTTCTACAGTGTATATCTGTTACTGATAGCCTCCAGACATGACATATCAGGGGTGTAGCTCAATGATAACCTAGTATGGTAGGGGTTTAAAATGTGGCTTGTTGAAATAAAGTAGTACATTTGAAGAGTGACTGAGCTCCCATTTTTGCAGATAAAAGACTTCTATCACTTCTGCCTCTATCTCTGGTGTTAGCTTAAACATTCTACAAAATATGGTTTCTCTTAGATTATTAGTTTCACAGATATTAAGGCTAAAAAATGGATGTTAACACACCTTTGCCCAACTTCAGAGCCATATTCCAAAAAACTGACAACACGTATCAGGTCCAAACTTACTTTTTTTGAAAGATCATATTCTTGTTAAAATCATATTAAAAAATCAGGAGGGTGGTTTGCCTCATTTGGTCGCAGTGATTTTTTAAAATCCTGATATTGGTGGGGTTTTTGTGGCTGGTTTTGGTACTGCATGTCCTAACAGCCTACCAGTAAACATCACAGGAGGGCAATTCAATTGTGTTTTTTACCATTTACCAAAGACTTACATGTGACTAAATGCTACTGATAAATTAAGCCTTATGAAAACATTAAAATGTAGCACAGTTGTAGTTACAGAGGCAATAAGTCCTTAGATGTGAGTTAAACATGCTGAAAGCAGATTTTAATGTCTTAAACCTAACATATCATAATATTGAAGACAGTACATTTTGTCATACTTTAAGTATATAAATTACACAACCGTATCAAATAATCTTAATTTCAGCATAAAGATTTTACATTACACTACAAAAGTCTCCAAAGTTTGATATTGAATAACAGTTTGTCTCTATGCTCACTATGAGATAATATGTGAGTTGTGTGTATGATAAGTACCTACCATACTTGGTTATCATTGAGCTACACCCATGATATTCCATGTCTGGAGGCTATTAGTAACAGATAAACACTGTAGAAATTTTGAAGGCCACAGGTGAGATAGTTTTCCAGATATTTCTGTTTAAAAATGGCTTTTCAGAGCATGATGCCAAAAACGTCTAAACTACCCTTCATTCAATGATGTTTCATGAGAAAACTATTGACAGTAGAGACCTAATATTTTGGATTTGTCCTACTAACAAGTGTGTCTTTGTACTTGGATTTTTTCAGGACATTCTGAGATGGTCAGGTGGGAAGATTTTCAGAAATTTGATGAAATGATCCGTCAGTGATCTGTCAGTGATACATCAGTGATCATTGATCCGTCAGTGATCCATCAGTGATCAGTGATCCATCAGTGAGCCGTCACTGATCCGTCAGTGAGCCGCCAGTGATCCATCAGTGATCAGTGATCTGTCAATGATCCGTCAGTGATCCATCCGTGATCCATCAGTGATCATTGATCCATCAGTGATCACTGATCCATCAGTGATCATCAGTGATCATTGATCCATCAGTGAGCCGTCAGTAATCCATCAGTGATCATTGATCCGTCAGTGATCCGTCAGTGATCAGTGATCTGTCAGTGATCCGTCAGTGATCCATCAGTGATCATTGATCCGTCAGTGAGCCGTCAGTGATCAGTAATCTGTCAGTGATCCGTCAGTGATCCATCAGTGATCATTGATCCGTCAGCGATCCGTCAGTGATCCATCAGTGATCATTGATCCGTCAGCGATCCATCAGTGATCCGTCAGTGATCAGTGATCTGTCAGTGATCCGTCAGTGATCCATCAGTGATCAGTGATCCGTCAGCGATCCATCAGTGATCCGTCAGTGATCAGTGATCTGTCAGTGATCCGTCAGTGATCCATCAGTGATCCGTCAGTGATCAGTGATCCATCAGTGATCCATAGTCTACTACAACTACAGTATCAGGACTGATCAATTAAACATTAATATTGATTTTTAATCTACATGTTGGAAGAACTTTAACTACCGTAAATCCTCTAATACAGGCCCGGGCCTTTATTTACTCAAGCGCATCGCGGCCTAGGCCTTTATTGGAAGGAGGCCAGAATTACAGACAGGCCTCTATTTCTATTTGAGCAAAACGGACTACCAGTAAAATGAATAAAAACGAGATTTTGTGTCTATTTGAACCTATAAAATACTTGGTGCTCCACAGCTGCCATATTACGGTAAACAACGTTTACCTCTTGCCAGTATTGCACGCTTGGTGGGCTGCCACTAGGAGGATGATTGACAGGCACACTTCATGGCTGCACCTGATTGGACGATCGCTTTCACAGCTGTCCTGTCTGCTCCCGGATTTCAAACCGACCAACATAGCGGCTCGTTTGTAAACGTTCTCTTATTTTACAACAATAGTTCACTGAAACGTGTTTCTGAAAACATTTTATGTGAGAAATAAGCGATACAGTTTCTGAATCTGTCTTTATTTTAGATCAACAACGGTCAGTTTAAGAGATTTTCAAGAGCTTGCAGGAGGCGGCGGCGCACCGTCTCTTGACACTTGCAGTGAGCCGAATGTATTGCAGGGCTTCATACATACCGTAAATCCTCTAATATAGCTTCAGCCAAAATCTCTGCGACGAGAAGGCATTGCACGGCTGACAATGAATGGGAAGCGTGGAAATAACACTGCCTGTGGACACTTGCCCCGGCCTCCATTAGAGACCGGCCGTTATTTACCTCCACCGACAGCGAGACCGGCCAATGTTACAGACCGGCCGGTAATAAAATACAGGCCAGTATTAGAGGATTTACGGTAGTTATTGTAATATAACATCTGATTTGTTATTATGTGCAGCCTGTTACATTATAAATATCATTATTATTATAAATTATGTTTTAATCTTTTGAATCCAACTAAATTCTAGAATCATGAACACTGAATAAATAATAATAATAATAGTTATAATAACAACTATAATAATAATAGAAAATAATAACTGATTGACCGACCCGTCCAGCCTGGCCCTCTTTGTGTCTCCTGAACATCCGTCAGGTCCCGCTCCTCCTCTCTCTTCTTCTGTGGTGGATTCCTCCACCTGTTGAGTCAGGTGTCTCCTGTGTGTGGAACCGACGGGGAATCGAACCCACGTCACGCTGTTCCCTGCAGCAGGTGGGAAGCTCCTGAGAGAAAGGGGTCAACCAGTCAGGTGGAGCTGCAGCTAATCACGGATCAATTACCTGTTCTGTCTGTAAAAGTACAAACACTACAGTGTACAAATACTCTCTTATCATTCAAAGTCCTGCATCCAGTGAAGAAAACTCAACTCTACTCATGATGCAGAATAATTATCTTTTTTTAATTATTGATGCATTTAAAGGAGTATCGTGTTGATGAATACTGCTGCTTTATGTGTCATATAAATACTAGTTATCATCATTATTATCAAATTATTATTAGGTTTGGTAGATTGTTATGTAAATATCGTTCTTTTATTTCACTTTTCCTGCTGAAGTGATTCAAGCTTCTGCTCTGCTGTTACCATGGTAACCTTCTCCCAGTAACCAGCCAGTGTGACCAGTCCTTACCTATCTGTCCTCCGCTGCTGTTTGACCATGCTGTACAGCGGCTGACCTTTGACCTGTCTGCTCCAACACTGAGCTGCTCTGGTGGAAACAACATTAAAACTACACGGATATGAAACCCGGCTCACGTCTTAAATAATTAAATATTCAGGAAAATAATCGGTTAATAAGCTGACGAACTCTAATTTCGCACATTTCTGACCCGAGTACCGCACCGTCCGTGGTCGACAGGGCTGACGCGGCTCGGAGCCGGACTCCCGCGCTGAAAGCCCCGCTGCTGCTCGGTACACCGTCTCGGTTCCGTTATTATGTCCGTTAACACTCACACAATCATTTACATACGGTTGGATTCGCTCACTTTGCCTCCCGGCAGAAGCGAGCCTGCTAGCGAGCTAGCTCGGCTGCTTGTAAACAGAGCGCTGCTGCCGGGTGCCTGTGCGTCGCTCTGCCGCCCCCTGCCGGCCGGGAGGAACCACCGCGGCCATACGAGGGACTGCTGCTGGAAGAGAAAGGGTACACACATACCTGTAATTATGACGTTTGTATGTATAAATACACGACATTATATAAACGTGAACAACACTTCCATTACACTATCACATGTGTGTGTGTGTGTGTGTGTGCGTGTGTGTGTGTGTGTTAGAGCACTACGTACTTGATATTGGTGAGCGTTTCCTGGCTGCGCTCTGATTGGCTGCTGAAGTCTGGAAGTTATTTCCAGGTTGGTATTTCCTGGATTCACTGCTGCTGTGTCAACCATCTGTTTACTCTCCCCGAACACAGAAACACACACACACACACAGACGTCCTCAGAGACAGCGTTGTGTTGCTGTGCTCAGGGCGAGGCTGCATCCCATAATAACCACCATGATCATAATGATGACGCTCATAACCCTGAAGGGTCATAAACTACAAATATGTAAATAAACTGAGAGATATAACCGACGTGAGCTGTGTGAGTATGTTCTATATCTATAGATAAATGCGTTACTGAACAATAAAGATTATAATAATAATATAACAATAATAATCTGTGACTACAGAAATCAAACATTTCATTTTAAAACACACATTTCTGAAAAGTTGAGGTATAAAAACACTCCAGACAATAACTCATATTATAAATATACATACACATATAATGAGGTGAAACCACACACACACACACACACACACACACACACACATCTCTCTATAGGCTGTGGGTCTGTTATGGATTTGAGACTGTCATCTGCTTCTCCTTCTGGCTGGATGAAATTTGGTCTGTAACTACGTTGAGACGTAACCATGACAACCTGTTGTCTCTGTCCCTCTCTGTCTGTCTCTGTCCCTGTCTGTCTCTCTGAACATGTGAACACTGTCATGAAGAAGAAACAAACATCACTATTGTTGTTTTCACTTTTATTGAGAAGAGAAAGTTTCACAGTGATGCAGGAAAACAACAACAACAACAACAACAACAACACGCTCAACATGCTGAGTCACCAGCTGCTGTGATGTCACAGGGACAGGAGGATACACTGAGATTAATAGTTATAATAAGAACTAGAATAATAAGAATGTTTCGGTACGTCGCATCAGGACGTCACCGTGGCGCTGTCAGGTGACAGGAAGTGACATCACACGTGGGTCAGTAAAAGTCCTGGTCGTAGTCTGTAACGTCCATCAGCTGCTTCATCTCTGACACGCTATTGGCCAGGTAGGACGACAGCTCCTCTGAGAGACAGACAGACAGATTTAGTTCCGATACCTTTAATGAACGACCGTTTATATAAAGCCAAAGACGAGAGACAGACTGTCTGTGGGCTCCTGCCTGTCTCACCTGCTCCCAGTACTCCCAGTACAGCAGACGCAGACACCGTCCCCACGTTGTTACGGGCGACGCAGCGATACGTCCCAGAGTCCTCTGGCCCCGCCCCCTCAATCTGCAGCCAGCTGGACAGCTCATACCTCAGGGGGCCGCCCCTGGACTGAGGACGCAGACAGACAGGTAGTCAGACAGGTAGTCAGACTAAGGACAGAGACAGACAGGTAGTCGGACAGGTAGTCAGACTGAGGACAGAGACAGACAGACAGACAGGCAGACAGACAGACAGGCAGACTGGCCTCTCCAGACCCTGGACTGAGATGTGCGGGTCGTCCCCGGGCAGGACCAGGTCCCGGCCCTCCTTCCTCCACTCAGACAGACAGACAGACAGGCAGACAGACAGACAGGCAGACTGGCCTCTCCAGTACCTGGACTGAGATGTGCGGGTCGTCCCCGGGCAGGACCAGGTCCCGGCCCTCCTTCCTCCACTCCACCGAGGCCATGGGGAAGGCGAAGACCTCGCAGAGGAAGACCAGGCTGCTGCCGGTCCCGTTGACCTGGCTGTGAGGGGGGACCTTGATGACGGGGACTGAGGGACAGACAGGTCTCAGCTGGACTCGGGGACCACGGAGTTCACGATTCATGCAGGGTCTGCAGACAGACAGGGAGACAGAGAGACAGGCAGGCAGGCAGAGAGATGGACAGACAGGCAGACAGGTAGGCAGGCAGACATACAGGCAGAGAGACAGGCAGGCAGACATACAGACGGAGAGACAGGCAGACAGAGAGACAGGCTGAGAGACCGGCAGGCAGGCAGACATACAGGCAGAGAGACAGGCAGGCAGGCAGACATACAGACAGAGAGACAGGCAGACAGACAGGCAGGCAGGCAGGCGGGCAGGCAGAGAGACAGACAGACAGACAGGTGTCCTACTGGTCTTGCAGGGCCCCCTCTTCCTGGTCTTGAGGTCTGGTTTGGAGAACGCAGCTTCTCTGAACTGACACATGTTCATGTATGTGACCCCATCAGAACCACAGACCGGGTCTTGCTCTTCACACACACACACCTCCTCCTCCTCTTCATCCTCCCCTCCTAGTCCTCCTGCGGGACGCGGGTCCGCCTGACACCGGAGCCCGGTCCCGCACAGCCCGTAGTAGACGCTCCGGTCTCCCGGGTCGCAGGCCTGAGCCTCAAGGTTTCCGCACTCCTTACAGCAGCCGCAGGAGTCCAGCACCAGGCCGGCCCGGCAACTACGGGTCTCGGGACACAGGTCCGGTTCACACGGCCCGCAGCCGTCCGCCCCGCCGGTCCCGGTCCCGCCGCCTCCCAGCTCCTCATCCAGCCGCTCGTAGTCCAGCAGCGGGTCGTTGAGGGAGAAGTGTCCGGGCGGCTCGGTGCGGAGGTCAGGCAACAGTTTGGGGAAGGCCCGGCATGTGTGGAGGGTCAGACCGAGACTCAGAAGGACCAGTCCGCCTAAACCCGGCATGTTGGTCTAGTCTGTGGGTTCCGTTTGGCTCCGAACACCGTCACCGGGACCGGACGGGTGCCGCGTCCGCCCGGTTCTACAGACCAACCCAGAACCAGGACCGTCAGGGTCTAGAACTCTTCTCGATCAAAGAGTCCCAAATTAAAAGTCCGACTTCCGTTCAAAACCCAGAAAACTGTTGTAAGTCTGACTTCAAACAGCAGAGCCGCTCGCGCTGCTCCGCTGCGCACACACACAGGCGCGAGACCCAGCGTCAAGACCGCCACAATAAAAGACCCAACGTCCGGTTACTTCCTTCAAAATAAAAAACTGATGGGTGTTTTTGTTGTTAAAGTCCCACTGAAACTGTTCGACTTAAATCACACACGCACACACACAGTAGTACCTCAGTAGTAGTGGTAGTAGTAGAAGAAGAAGAAGTAGTTGTAGTAATAGTAGTAGTAGGAGTAGTAGTAGTAAGTAGTAGTGGTAGTAATAGAAGACGTAGTTGTAGCAATAGTATTAGTAGTAGGAGTAGTAATAGTAGTAAGAAGAAGTAGTAATAGTAATTGTGGTGGTAGTAGAAGTAGTTGTAGCAATAGTAGTAGTAGTATCAATAGTGGTAGTAGTATACGTAGTAGTAGGAGTGGGAATCACCAAATAAGAGGTACATGTTTAGTTTAAGTTTTACTTTTCAAGGTTAAAGGTCGAAGAGAATAAAAACTACTTTTATCAGGCCTACAGACATATTTTAGCTTTTATTTTGAAGGCGCAGCGGTCTCGTTCGGTAGCGCGCGGCTGTCTGTTTGATGAGCTCCCTTCTGCTTCAGCTGTGCGCTCGCGCTCACCAACCCCCATGAACCCCCCCTCCCCCCGCGAGACAGCTGTTAAACTCGTCATCAGGTTTTAAATGTCTGGAAAGGTTCCCAGGGTCCTCCAGGAGGTTTCAGGCCCCTGTAAGGGAGGTGGAGGACTGAGCCGGTCCTCCTTGTCCTCCTGCTCCCCAAACATATTAAAGACTTCCCCAAGGACATTCTCCAGGAATCCAGGAATTTAACGGAGTCTGTAGGTGTTTTCAGATGTTTTACTTTCAAGGGTATTTAAAGACTCTCCAGGCTTCCTTTAGAGAGTCTTGAAAATCTTCCAGGCATCAGGAGGTCTGGTCGACCGGCTGGAAGGTTTCCTGGGTCCTGGTGTGGTTTCTCCTGGTCCAAGAGGCCTTCCAGGGCTACTCAGAGCTACGGCCTGGAAATACTGTGGACCTAGCGGGACCAGGATCCGAACTACGTATAAGTAGCTAACACTGGACACCGTGGTCATGTGACTATCAAGCTGGAAAGTGTGCTCACCAGGAAGAGAGATGATGTGGCTCTGGAGACGGATGTCTAGCTAGTTAGCAGTAAGCTATGTAGCTAGTTATCTAGTAGGCCAGTAAGCTATGTAGCTAGTTATCTAGTAAGCTAGTTAGCTATGCAGCTAGTTATCTAGTAGGCCAGTTAGCTATGTAGCTAGTTATCTAGTAAGCTAGTTAACTATGTAGCTAGTAAGCTATGTAGCTAGATGTTTAGTACGCTAGTTATCTAGTAAACTTGTTAACTGTAGCTATATGTATCTAGTTGTGTAGCTAGTTATCTAGTAAGTCTAGTCTAGTTAGTTATGTAGCTAGTTCAGGGCGTGTCAGCCGGAGCCCCTGCTGTTCAGCCCGTGTAACCTCGTGTATGAGATCTGCTGTCAGGTTCCACAGAGGAAGCTGGAGGTGAACCAGCTCACAGGAATAGTAATGGAGGGGCGGTGTTGCGCTCCAGGCTGGTCACCCAGCTATGTGGTGATCAGGGCTGTACTTTACCCTGAGGCAGGAAACGACCAGCTGACAGGCAGACAGACAGGCAGAGGACCGGAGTGTATTTGTAACTGTAATAACTGTGGAAACAGATTAATTCATTATTTTATTCAGTCAATGCAGACAAACATGAACATTAAAGTTCCCAACAAATTTAATATTTAGAAGAAAGTTCTATATATTATTTATATAAATATATGTAGTATTTCAAATCTTAACTCATTTCTTTGATTAAACTTTTCTTTTCATTGTTTTTATTTAGTGTATTGTCTTAAACATAAAAACTCTTTTTTCTAGTGTTAATAAATAAAAGTCCCAGTGGGCAACATTTTTTTGATCAAAAAAGCGCGCCTATACCTGCATGTAGAGGCTGTTGTTTGTTTTGCAAAAAATCTGTGTTCGTGCACACACAGAGCCCATCTTCCCTCGGTCGTACCACTATCATAGGGGGGAGGCGGAGGGAAGTAGCAACAAGCTTCCAACTCCTGGAAAAAACTGAAACGAGGAGGTCAAAAACAACCAAGGAAAAGAAAACACTGGTGGAAAATAAGGAAAAAAAGAAAGATGGCGACAGTGCCCGTGATAAAACCAGAGTCAACATCGGAGCCGTGTTTCAAAGGTGGCGTGATCTACGGGATTTCAAAGGGCACGAGTTCGAGGGGAAGGAGGTCGTGGGGGAGGAGCGTGAAAGTTATAAACATTCAAAATCTGACAGAGTGCCCTCGATCTGCCGGACTTGCCGACTGGGACTTTAATAAAACTTCTCTAACGTATGATTAGATAAAAGATAAAAGCTTAACGATTAAAGGAGCAACGCTTAAAATGAGCTTGTTAACTGGGAAACAATCAACAGGTCCTCTCTGGTCGCCAATCAGAGCAGGAAGTGACCCAGACGTGAGCTTGAAGCTGTCATCGCCACGCTGACCACTGATTGGCTCAGAGGTTGTTTCTAGAAAAATCCTGTAAAATCTGACAAAAACCTGTTTGGTGGTGGATGCTGCAGGATGGAACCAGTTCAAACTGGAACCAGCTCAGACTGGTTTGAGGAGGCAGGGTGGAGCTCCCATCACCACAAGGTGACGGCCCCCCCTCCCCCCTCCTCCCCCGGGGAGCAGACGTGGGACACGAACAGACAGTGGTAGTTCCACAGCAGCAGCAGCAGCATCAGCAGCAGACTGAAGAGCAGAAGGACGACCAGCAGGGGGAGTCGGCGAGACAGCGGGGGGGAGGCCGGGACACCACGGCTGAAGGGGACAGGAAGGGGAGGGGGGGAGGAGGAGGAGCAGCGGTGGAGGCACAAACACAAACGTTTGAGTCCATATGGGTCCGACTCAGATCTGGTCTGAGATGAAGACATGGTCCTGGGGATCCTGGCGGTCCTGGGGATATGGCGGTGCCCGGGGTCCTGGGAGGGTTGTTGTTCAGGTGAAAGTCAGCTGGTCTCTGTGGATTAAAGCAGACACATAATAGAAAACTAAAACAACGTTAAAACAACTAACTACACTGAAACCAAATTAATTCAAATGTAATAAAATAAAGTAAAATATAATATAGCATAATACAGTAAAACACAAGGGAGAGTATAATAGAATGGAATCAAACACATTAAAATAAGGTAAAGAAAAATAAAAAGAGGTAAATAAAATCATGAACATCAGTCAGAGGAAATATGCCGATCCTATACGGCAGTAAAAGTACTTCTACCACAAATGTACTTACACTACACAGTAAAAGTACTTCTACCACACAGTAAATGTACTTGCAGTACACAGTAAACTTCCACACGTACTTCTTCCACACAGTAATTACACTACACAGTAAAAGTATGTCTTCCAGACAGTAAAAGTACTTCTACCTCAAAAAAAAAACTTCTACCTTAGTAAAAGTACGATGACGTAAACTGCTAAACTGTTATCATGTATTTCCCGGGACCGTGACGCTCTCGCCGCCGATGGCAGCAGCAGCTAGCCGAGGACGCTAACTACACAATAGGCTTGTTCGGGATGGTCTTGACTTGACTTGACTTATCACGCCGACGAGAGCTGCAGGTGTCTGAGGGGGCGGGCTCTAAAAGAGACGGCAGCCAAGCGCCGTCAAGTCGGACAACAAAGTCAACGTGACTATGGTGCTCAAGCGATAGAACACAGCAGCAAACCAAAGAGATATGTTATATATATATATATATATAAATACATACATATAAATACATACACACACACACACACGCAAGGCAACATGTGGAAGGCATTCTTTTTTATGTATATTTGTATTATCATTCTATGTTTGTATTAACCAGACCTCACATATAATAGTCCTACTCACAACACAATGCACGGAACTTAAGATCAAGCCATGAGATCAATGCGACCAAAATAAAAAGTATCATTTCACCACAAGGTGGCCGCCGAGTGCGGACCTGAACACACGTCATTGTACTTTTAACCAATGAGAACCATTCCGCTGTAGCGGAGGTGTGGACAAGCCGGTTGCAGCCACCGTTCACCGCGCTGCCAAGCGCTGCAAGAAGCGGCTCTTAAAAACTTGTTTCGGGTCACGTGATATGGTCGCGACCCTGTGACGTCTTTGCAGTCGGCTGCTAAGTCGGACACAATTCTAGCCATCATGCATCGCTTTCAACCCACAATACATCACGTTAGGTAGCGCGCTGCAGGCGGCTACATCAAGTCGAATTCGCCTACTATCTTCACATGTCGGAGCCGCGCTGTGCATTGTGGGTGAGCCCGTGTTGGCGGGCCGAGCACCGGGAGTGGTGGAGAGTTTACCGACGCGTCTGCTTCGGCGGCTTCGTCTCCTCCCGGTGACTTCCGGCTGGCGGTCCACACACTGGAAGTGAGACGCTCCTCGCGTCAGAGCCACAGCGACACCCAGCGGCGGGAGGACGTCATCACACAGCGACAGAGCTCAGACACTTTTATTCTCTAGTAAACAAACCTGACCAGAGACCTATAGAGACCGAGAGACCTGTAGAGACCAGGGACCTGTAGACTAGAGACCTGTAGAGACCAGGGACCTGTAGACCAGAGACCTGTAGAGACCAGAGACCTAGAGACCTGTAGAGACCAGGGACCTGTAGACCAGAGACCTGTAGAGACCAGAGAACTAGAGACCAGAAACCTGTAGACCAGAGACCTGTAGAGACCAGAGACATGTAGAGACCAGAGCACCTGTAGAGACCAGAGACCTGTAGAGACCAGAGACCTAGAGACCAGCGGACCTGTAGAGACCAGAGACCTGTAGAGACCAGAGACCTGCAGGGACCAGAGACCTAGAGACCAGAGGACCTCTAGAGACCAGAGACCTGTAGACCAGAGACCTGTAGAGACCAGAGACCCGTAGAGACCAGAGACCTAGAGACCAGAGGATCTGTAGAGACCAGAGGACCTGTAGAGACCATGTTTTATATTTGAAACACATTAAAATGTTTATTGTGGACAAAAGAGAGAACACTGCAGTAAATATTCATTTATTCCTGAAACGTGTCATTTTCTGTTACAACCTTCACATCTGCAGTTACACTCAACATTTATCAATATTCATCACCGCGGCGTCTTCAGGAGACACGGGACCACGGGACCACGGGGATCACCTTACTGGGCTGTGGTCCTCCCAGTCCAACTGTTAACATTAACAAGAAACTAACAGCACTAACACGGGTCATGTCGCTGCCTGAAGAGGTCAAAGGTCGACTGTGTTTCACAGAGAGGAGGGAAACTTCTACAGTTTCAGTGTTTATGACACAGTTGATACATCACGTCACTTCCTCTTTCACAGGAAACACTTGATTATACTTTAATACACACAGTAGTGAGACGATCTTCATCACCATTATCATCATCATCATCATCATCACCACCATCATCACCATCATCATCACCATCATCTTCATCATCACCATCATCATCATCACCATTATCATCATCATCATCTTCATCACCATTATCATCATCATCACCACCATCATCACCATCATCATCATCATCACCATCATCTTCATCATCACCATCATCATCATCATCTTCATCACCATTATCATCATCATCATCTTCATCACCATTATCATCATCATCACCAACATCATCACCATCATCATTACCACGATCTTCATCTTCATCATCACCATCATCATCATCACCATCAACATCATCATCACCATCATCATCACCACCATCTTCATCATCACCATCATCATCATCACCATCATCTTCATCACCATTATCATCATCATCATCACCACCACCATCATCACCATCATCATCATCATCATCACCATCATCACCACCATCATCATCACCATCATCATCATCACCATCATCATCACCATCATCTTCATCACCATTATCATCATCACCATCATCATCACCACCATCTTCATCATCACCATCATCATCATCACCATCATCATCACCATCATCTTCATCACCATTATCATCATCATCACCACCATCATCATCATCATCATCACCATCATCATCACCACCATCATCATCATCACCATCATCTTCATCACCATTATCATCATCATCACCACCATCATCATTACCACCATCTTCATCATCACCATCATCACCATCATCACCACCATCTTCATCATCTTCATCATCATCAGGAGAAAACTCACTCATTCAGTGTTTAACATCAAATCATTACAAAATTAAAAATAGCAATGACATCACAGCATGACATCATAATACAAACATCAGGGTGAGCTGCACGGACACGCAGGTTTATTCAGGTTTCAAGTTTCTTTGAATGAAATCTTTATTAAATTTAAATAAACAACCAGCTGATGACATGAAGAGATCAATAACCCGAACGTGATCGTGTTTCTACGTAGTTATTGATCAACGACGGGAGGGAACGTTCCATGGAGAACTGTCCTGTTGGAGCAAAGCAGCATCACAAGTGTGATGATGCCTTATATATGACTTATTCATGTTCCAGGGTGGACCTCAGTAAGCGTAACGTTCAGGTGCAGCTCACCTTGAACACAGTGTCAGTGTGAACGTGTGAAACGAGCCGACTTCCGAGAACAACGAGGCGTTCCGAGTCAAGGGGAAATATCAGAGCTGCTCTCAACCACAAATCAGTGTGATCAATCATTTATCAGCTCCAATAAACCGCAAGAACAGGAACCTGAACACATCACAGTTGTTTCCTGTTCCTTTCCTTTCACATTAAAACTTGAAGAAAAGTTTAAAATTTAATTTCAAAATAAAAGTCATTGGGTGTTTTATCCGTCACTGATTCATGAAATGAAGTGTTTCTGTTGCCGCTCTTATTGTGAAGCCCACAGGAAAAGTCCAAACTTCATCCTGACTTTCACATTAAAACTAAACAAAAAAAACTGAAGATAATTTTGGTTAAATTGTAATTTCAAAATAAAAGTAATATTTAATGTATTCTTTATTTCTCAATGACTGATGCTATGCTATGATTAGCTAGTAGCTATTTGAGCATTCATCTTTGTATTGAGTGTTCAAGTATTGATCGATCGATCTAATCACGTTGAGCAGTTTTTTTTCCAACAGACGACACTTTTGGGATATTTATGATAACGAAGCTCCGAGGGACTCGGACTCATTTGGGACTCGGTTGGGACTTGGACTCGGTTGGGACTCGGATGGGAATTGGACTCAGTTGGAACTTGGACTCGGTTGGGACTCGGCTGGGACTCGGACTCATTTGGGACTCGGTTGGGACTTGGACTCGGTTGGGACTCGGATGGGAATTGGACTCAGTTGGAACTTGGACTCGGTTGGGACTCGGCTGGGACTCGGACTCGGCTGGGACTCGGTTGGGACTTGGACACGGTTGGGACTTGGACTCGGCTGAGACTCGGTTGGGACTTGGACTCGGTTGGGACTCGGTTGGGAATTGGACTCGGTTGGGACTTGGACTCGGTTGGGACTTGGATGGGACTTCGACTCAGTTTGGACTCGGACTCAGCTGGGACTCGGTTGGGACTTGGACACGGTTGGGACTTGGACTCGGCTGGGACTCGGTTGGGACTTGGACTCGGTTGGGACTCGGTTGGGACTTGGCTGGGACTTGGTTGGGACTTGGACTCAGTTGGGACTCGGACTCGGCTGGGACTCGGTTGGGAATTGGGCTCGGTTGGGACTTGGACTCGATTGGGACTTGGTTGGGACTCAGTTGGGACTTGCACTCGGTTGGGACTCAGTTGGGACTTGGACTCGGTTGGGACTCAGTTGGGACTTGGACTCGGTTGGGACTCGGTTGGGACTTGGACTCGGCTGGGACTCAGTCGGGACTTGGACTCGGTTGGGACTCGGTTGGGACTTTGACTCGGTTGGGACTTGGACTCAGTTGGGACTCGGTTGGGACTTGGTTGGGACTTGGACTCAGTTGGGACTCGGACTCGGCTGGGACTCGGTTGGGAATTGGGCTCGGTTGGGACTTGGACTCGATTGGGACTTGGTTGGGACTCAGTTGGGACTTGGACTCGGTTGGGACTTGGACTCGGCTGGGACTCAGTCGGGACTTGGACTCGGTTGGGACTCGGTTGGGACTTTGACTCGGTTGGGACTTGGACTCAGTTGGGCTCGGTTGGGACTTGGACTCGATTGGGACTTGGTTGGGACTCAGTTGGGACTTGCACTCGGTTGGGACTCAGTTGGGACTTGGAATCGGTTGGGACTCGGTTGGGACTTGGACTCGGTTGGGACTCAGTCGGGACTTGGACTCGGTTGGGACTCGGTTGGGACTTTGACTCGGTTGGGACTCAGTCGGGACTTGGACTCGGTTGGGACTCGGTTGGGACTTGGACTCGGTTGGGACTTGGACTCAGTTGGGATTGGACTCGGTTGGGACTTGGACTCGTTGGGACTCGGACTCGGCTGGGACTTGGACTCGTTGGCACGTTTCCTTGTTCTCAGTGAGGCTCAGCTGTGTTGAATGTTTCATGCATGTGTGAGGTTTTTACAGAACGAGTATTAATACAGTATTAATATTAACATCAACATATTAACATCATATTAATATTCACATGAATATTAATTTACACTTTAAAGTGACGTGAAAAGCTTGTAACTCGTCCCAGTTGGAGTTAGGAGGTTTTCACGGTTTCTGGTTCCGGTCTGGGTTTCAGGGTCGTGGAGGTAGACAGTCTGACATCATCAGCAGAGACTACATGTCCCATCATGCCCTGGGTTGTCATGGGGACGGTGGGCAGAGCCTCTGAATCAGGGAGTATTTTCTTCTAATCAGAATATTCATATAAAATAAATTCTGTCAAATACAAATTAAATGAAATATGACTGAAAGTAAAATAAATAAATATAAAAAAACACAAATATTTGCACCAATTGTATTTCCTCATCAATGAAATCTGCCATCAGTTTCCTGTTCTTTTCAAAATAAAAGTGAATCTAATTATTTAGGTCAATTTATCTGTTAATTCATTCACCTAAATAATTACACTGAATCCTTTTCTACATTTGATCTTCACTGTTGTTTCCCATGTAATACTACTACTACTACTACTACTACTACTACTAATATAGTACTAATAATATTAATAATTACTTGTTGTTTTGTCCTTAAACACCTCTCAGACTTTGATATAAACTCATATAAAGTTAAATGTAGTTAAATTAAACTTGTTTTGAAGCAAAGCAATTTGCTGCTTTTGAATATAATAAATAATTTCTTTAAATATTTAAGAAAGTACCAATATATAAATGTGATTTAATTTCTATTCGATAATATCAATAATGTTGTTTATTAATGTGTTGCCCTTTGATCCGTGTCTTTATAGTCTATAAGCAGTGTAAGACTTAATTAACTGTTTATAACACAACAGACAGGAGGACTTTATGACGGCGTCGGAGCTTTCAGCTGCTTCTCATGGACTTCATCAGCAGACCGTTGGAAAGAGAGTGAAGAAGAAATATTGATCATTAATAATCAAATGTCCTCATATCTGCTGAAATCACAGCGTTCTAAACATTTAATAATTCATCTTACACGCATTATAAATTATAAACAGCCCTGGACACTACGTTTCCCATGAGCCTCACCGGGCTCAGCCATGTAGTAAAGAAAGTACTTCCTGTCCCAGAGGCTCGGCCCACCACTGATCAGAGATCAGATCCCCGATCGACCGACGGGTTCCGATCGATCAATACGTTGCTGACCGATCAACAAAAGAGGATTCCCGATCGATCGGCAGGTGTACGAGACGCTGGAGGTCAGGAGCTCGAGGGGGATCCATCCATGGATCCATCAGTGTGACAGGAAACCAAACGACATCGAAAACTTCAAAATAAAACAGGTCCTTCAAAATAAAAGGGCCTCTGGTCATAGGATGCTGAGCAAGGGCAGTGTGTTTAATGTGTGTGTGTGTGTGTGTGTGTGAGTGTGTTTAAAGTGTGTGTGTGTGTGTGTGTGAGTGTGTTTAAGTGTGTGTGTGTGTGTGTGTGAGTGTGTTTAAAGTGTGTGTGTGTGTGTGTGAGTGTGTTTAATGTGTGTGTGTGTGTGAGTGTGTTTAATGTGTGTGTGTGTGTGTGTAATGTGTGTGTGTGTGTGTGTGAGTGTGTGTGTGTGTGTGTGTGTGTGTGTGTGTGATGTGTGTGTGTGTGTGTGTGAGAGTGTGTGTGTGTGTGTTTAATGTGTGTGTGTGTGTGTGTGTGTGTGAGAGAGTGTGTTTAATGTGTGTGTGTGCGTGTGTGTTTAATGTGTGTGCGTGTGTGTGTGTGAGAGTGTGTGTGTGTGTGTGTGCGTGTGTGTTTAATGTGTGCGTGTGTGTGTGTGTGTGTGTGTGTGTAGCTCAGCAGCAGTCTCTCTCTCAGACGACGGTGCTGACGGAAGGATCTGATAGGTTGAGCTGGCCAGTGATGTCAGTGGGGTAGGGCTGCAGCGAGAGAGCAGAAACACAAACAATTATTCACACATGGACACACACACACACACATACAGCTGACCTCAGAGACGTCTGATCTGATTTATTGGTTTCTCCTCTTGAAATTGATGATTTATTGATCAGAACATTCATGTAGATATGAACTGTGTATGTAGCTACAGCAGCAATCATCTCTCTCAGACTTTCGGTTGCTGATTTCGATTCAGGATCTGATAGGTTGAGCTGGCCAGTGATGTCAGTGGGGTAGGGCTGCAGCGAGAGAGCAGAAACACAAACAATTATTCACACATGGACACACACACACACACATACAGCTGACCTCAGAGACGTCTGATCTGATTTATTGGTTTCTCCTCTTGAAATTGATGATTTATTGATCAGAACATTCATGTAGATATAAACTGTTATTAAAACGAACAAACATCCTCCACTTTCTTTTCTTATTTCATTCAGATTTATTATTCTATTTCAAATCTGTACTAAATGTCTGTGATAGTGAGCACTATATAGTATATAGTGAGATATATCCATCCCACCTCACAGTGTGCAATCATAATCATACACATCAACAAAAATATAAACGCAACACTTTTGTTTTTGCTCCCATTTTTCATGAGATGGACTTAAAGATCTAAAATGAATTCCAGATACACAATATTACCATTTCTCTCAAACATTGTTCACAAATCTGTCTAAATGTGTGATAGTGAGCACTTCTGCTTTGCTGAGATAATCCATCCCACCTCACAGGTGTGCCACATCAAGATGCTGATCTGACATCGTGATTAGTGCACAGGTGTACCTTAGACTGCCCACAATAAAAGGCCACTCTGAAATGTGCAGTTTTGTCTCACAGCAAAATGCCACAGATGCCACAAGCATTGAGGGAGCGTGCAATTGGCATGCTGACAGCAGGAATGTCAACCAGATCTGTTGCTCGTGCATTGAATGTTCATTTCTCCACCATAAGCCGTCTCCAAAGGTGTTTCAGAGAATATGGCAGTACATCCAACCGGCCTCACAACCGCAGACCACGTGTAACCACACCAGCCCAGGACCTCCACATCCAGCAGGTTCACCTCCAAGATCGTCTGAGACCAGCCACTCAGACAGCTGCTGAAACAATTGGTTTGCATAACCAAGAATTTCTGCACAAACTGTCAGAAACCGTCTCAGGGAAGCTCAACTGCATGCTCATCATCCTCATCCGGATCTTGACCTGACTCCAGCTCGTCGCCGTAACAGACTTGAGTGGGCAAATGCTCACATTCGATGGCGTCTGGCACGTTGGGGAGGTGTTCTCTTCACGGATGAATCTCGGTTTACATTGTTCAGGGCAGATGGCAGACAGCGTGTGTGGCGTCGTGTGGGTGAGCGCTTTGCTGATGTCAATGTTGTGGATCGAGTGGCCCATGGTGGTGGTGGGGTTATGGTATGAGCAGGCATCTGTTATAGACGAAGAACACAGGTGCATTTTATTGATGGCATTTTGAATGCACAGAGATACCGTGATGAGATCCTGAGGCCCATTGTTGTGCCATACATCCATGAACATCACCTCATGTTTCAGCAAGATAATGCACGGCCCCATGTTGCAAGGATCTGTACACAATTCTTGGAAGCTGAAAATGTCCCAGTTCTTGCATGGCCAGCATACTCACCGGACATGTCACCCATTGAGCATGTTTGGGATGTGCTTGACCGGCGTATACGACAGCGTGTACCAGTTCCCACTAATATCCAGCAACTTCGCACAGCCATTGAAGAGGAGTGGACCAACATTCCACAGGCCACAATTGACAATCTGATAAACTCTATGTGAAGAAGATGTGTTGCACTGCATGAGGCAAATGGTGGTCACACCAGATACTGACTGGTTCTGAGTCCCCAGACCCCCAATAAAGCAAAAAAATGCACATTTCAGAGTGGCCTTTTATTGTGGACAGTCTAAGGTACACCTGTGCACTAATCATGATGTCAGATCAGCATCTTGATGTGGCACACCTGTGAGGTGGGATGGATTATCTCAGCAAAGCAGAAGTGCTCACTATCACACATTTAGACAGATTTGTGAACAATGTTTGAGAGAAATGGTAATATTGTGTATCTGGAATGAATTTTAGATCTTTAAGTCCATCTCATGAAAAATGGGAGCAAAAACAAAAGTGTTTCGTTTATATTTTTGTTGAGTGTATATAATAACCATAGCACCCATTAATTTCACTACAACTGTGTCCTGGTGTTGCATAATGACAATAAATGACCCCTGAATTTAATATAGTTCAGACTGATCGATCAGGTGTCTATTACAGTTTTTCTCTATTGGTTTGGCTCTTTTCTTGAAACAGAAATTACATTCTCAAAACAACATGGACAAATCTCCAAACCACTTGGCAATTGTCCACAACAGAATTGCATTTCTCATTCATTTCATCAAATTGCAATTGTCTTAGTACGTCTCAATATCTCATTGCATCTTTGCAAATGATTAAGTACAGGTAGCCTATATTTAGCACAATTTCTAAGTGAATAGATCTTGTTGATCTAAACTGATTGTCGATTCTCAGTCTAATGGTTGTTCTCTGCAAAACATGTCAGCATCATTTCATTGTGTAAGTCATCACTTGCACACTAGTCTCTTCTCTTGGAACATTTGAAAAATTAACTATAGTAATTGACAGTCAGGTGAAACTAGAACTTGACTAATGAAGGAGGAGTTTCATTCATCTCAGATGACCAATCAACCAGTATGTTTAGTTACCTGACAGGTGCTGTCTATGATTGTGAATGCTGCCAAACATATATATATATATATATATATATAGGTTGATCAGGACCAGTACCATTTCTGAACATGGAGAGGCACCTGGCCAAGCAAATGAACAAACAAAACATCTAAACATTTTGGGCCTTAGTTTTGTGGCGCAGCGTAGGGTGGCACAGGGTGGCGGAGCCGGCTCAATGCAAGTTTTGACCAGCGCAGCCTTGCGCACGGTCAGTTTGTCAGTTTGGTGGATTCCCTGCACCGAGATGGGTGTGGCGGCGCAGCAGGGGGAGGCGTCACAGTTCAGCTTGCACAGTGGAAGTTTCGTGCCAAAAAAACGCGCCAAGACTTCGCCGAAAGCCCTGGCCAACCTGGTCTACTCTTGGCACAAGGCAAATTACAGCTGGCGGATCGGAAGTTTGGCTGACGGCGCACATTGCGCACACGTCACCGAGACCTCACAGGCAGGTTTCCACAGTTCCAGGCACATTTACATGCAATAAATAATCACAACAAACACTATTTAATGCAACTAATTGAATCAACACTTGAATTTATATCTATATAGATTGTCCCGTCACATCTGACGTCAGCAAGCGTAACGGAAACTCAGCCTGAATTAACACAGCTGAAACTGTGATGCAAACTAACGAGTTCCCATCTCGCTCAGCCATCTGGCGCTGCTGCTGCTGTCTTCTGTCATCGGGTTGTCAAGTGATGATACTTGCACTGCACCTCGTCTCGGCGCATTAAACGTGAGGAGAGGAGCTCATTTGATTGGTGAAGATCTGAATCGGCTGTATTAATCCCAGTCCACTCCTCGTCTCCTCCTCGTCTCCCACCCACGCCTTCTTCTCCTCCCTCTTTCCCACTTGCGGGGGTAGGAGTGACGGGAGGAGTGCCTGCGCTAGCCTGCGGCGTGCACGAAACTTGCAAAGTCCAGGCGGACACACCCCGTCGGAGGGCACTGACTATTTATATGAGAAAGAAATTTGGTTTTGACACATTAGTTTGACACACTGTTTTGGGAGAGATATGAGCCTTTGCAGGTGAGGCATGGTGTTGTGCTGAACCATCCAGGTTATTTTGGCAAAAGCACCAAGAGTGTTGAGAACGTCTGGTCTGTTTCAAGAAATGACCCAAAGCAACTGAGAAGGATCTTTGCAATTTTGTGACACTGACTCTTTATATGGGGAAGGAATTTAGTTTTGACACATTAGTGAACAGTTTTCGGAGAGATATGAGCTTTTGCAAGTAAGCTATGGTGTTGCTGAACTGTAAGACTGTTATGCCAAATGATCTTAGAGTTTTGAGAAAGTCATTTCTGTTTCAAGAAATGAGCCAAACAAATGGAGAGGAACTGTAATGGAGGTCCATAATGGTCTAGAGGTCAGTCGTGCTTGCAGAGGAGGGAGGAGGGAGGGGGGCAGAAGTGGATACATTCAAACCACCGAGAGAGAAACACTCATATAGAGAATACTGAGATGAGACATGAGGCAGATATCAGTGATCAAGCAGACAGTCTGATCAATAAGCAGACGGTCTGATCAATAAGCAGACAGTTTGATCAATAAGCAGTCTGATCAATAAGCAGTCTGATCAATAAGCAGACGGTCTGATCAATAAGCAGTCTGATCAATAAGCAGTCTGATCAATAAGCAGTCCGATCAATTAGCAGACTGAGAAGACATCAACAGAAACTCTGTGGAAGTAAAAGGGAGGAAAACAGGAAGCTGTCTGTCCTCCACAGAGGGACGACCTGTTTACGTGCTGAAAGAAGGACATGAAGACGTCCACAGAAACAGAGATATTAGAGATGAGCTTGAGATGACATATTAGAGATGACAGATGAGAGATGACAGTTTGAAATTAGTGGTGACAGATTAGAGGTGATACATTACAGATTGGAGATAGCATATTAGAGATGAGAGATTACAGATTAGAGGTGACAGATTACAGTTGAGAGATTACAGATTAGTGGTGACAGATTACAGTTGAGAGATTACAGATTAGAGGTGACAGATTACAGTTGAGAGATTACAGATTAGTGGTGACAGATTACAGTTGAGAGATGAGAGATTACAGATAAGTGGTGACAGATTACAGTTGAGAGATGAGAGATTACAGATTAGTGGTGACAGATTACAGTTGAGAGATGAGAGATTACAGATTAGTGGTGACAGATTACAGTTGAGAGATGAGAGATTACAGATTAGAGGTGACAGATTACAGTTGAGAGATTACAGATTAGAGGTGACAGATTACAGATTAGTGGTGACAGATTACAGTTGAGAGATGAGAGATTACAGATTAGTGGTGACAGATTACAGTTGAGAGATGAGAGATTACAGATTAGTGGTGACAGATTACAGTTGAGAGATGAGAGATTACAGATTAGTGGTGACAGATTACAGTTGAGAGATAAGCGATTACAGATTAGAGGTGACAGATTAGAGGTGAGAGATAAGCGATTACAGATTAGAGGTGACAGATTAGAGGTGACAAATTATAGTTGAGAGATGAGATATTACATATTAGAGGTGACATATTAGAGATTACAGATTCTAGAATGCAGATAAGATATTACAGATTACATATTAGAAATGACAGATTAGAGATTACAGTCAGACATCTTCCTCTTGTTAAAGAGTCGCTGGAAACGAGATGTTAGGCGAGAGAAATGAGTCTCTGCTGGAAGACCTGGAGGACGGAGGAAAGATAACCTGAAAGGGACAGAGAACCAAGACAGACAGGAAGAAGACGGACAACAAGACAGACAGTATGAAGATAGACAACAGGACAGACAGGATGAAGACAGAAAACAGGACAGACAGGGTGAAGACAGACAACAAGACAGAGAGGATGAAGATAGACAACAGGACAGACAGGACGAAGACAAACAAGACAGACAGGATGACAACAAACAAGACAGACAGGACGACAACAACAGGACAGACAGGACAAAGACAAACAAGACAGACAGGACGAAGACAGACAATAGGAAAGACAGGGTAAGACAGACAACCAAACAGACAACCAGACAGACAGACGACAGGACACAAACAGAGAGGACACAGACACACAGTCTGTCCTCTTAACGTCTCCTTTGCAAGAGGACGTCTCTTAGTGAAAAACAGCAACTCTGACCTGATCGAACAAAACACTCTCTGTCTGTCTGTCTGTCTGTCTGTCTGTCTGTCTGTCTCTGCCTGTCTGTCTGTCTGTCTGTCCTGTCGACAACAACAGGACAGACAAGACAAAGACAAACAAGACAGACAGGATGAAAACAAAACAAGACAGACAGGACAAAGACAGACAACAGGAAAGACAGGGGAAGACAGACAACCAGAAAGACAGACGACAGGACACAAACAGAGAGGACACAGACACACAGTCTGTCCTTTTAACGTCTCCTTTGCAAGAGGACATCTCTGAGTGAAAAACAGCAACTCTGACCTGATCGAACAAAACACTCTCTGTCTGTCTGTCTGTCTGTCTGTCTCTGCCTGTCTGTCTGTGGGACTGATGAGCTGATAGAGGCAGGAAGATAAAGACAGATGGCAGCAGCAAGGAGATGATGGAGCTCGGATGAGAGACAGGAGGACAGGAGACAGATGAGGAGGAGGAGGACAGGAGGACACCAAGAGGACAGGAGGAGGACAGGGGACGGGTGGAGGAGGACAACAGGAGGGCAGATGGAGGACAGTAAGAGTACAGGTGGTGGACAAGAGACAGGTGGAGGAAGACGGGAAGAGAACAGGTGGAGGACAGGAGACAGGTGGAGGAGAGAGGAAGAGGACAGGTGGAGGAGGACAGGAAGAGGACAGGTGAAGGACAGGGGACAGGTGGAGGAGGACAGGTAGAGGACAGGTGGAGGACAGGAGAAAGGTGGAGGAGGACAGGAGACAGGTGGAGGACAGGAGAAAGGTGGAGGAGGAGAGGAAGAGGACAGGTGGAGGAGGACGGGAAGAGGACAGGTGGAGGACAGGAGACAGGTGGAGGAGGACAGGTTGAGGACAGGTGAAGGACAGGAGAAAGGTGGAGGAGGACAGGAAGAGGACAGGTGGAGGAGGACGGGAAGAGGACAGGTGGAGGAGAACGGGAAGAGGACAGGTGGAGGACAGGAGACAGGTGGAGGAGGACAGGTTGAGGACAGGTGAAGGACAGGAGAAAGGTGGAGGAGGACAGGAAGAGGACAGGTGGAGGAGGGCAGGAAGAGGACAGGTGGAGGAGGGCGGGAAGAGGACAGGTGGAGGACAGGAGAAAGGTGGAGGACAGGAAGAGGAAAGGTGGAAGACAAGTGGTGGACAGGAGACAGGAGGAGGACAGGGGAGGACAGGAAGAGGACAGGAGGAGGACAGGAGGACAGGAAGAGGACAGGTGGAGGTCAGGTGGAGAGGTGGAGGAACGGAGGAGGACAGGAAGAGGACAGGTGGAGGTCAGGTGAACAGGTGGACAGGAGGAGGACATGAAGAAAGGTGGAGGACAGGAGGACAGGTGGACAGGAGGAGGACAGGAGGACAGGTGGACAGGAGGACAGGAGGAGGACAGGAGGACAGGTGGAGGTCAGGTGGAGAGGTGGACATGAGAACAGGTGGACAGGAGGAGGACAGGAGGACAGGTGGAGGTCAGGTGGACAGGAGGACAGGACGAGGACAGGACGAGGTCTTCATCTCCTTACCGTGGCGTCCCCGGAGGCCCTACGGCATTTGAGGTCGGAGGTCGCAGTGATGGACCTAAAAGAGGTTTGGGACTCGGGCTCTGCTCTACTTTTCCTATCCTAAAATAAACACACACATTAACACCTAACAGTACTAATACCTCTGAGTACTGTAGTACTACACTCACACATCACTGCATACTTATACCTCTGTGTACTGCAGTACTATTAGAGTACTAGGGAGGATGAAGTACCATGGAGTATGATGAAGTACAAATGAAAATAATGCAGTGGAATGTGTACTATCAAGGCCTGGGAATGAAACTGGGCTAGTATGTGTCATAGTAATAGCAGCAGTAGTACTAGTACTAGTTGTAGTAGTAGTAGTAGTAGTTGGTGTGTGTGTGTGTGTGTGTGTGTGTGTTTGGTTTGCAGATGAAATGATGTTTCAGTAAAAAGAGCTTCTCTCTGTTTTACTGCTGACCGCCACAAACACAACACACAACAGGAAGTACATCACAGGAAGCCGGGGGGGGGGGAGTCAACATGAATGACATCATAAACAGTTAGACATTTAACCTTTCACAGTGGACCGGTCAGACCAGGGCTGGGTATCAAACAATCAATTATTATTATTTTTATTGTTATTATTATTATTATACTACTATTCTATATTTTCCTCGATGTCAACAAATCCCACAGGGAAACACTGACAGTTGTATCAGCTCTGATACTGAACTTGTGTACTTGTACTTAATAAAGCCAGTTAGCGACAACTCAGGATTAATTAAGGTGGACTGACGTTTAAGGTGGACCAGCTGTTCTACTTTAAATGACAAGCAAAGTGCCACATATATAACGTTTATTATTAAATAGGCTACACGTGGGACGTGATGACAAGAAGAAAAGTACAGAATACTTCACTTTAACAACTATAACAAGTATTTTAGAGGTGGAGTATTAACTCCCAGCCCTGAAAAACAAATCAATACAGTTTACATCACGGGGAATTACATGACACATAAAAAGATCACCATGAACACTGCCCTAGGGTTGAGAAACACTGACAGCAAACATGCAAAATCCCACCTTAAACCACTAAAATACCACCTTAATCCATCAAAATGCCACCTAAATCCACCAAAATCCCACCTCAATCCATCAAAAATCCCACCTTAATTCTTCAAAATCCCACCTTAAACCACCAAAATACCACCTTAATCCATCAAAAATACCATCTTAATCTTTCAAAATGACACCTTATTCCACCAAAATACCACCTTAATCCACCAAAATAACACCTTAACCCTCCAAAATACCATCTCAAACCTCCAAATGCATCCTTTAATTTCTAAAATACCACCTTTATTCTCGAGGGTGAGGGGAAGGGCGATCATAACCAGAGCGTTGCATCTCGTTACCCAGAGAGGTTGGAAGGAGATGACGGTTTCTAAAATGTTGCATTTTGATGTAAAAACCTGCAGAGCTAACATTAGCACAGTATGTTAGCACGACAAAGCTCCGACACTCTGAGTATGTCAGGAAGACATTTGTCTCTTCTTGACTGATGTACATTAATATTCTGATTTAAGGTCACATGGGGGACACAGGAAGGGGCGGGGCTTGGCCGCGATGGGCCGGCAGTGATCTCGTTGAGTCTGTTGATCCAACTGAAGACGCTTTGAATCTCCAGCTCTGCAGCTTTGGGTCCAGAGTGCAAATCCTCCTGTTTGAAGTGCTAATGGGCCTCTGCTAGGTGTTAGCCGTTAGCGGCGTCAGTGTTTGAAGTGCTAATCAGGCGGAGAGGAAGTGAAATGACTATTAATGTGTTCGAAGGCTCAACAACATCTGGTTTCTGCTGCTGTGAACTCGGCTACTTCCTCAGAGGCGTCTTCTTCACCTTCCACGTGTTCAAAGCTTTCAGCCAGTTGTAAACCAGAAGACCGACGAGCTGGAATGTCCGATGTTCGTCCACTAAAACGTCTTCATCATCTAAAACATCTTCATCATCGTCATCAGACGAGTCGACAACAACGTGACAGACCTTGAACGCGTCCTCTTGTTGGTCCACAGAGAACAAGAAGGTTTTTTAACGAGGCCGTTCTTTCACAAGGAGACACAAGGTTGTCTGTGTGTTGACGAGGACACCATGTCTCCATGGCAACAGATGACATCACAGTGACATCATGCAGCTGTGTAGTTTCACAGGTCGGGCAACGAGAAGATCTCAGAAAGAGATATGAACTTTTAATATATAATATAAAGACTGAATACTAACCAAAGTTACATGAACTAGTGTACTTCTACTGTGTTGTAATGAGGTCTACTTCTACTGTGGTACTACATTGTACTTGTATACAACCATATTCTACTACAATGTACTTTTACAAGTTGTGCTCATCTGAGAGCAGCAAACCACACAAACACATTAAAGTTTAAACAGAGAAATGAATTCCAGTTTGCTTCTTGTTCAGCAGATCTGAGATCAGAGACTCGTCTGTCTCATGAATATTGATGAGACACATATAGAACATGTATTTATGTTTTATTAATCTTTGTTTATGACTCAGTAGAGAGCCAGACCCCCAGCGTCGGTGTTCATTTATCCTTTCCATTTTGATTGATTGTCTGTTGACTCTTGTTTTTATGTCATTTTATATGTTGTCATATGTTGTTATGTGTCAACAGTTTATACCATTCACAACGGTTTAACATGTTTGTTCTGTCGACTTCCACAATAAACATGTTTAACGTTTTCAGTGTCTCTTAAATATTAAACGAGTTATGCATCTGTTAATGTCTTGTAGCCTCTCAGTACATTTCATATTTCTTAAGCTGCAACATCTCTTTTTCTTGTGAGTATCATTTTATTCATTAATATTAAGACGCATTGTCTTGGTTAAGCTGCTATAGGCCTAGACTGCTGGGGGACTATAGTGACACACTGAGCCTCTCTCTCTCGCTCTCTCTCCCGCGCTCTCTCTCTCCCGCTCTCTCTCTCTCTGTGTATGTTCCCCCGGAGTCCCTGTGCTCTCTTGCCTAGCAGGTCTCCCTGGACCGTGGTGGAACCTGATCCGGACTGCACCGATGTTGTGGTCTTGTTTGCCTCTTACTGCCAGTATTTTTAATTAAAGTAATTGACTAAAATCGGCATCTCTACTGTCACTAACTTGACTACTCCCGGGATCACTCCTGGGAGTCTGGCTATGCTTTCTGGTCCAGCAGAGTCCACTGAGGTCCTGACCGATGCAGACTGCTAACTGGCCTGACGCTGGAAACACCACATGGTAGCTCCACCTGCCTGCTGTGTGACTGCTCAACTACTCCTGCTTCCTGGTCTACGGCGACGTGGCTGGGATGGATCCATCTTGGCGTGGCTGTGCCTGCTGCCATGGACTACTACTGTTGATACTATTGCTTTTGTTAATACCACCACTACTGTTAATGCTACCACTACCATACTACCAACACCAAATGCAGTTGGAACCCAAGGGCCTGGGCTGCACGAGATTTCTGCCTAAAAGCCTATTAAGGCAGTTTTTTCTCGCCACTGTCGCTGTAACGCTTGCCCCTGGATGATGTTGGGAATTTGAAATTGTGTTGACTCTTGAAATTTTGAGCGTATTCTAGTCCTGCTCAATGTGTTAAGTGTCCTGAGATGACTCTGTTGTGATTTGACACTATAAATAAAATTGAATTGAATTGAATTGAATTAGTTGACTGACTGAGGAAATTAACCTGCAACTATCATAATAGTTAAAGGATTGTTTACACTAAATATTCGCTGACTTATCAGCTTACGCGACTATAAATGTAATATTAATTATATGAAGACGACACTGTGCTCTCTGTTTCTCAAAAGATGAATCAATAATGTAAACATTGATCAGCTGCTGATCAAGAGATCAACATGTCGACATCTACTCTTGGAGTTTATTAGTTGATGACAAAAAAGATAATTTTCATCTCTTCACTGACTCAAACAACAGAAACTTGAACTCCCTCAGTTCTTTCTCACTGGTCCTCCATCCTTTAACCTTTAACCCCAATCCTTAACCTTTAAGCTCCATCCTTCAACCGCTTAACCTCTAGACCTGGTCTGGTCCAAGTCATCTAAAGCTCCATGGTAACTTTGAACAGAAACAGCAGGTTCATGGCGATAAACTCCCTGAAATGTGATCTTATGATATTAATCACATCATAATAACATTCACATGGACTTCTTGCATAAACAAATACAAATGAACAAGTGAATATTATCATTTAAAACATTTGTTCCTGCAAAGTTCAATAAAATAATGTCAACAGCAACAAAGAAGAAAATAAGAGCATGAAGTAGAGCAGAAAAGGTTAGAATCAGTGTACACAGTGTTGAGTGGAGAAGAGTACAGTAGAAAACAGTCGAGTGTGGTACCTGCAGGTTCTTCCTCCAGACGTTCACAGCAGCAAAGGCCAGCTGCATCTGTTTCCTTCGAGCATCTTTGTGTCGTTTATAAGCAATCTCAATGAAGATGAGGAAGATCCCGGCGACGATGCCCCCGGCAACCAGCATGAACACACCTGAGGAGGACAGCAAGCACCTTAACATCCACCAAGAGCAGAAAGTTTCAGTCTGACACCTGTCTCGTGGTCTGGCTCCTACCTGCCATGTTCTCGAAGGTGAGGGTAGCGGGGGCGTTGCTCCTGGAGTCACACTCCTGGTATCGAACCCACGTCTTGTCCAGATCCTCCATGAAGCCATTCTCATGAGAACTGAGGGGCGAAAACAAAATGTGCTGAGGCATCAATGACCTTATTTATATCAGGAAGACAAGTTGGGTTAAATATGTATGAGGGCAAAAGTCAGGTCGGAACAAGATATCAATTGTGAGGAATCAGCAGGGTATAATATTTTAGGAATCAGCAGGGTATAGGGTATCAGGAATCAGCAGGGTATAATATGTCAGAAATCAGCAGGGTATAATATGTCAGGAATCAGCAGGGTATAATATGTTAAGAATCAGCAGGGTATAATATGTCAGGAATCAGCAGGGTATAATATGTCAGGAATCAGTAGGGTATAATATGTCAGGAATCAGCAGGGTATAATATGTCAGGAATCAGCAGGGTATAATATGTTAGGAATCAGCAGGGTATAATATGTTAGGAATCAGCAGGGTATAGATTATCAGGAATCAGCAGGGTATAATATGTTTGGAATCAGCAGGGTATAATATGTTAGGAATCAGCAGGGTATAATATGTCAGGAATCAGCAGGGTATAATATGTTAGGAATCAGTAGGGTATAATATGTTAGGAATCAGTAGGGTATAATATGTTAGGAATCAGCAGGTTATAGGATATCAGGAATCAGCAGGGTATAATATGTTAGGAATCAGCAGGGTATAGGGTATCAGGAATCAGCAGGGTATAATATGTTAGGAATCAGTAGGGTATAATATGTTAGGAATCAGCAGGGTATAATATGTTAGGAATCAGCAGGGTATAGGGTATCAGGAATCAGCAGGGCACATTTTGTCTGGAGAAAGGAAGGAAGCTGCTTTGTCTCTTGTTGCATCAGCTGAAGTGTCAGGCCATCAGAACGAAGACATCTGAACAAAGACAAAGGGAGTCTATCTGTGGGAGTCCATCGAGGAAGTCCACTGAGGTAGGCATAACATCTCACCCCCCCCCCCCCCCCTCGCAGCCATGTGTCTTATCCCAGTCAGGACATCACACTGGAGAACATTTTACCGAAGACCCTTCACTCGAGGCTGTAACCCATCCAATCTCTACTATCCACCATTCTCCACCGGTAAGGAACTTGAAGTACTAGGGGGGCTGTGGAACTGCCAGTCTGCAGTCAAGAAGGCGGACACCATTTCAGCCTATGCCTCCCTGCAGACTCTCCACTTCCTGGCCCTCACGGAGACCTGGATCACCCCAGAAAACACTGCCACTCTAGCTGCCCTTTCAACTGCCTACTCGTTTTCACACTCCCCAAGACGAACAGGGCGAGGAGGAGGAACTGGGCTCCTCATCTCACCCAGATGGTCCTACCAGGTCCTTCCTCTGGACCACCTACCCCGATCTACACTTGAATTCCACGCCGTCTCTGTCACCCTTCCTTTCAAACTCAACATCATAGTGATCTATCGCCCACCCGGTCCTCTCGTGACTTTTTGGATGAGATGGATGCCCTCCTGAGCTGCTCCCCTAAAGATGGCACACCACTCATCGTCCTCGGTGACTTCAACATCCACCCGGGAAAGCTGCATTCATCTGAATTCATTGACTTATTTTCCGCATTTAACCTTACACTCTCCCCCTCTCCACCAACTCACCGGGCCGGGAACCAACTTGACCTTGTCTTCACAAGATCCTGTGGCATCTCGGCACTCTCTGTTACCCCGCTCACCGTGTCCGACCACCACTTTGTGACTTTCTCCCTCCCCATGAAGCCCATGGTCACCAGCCGCCGCAACCTGAAATCCCTCACTCCCTCCGCTCTCTCCTCAACTGTTATCTCCTCGCTCCCATCCTCAGAACAGTTCTCCTTAATGCCTACTGAGGAAGCCTCCTCCATCCTGATGTCCTCACTCTCCTCTTCTTTAGACATTCTCTGTCCCCCAATCTCACAACCTGCGCGATCATCTCCCTCCCCTCCCTGGCTGTCTGAACCTCTGCGAACCAACAGATCATTGTTGCGAGCGTCAGAGAGAAAATGGAAGAAATCGGGCCAGCACAAGGACCTTGCTCACTACCACCACCTCCTCTCTGACTTCACCTCAACTGTTTCGGCAGCAAAATCTGCCTTCAACCTGGCAAAGATCAACTCTTCTGCCTTCAACCCCAGGAAACTCTTCTCCATGTTCTCCTCCCTCCTCACCCCTCCTACCCCTTCCTCCCTTACTGCCGATGACTTTGCAACTTACTTTAACAAGAAAGTAAATGAAATCAGCTCCTCATTCACGCCTATTCCCTCCCAGAAGACATCTCCCCCAACTCTCAACTCTGATGGTCTTACCAGCTTTAGCCCCCTCACCTCTGAAGACGTTCCACGCACTTGTTACATCTAACCGTGCCACCACCTGCTCCCTCGACCCGATTCCCTCTACTCTCCTCCAAGACATCTCACACGGCATCCTGCCATTCCTCACCACCCTGATCAACTCCTCCCTCACCTCAGGTGTCATTCCAGCGGATTTTAAGACAGCTACCGTGAAGCCTCTCCTTAAAAAACCCTAGACGCTACCGACATCCAAAGCTACAGACCTGTATCTCTTCTTTCATTCCTCTCTAAAACCTTGGAACGTGCCGCCTACAACCAACTGTCATCCTATCTCTCACAGAACAACCTCCTAGACCCTAATCAATCAGGATTCAGGACTGCTCACTCCACTGAGACGGCCCTCCTCACAGTGACCGAGTCCCTGCAAGACCCCTAGCCTCATCCCACTCCTCCGTTCTCATTCTCCTCGACCTATCTGCTGCATTCGACACAGTCAACCACCAAATCCTCCTCTCCACTCTGGCTGAACTTGGCATAACTGACTCTGCTCTTCGCCTGGTTTACATCATACTTGACAAATCGCACCTTTCAGGTCACATGGAATGGCTCTATGTCCAAGCCCTGTTCTCTGGACACGGGTGTCCCTCAAGGCTCAGTATTAGGACCGCTTCTGTTCTCACTATACACCAGATCACTAGGTTCTGTTATCACATCGCATGGATTCTCCTACCATTGCTATGCAGATGACACCCAGCTGGTTCTCTCTTTTCCCCCGTCCTCTGACACTCACATTGCAACTCGCATCACTGTCTGGCTGACATCTCTGTCTGGACATCTGCACATCACCTCAAGCTTAACCTGAATAAAACTGAACTCCTCTTCATCCCAGGGAAAGACTGCCCTTGCATGGACCTGTCGGTCACTGTCGAGGGTATCACAGTATTGCCATCGTCAACTGCGAGGAACCTGGGTGTAATCCTTGATGACCAACTATCCTGCACCTCCAACATCACTGCTGTGGCCCCATCCTGCAGATTTGCCCTCTACAATATCCGCAGGATTCGGACCTTCCTCACAAAGGATGCAACGCAACTCTTGGTCCAAGCACTGGTCATCTCTCGCCTTGACTACTGCAACTCTCTCCTGGCCGGACTCCCGGCCTCTGCGATTAAACCATTGCAGCGTATCCAGAACGCTGCAGCACGCCTTGTCTTCAATCTACCCAAATTCTCCCACGTGACCCCCCACCTCCGTGACCTCCACTGGCTCCCTGTTGCAGCACGCATCCAATTCAAGACGATGACACTGGCCTTCAGGGCCATCAATGGAACGGCACCTGTCTACCTTCAAACACTGGTTAAACCTCATGCTCCGAAGCGAGCACTTCGCTCCTCTACTTCAGCTGGCCGGCTGGTACCACCATTGCTGAAATCAAACAAATGTCGCTCAGCAAAGTCCAGACTCTTCTCTGTTCTGGTCCTCAGTGGTGGAACGAACTCTCGACCAATGTCAGGACAGCAGAGTCATTTGCCAGGTCTCACCTGTTCAGAGTTCACCTTGACTCTACATAGCATGACCCACTAACACCCCCCCCCCCCCAAAAAAAAAAAGAAAAACCCTTACCTATAGCACTCTGATCTTAGCACTGTTGCTCTTGAAGCACTTTCTATTTTTAGCTCTTACTTTATCGGCAATGATACGTTGTGGTTTCTTTGTTTCCTTCTTTTGACAAATGTACTTATTGTAAGTCGCTTTGGACAAAAGCATCTGCTGAATGACCTAAATGTAAATGTAATGTAAATGTATAATATGTCAGGAATCAGCAGGGTATAATATGTCAGGAATCAGCATGGTATAGGGTATCAGGAATCAGCAGGGTATAATATGTCAGGAATAAGTAGGGTATAGGGTATCAGGAATCAGCAGGGTATAATATGTCAGGAATCAGCGGGGTATAATATGTCAGGAATCAGCAGGGTATGGGGTATCAGGAATCAGCAGGGTATAGGGTATCAGGAATCAGCAGGGTACAATATGTCAGGAATCAGCAGGGTATAGGGTATCAGGAATCAGCAGGGTATAGGGTATCAGGGATCAGCAGGGTATAATATGTCAGGAATCAGCAGGGTAAAATATGTCAGGAATCAGCAGGGTATAGGGTATCAGGAATCAGCAGGGTATAGGGTATCAGGGATCAGCAGGGTATAATATGTCAGGAATCAGCAGGGTAAAATATGTCAGGAATCAGCAGGGTATAGGGTATCAGGAATCAGCAGGGTATAGGGTATCAGGAATCAGCAGGGTATAATATGTCAGGAATCAGCAGGGTATAATATGTTAGGAATCAGCAGGGAATAATATGTTAGGAATCAGTAGGGTATAATATGTCAGGAATCAGCAGGGTATAATATGTCAGGAATCAGCAGGGTATAATATGTCAGGAATCAGCAGGGTATAATATGTCAGGAATCAGCAGGGAATAATATGTCAGGAATCAGCAGGGTATAATATGTTAGGAATCAGCAGGGTATAGGGTATCAGGAATCAGCAGGGTATAATATGTCAGGAATCAGCAGGGTATAGGGTATCAGGAATCAGCAGGGTATAATATGTCAGGAATCAGCAGGGTGTCATATGTCAACAGAGGAAACAGAGGGTGACAGAGGGAGTGACTCCAGCTATCAGTTCATCTTTTAGAAACAAATGCTTTAAATCAGGGCTATACAAATGTGCTCGACTGTCTTTACCTGAGAATTGCCAGAGAAACATTCTGTTTCCACGGACTGTCTTTCCTCATTCCAATCCCGAATCCGGAGCGAAAGAAAAGCTCTCCCGTTGTCACCAGATCACACTTCTGTGATGCCTCGAACTCCAACACAGCACTGTCCCAGATGAAGGCATGGAGCTTACTGCAGGAGGAAGGGGGGGGGGGGCATTGGAGCCGGACCATTCCACAGTACAGAGAGACAAACACTGATTTTGTGCTTAAAAAGCCTACTTGTCTCTGACGGCCTGGATGGCCTCAGCAGCGCTCTCGTAGTTGTGCTTCTCCATGTGCCGGTACATGGTGCTCAGCTCCACTTGCCTTCTGAAGTAGATATCCACCGAACTTTGCTTCACTGTGGCGTAGATGAACTTGTCTGATGGGTTACGCAGCTAAAAACAACAGTGTACAGCACAGACCAGGGTCAGAATCAGTGGACTATTACATAACTGAGGTTTAAAATGTGTCTGTAAAGCACTTTGGTCCACCCCAAAATAAGACTTTTTACTTGAGTTGACTCATTCTGTAACAGACGGTGAAAGTCTTCTTAAGGTGCAGCCAAAAGAAAATCAGATTAAAGATGGTTATATTCTAGAGCAGATGGTCTCACCCTGGGGTCATTGATGCCAGTGATGCGCTCCTCAGGCCGGTCCAACACAAGGAAGGCTGCCAGGTTGGCAGTATAGGATGCTACGATGATCATAGCAAAACCTGCCCACACCATACCCAGAATCCTTGCTGAGAAACTTCTGGGAGCTCCTGGCAGGTACACAGGGAGACAGACAGGTGTGAGTGTTATTAGTGGAGCAGGAAGGACTGCAGGACAGGAAGCGAGCGGCCAGAAGAACACCAACCTTCTCCTATCCCAGAGTTCAACAGTACTCCCCATGAAAACCACATGGCAGAGGACAGGGTGAGGGCGTCTTCTTCTTCTTCTTCACTGTTCACTTTAAACCTTCCAAACGGGCTGCAGGGACACACACACACACACATATAAAACACAACTAACAACCCACAGTGTGTAGTGTCATGGCTAATGGTTCTCTAGCAATGAGACCCTGAAGCGGCGGTTACCTGAACCGGTCTAATAGGTAAAGCATCACTGCCACCACGTGGACCGACAGACCGACTAACAGCCACAGTGTGCTCTGGAACGGCTGCATGAACGAGTCCAGAGTGCTGCGGGGGATTTCCTAACAACACAAACACACCGATCAGAAACCAAAATGCTGTTTTAGGTTCAGCTCACTCTGGTCAGCGGGCGGAGCTTCATCATCTTACAGGTATCCAGGAAGTAACCCTGTCGGGTGTGTTTGATGGAAAGTAACCAACTGTAGCTTTAAGAAGGTTCTCACACTTCCCACCAATGAGAGGAGAGTATACACAGATCAGCTGACCTTCTTGACAAGGATGGTGAGTCCCTGGTACTTGAAGGGTTTGGAGAACTCGATGTACTGAGCGCGCTCGTTGTTGATGGTCAGAGGAGCCACAATCATGTCGGCCAGACCTCCCAGTAACTCCCCCATCATCCCATTCCACTCCTTCTTGTTACTGTTGTTCACCTGCAGGAGGAGGAAGAGATAGAGGAGGAGGGGGGGGGGAGGTAGAGGAGGAGGAAGAGGGGGAGGAGGGGGAGGAGGAGGAGGAGGGGGGAGGAGGACATCAATGAGTGGGTGTCATGTCTCTTGTCCTCAACAAGGTCAGACTGAGGGACAGAGTCTCCATGGAAACTAGCCTCAGTGATGCTGCAGTAACCAAGAGACATAGAGTACCAGTAGTAAATCTGTAGTACCAGTAGTACATCTGTAGTACCAGTAATACATCTGTAAGTACCAGTAGTACATCTGTAAGTACCAGTAGTACATCTGTAGTACCAGTAGTACATCTGTAAGTACCAGTAAATGGTAAATGGCCTCATTTATATAGTGCTTTTATCCAAAGCGCTTCACAGTAATGACTGACATTCACCCATTCACTCACACATTCACACACCGACGGCAGAGTCAACCACGCAGGGTGACAGCCAGCTCGTCAGGAGCAATTAGGGTGAGGTGTCTTGCTCAGGGGCACCAGGCACTCAGCTCGTAGGAGCCGGGGATCGAACCGGCAATCTTGCAGTTACCAGCCAACCCACTCTACCTCCTGAGCTAATCCAGTAGTACATCTGTGGTACCAGTAGTACATCTGTAAGTACCAATAGTACATCTGTATTACCAGTAGTACATCTGATATACTTACGCGCTC
>CM056831.1:27712355-27732355 GCA_029853015.1 Chelidonichthys spinosus
ACTCACACACACACACTCACACACACCACACTCACACACTCACTCACTCACTCACTCACACACAAACACACTCACACACACACACACTCACACACACACACACACACACACTCACTCACACTCACACACACACTCACTTACTCACTCACTCACAAACAAACACACACACACACACACACACTCACACACACACACACACACTCACTCACACTCACACACACACACTCACACACACACACTCACACACTCACTCACACACACACACACACACACACTCACTCACACTCACACACACACTCACATACACACACACTCACTCACACACACACACTCACTCACTCACTCACACACACACACACACACTAAGGGCTTCAGGCGACAGGTCAGTGTTCAGCACCACCCAATTGCATGCTGGGAGATCACTCTGAGGATCACAGCTGTTTGTCTCAGGACAGGAAGCCTCACTGAGAAGTTGTGAACCGTGTCTGTTGTTTCCCTTCAGCTGGGACGCCACACTGCGTCTACACATCATCTACACCGTGTCTACACCCCGTCTACAATGAGTCTACACCCCGTCTACACGCTGTCTACAAGCCGTCTACACACCGTCTACACCATGTCTACACCATGTCTACACCGTGTCTACACCCCGTCTACACGCTGTCTACATACAGTCTACACCCCGTCTACAACGAGTCTACACCCCGTCTACACCATGTCTACACCCCGTCTACACGCTGTCTACACACTGTCTACACCATGTCTACACTGTGTCTACACCCGTCTACACGCTGTCTACACACCGTCTACACCAAGTCTACATGCTGTCTACACACCATCTACACCGCGTCTACAACAAGTCTACACACCGTCTACAACGAGTCTACACCCTGTCTACACCGCAACTAAACCGCGTCTACATGCCTTCTACACTGAGTCTACCTCGCATCTACACCGAGTCTACACCCCGTCTACAACGAGTCTACACCAAGTCTAAACGCTGTCTACACACTATCTACACCGCGTCTACAACAAGTCTACACACCGTCTACAGCGCATCTACACACTGTCTACACGCCATCTACACCGCGTCTACACCTAATCTACACAGCGTCTACACCGCATCTACACACTGTCTACCTGGCGTCTACACACTGTCTACACGCCGTCTACACCGCATCTACACACTGTCTACACGCCGTCTACACCGCGTCTACACAATGTCTACACGCCATCTACACGCCATCTACACACTGTCTACACGCTGTCTACACCGTATCTACACACTGTCTACACGGAGTCTACACCGTGTCTACACACTGTTTAGACGCAGTCTACACCGCATCTACACACTGTCTACACGCCGTCTACACCGTGTCTACACACTGTCTACACGCCGTCTACACCGCATCTACACACTGTCTACACCGCGTCTACACCGCGTCTACACTGCGTCTACACCGCATCTACACACTGTCTACCTGGCGTCTACACACTGTCTACACGCCATCTACACCGCATCTACACACTGTCTACACGCCGTCGACACCGCGTCTACACAATGTCTACACGCCATCTAGACTGCATCTACACACTGTCTACACGCTGTATACACCGCATCTACACACTGTCTACACGGAGTCTACACCGCGTCTACACACTGTCTAGACGCCGTCTACACCGCATCTACACACTGTCTACACGCCGTCTACACCGTGTCTACACACTGTCTACACGCCGTCTACACCGCATCTACACACTGTCTACACCGCGTCTACACCGCGTCTACACTGCGTCTACACCGCATCTACACACTGTCTACCTGGCGTCTACACACTGTCTACACGCCATCTACACCGCATCTACACACTGTCTACCTGGCGTCTACACACTGTCTACACGCCATCTACACCGCATCTACACTCTGTCTACACGCCGTCGACACCGCGTCTACACAATGTCTACACGCCATCTAGACCGCATCTACACACTGTCTACACGCTGTCTACACCGCATCTACACACTGTCTACACGGAGTCTACACCGCGTCTACACACTGTCTAGACGCCGTCTACACCGCATCTACACACTGTCTACACGCCGTCTACACCGTGTCTACACACTGTCTACACGCCGTCTACACCGCATCTACACACTGTCTACACCGCGTCTACACCGTGTCTACACCGCGTCTACGCCATGTCTACACCGCGTCCACACTGCTTTCAGTCAACTTAGCTAATATTTCTCTCTGAAGGTACGAGGTCCAACAAGCAAACTGGCCCTAATGAAACCGAGAAGAGCTAGCTAACCTTTGTAACTGGTGTGTATGGTGCTAAGCTAACGTAGATGCCTTCCTGAGCGTTACTGAATAATGGTAACAGTGTTAGCAAACTGTTACATCATAATGTGACTGCTGAGGGGAAACAACATCAAAATCCATAACGTCACAGTTCTGCTTCATAGGTTTCTGTTTAGGGATCCGTCTCAGAAACAACTTCCTTCTGTTTAACATCCTGACTGAAGTGGGCGGGCCTCGCCTCGCTGAAAGTCTCAGGTTGATTGATGATGTCATGGTTTTATTGGTTGACTAGTTGGCTTCAGTTCTCCTTGACGAGTAGAAAGAAGACGCGGATCAGCTGTTCACATCATTCCTCAGTTTCCTGCTAACCTCTGCCATCTTAACTCCAACTCCAACACATTAACTCAAGGTCCACACGCTCGCTTTCTTCTGGTGCTTTCTGCCACTTCCTGTTGCCTTCATCAGCCTCCAACAGGAAGCAGCAGGCTTACACAGTTAGCTAGCTAGTTAGCTAGCTATGTGGACCTTGAGTGAATAATTTTGCAGCAAACAACTGATGATTTGTCTAAATGTCGGAAGGACATCGTCTAAAGGGTTTCAAGACGTTGGTTTGAATGTGAAACTGTCCCTGAACAGAAACGGAAGCGTCCCCACGGAGACAAAGTGGGAGGAGTCAGAGTTTCAGTCTCGCTGCACTTTAAGAAGCTGATGATGATTTCTGGGAAATTACACATCGTTCTTAAGAGTGCAGAAGTTTGCTGGTGAGGATGTTTTCTGAAACATAAAGCCACAGGAACAGAGCGGGGAGCTGATTACCCAGCAGCCAGTGGGGCGGACTCAAGGTTCAAGTCCAGGACCTGATCCAGTTCACAGGAGGTTGGTGAATTTTAGGACCACGTGGATCTTATGGTACATTACATGGCCAGATGTAGGTGGACGTTGGACAACACGCTGCACAAACAGCCTAAACGGTGCGGGGGGGGGGGGGGGGGGGGTAAGCTCTAGGTAAAAATCCAGATCCAGGTCAGGGGACGTCTTTTGAACCAAGGGGGACCATCTAAACCAGGGAGACAACACTGTCCACCTACTTTTGGCCGTGTAGTGTACTTGTGCTTACGTCAGCTGTTACGTACACCTGGCTGACTGAGTAATCAGCTGACTGAATAAGCCCTGCCCCCTCCGTGGCTGGGCGGCTCCATGTTGCAGTGGGCGGGGCCTCTATTGGCAGTGGCAAAGGGGCAAAGCATCAAGCAGGTAACAGGAAGCAGCGGCGGCATCTTACCAGTGTTTGTTCACGTCACAGTTACCATAGCGACACTAGCCCCCCCAAACCCCCCCATCCCCCCCCCCCCCCCTACACCCCCCCCCCCCCCCCCCCATTTTAAAGTCTACGGTGAGAACGGGCAGACAGGCAGGCGGACACACACTATAGAAATGAAACAAACAAAAAGATGTTAGACACATTTAAAGCCACACAGTTGCACTGAGCCAGAGAGAGGAGCGGTTGGGAACCTTTAAACATGTTGTTGTTGTTGTTGTTGTTGTTGATGTTTAAACGTTCAACCAGCAGTTAGAAGAAACCAGAGAGAGAAACACACCAGGACGCCGAGAAGCTAACGGAGGATGAGGATTAGCTTCCCTCATCAGAGACCTACGGCACTACCAGACAGACAGAGAGAGAGAGAGAGAGAGAGAGAGAGAGAGAGAGAGAGAGGCGGCCATGTTTCCATCCACTGGCGTGGTCGTCATGACGACGCTATTCATCAGGCTGCCTGGGCTCGTCTATAGCTGAACAGCTGATGGTGTTACATGTGAAATGTCCTGACAGCCATCATCCTGACTATTTCCAGGTGAAAGCATGAGGTCTACCGAGTCGGACCAAGTCCAGTTCAGGGAGCGGGCAACTAGCGTGGCATTAGTCCCGCCTCTCTTCTACTGTGATTGGACTGTACAGCATTTAACCCAAAGTTTAACATTTTTCATCTCTGGGACCAGAAAACAATCTGGATACCGAAATGACTGGTGGTCTGGTGGTCTGGTGGTCCTCCCCCAGAAGAAGATGTCTTTTCTGTATTAGGTTAACTTGTGATTCAGAGGTGAGACACCAGAGGTGCCGCTTTGTACTCATGGACGCTGATAACAAGGTTTTCAGTTTTTAGCCGTAGCACATATTAAATATGTGTTTGTTCATAAATGAATCATGGTCTGGTTTCAACGAGCTGTTGTGTTTATCGGCTCTGATCAGGATGAAGACAAGGTTATTGACCGACATGTGTTTAGGGGGAGGAGCCTGATCCATAATGTAGGCCAGTTAGTAAATGTGGTCTAGTGAGTGAACTGGATCTGTTTGTGGGATCTGACCTTCCTCTATTATTCCAATTTACTAAACGTCTGAACCTCTGAAGAACGAGACCAGAACTGTAGAACCACAAATGGGCTACAGGAGATTCACCAAACTGGTTTACCAGCCACCCCTAGCAATGCCAGTAACCATCTAAGAACACCCTAGAAACCAACCGCACAACCATAGCAACCAGCTGCAGGACCCGCTAGCGATCCATCAGCTTCTGTATCTATTGAATACATCTCTAGTAACCAATCACAAATTATCATACACACATAGATATTTTAATGGTTTTAAAATGATTTTTTGTTCCTTCTACATTATTGAAGAAGACGCTCTGATGGTCCGTTTATGTCAATAAAAGGTGAAATAACAACTCCTCTTTCTTTCCATCGGCCTCCAGCTGTTATGTCAAACAGACTCATCTCAACCACCTTCATAAATACCACAGCAACCTCCTGTCAACACCCTAACAGCGCCCTAACAGCACCATAGCAACCACCTACTAACCATTCATCACTGGCAGCTCTATAAACCCAATGACGGTTTATATCATGAAATGTGATTAAAGTGAATTATTTCATTTGTGGGGATAAACTCTCCTAAATAAATGGTCTGCACCTCCGTTTCCTCTCTTTCCTGCTGCTCATCACAAAGGATGATGTTAACATGTCGACATGAATCTAATCTTCAGATGTGCAGTGACGGGACGAAAAATGTCCTGAAACCCGTTTGAAAACCTTGAATACCTTGAAAACCTACGAATATAGAACAATAGAAACAGAAGTGGATCAGCGGCTCCTGAACACTTTCATCTATTTTCTCAGCAGGTTGATTTGGTGATGAGCTGCAGTGTTGGGACGCCCAATAAAACAATTCCTGCAAACTGAAGCGTCTGATGGTGAGCGCCATAACTTTAATTTGACTTTTTCAAGAAAACTCTGTTAAGAATGATCTCGACAGTTGGATGGAAGCAGAGCTGAGGGAGAGAGACAGAGAGAGCGTGAGGCAGAGGAGGAGGAAAAGGAGGTCGATGTACCATCTGGAGCTTCACTCAGAGCTTTGCCCGTCATCTCCCTCTCTCCAACTAGCCAGACGTAACCAGAGCCGGTCATGTTGAGCTGCCGGGCGGCTTTATACACGGCCGCTGCCTCGTCCTCACTGCAAACACACAGGACACACATGAAGCCCTCCGAATCCACCAGCCTCAGACTCTACTACACCCCAGCAACCACCCGGCAACACCCTGTCAGCGGTTCATTACCCAACACTCCAACCGGCAAAACACCCTGACAACGGTTCATTACCCAACCCTCCACCTAGAAACACCCTGACAATGGTTCATTACCCAACCTTCCACCTAGAAACACCCTGACAACAGTACATTACCCAACCCTCCACCTAGAAACACCCTGACAATGGTTTATTACCCATCCCTCCACCTAGAAACACCCTGACAATGGTTAATTACCCAACCCTCCACCTAGAAACACCTTGACAATGATTCATTACCCAACCCTCCACCTAGAAACACCCTGACAATGGTTCATTACCCAACCCTCCACCTAGAAACACTTGACAACGGCTCATTACCCAACTCTCAACCTAGAAACACCCTGACAATGGTTCATTACCCAATCCCCCACCTAGAAACACCCTGACAATGGTTCATTACCCAACCCTCCTCCTAGAAACACCTGGCAACGGTTCATTCCCCAACCTTCCACCTAGAAACACCCTGACAACAGTACATTACCCAACCCTCCACCTAGAAACACCCTGACAATGGTTCATTACCCAACCCTCCACCTAGAAACACCCTGACAATGGTTTATTACCCATCCCTCCACCTAGAAACACCCTGACAATGGTTAATTACCCAACCCTCCACCTAGAAACACCTTGACAATGATTCATTACCCAACCCTCCACCTAGAAACACCCTCACAACGGTTCATTACCCAACCCTCCACCTAGAAACACTTGACAACGGCTCATTACCCAACTCTCAACCTAGAAACACCCTGACAATGGTTCATTACCCAATCCCCCACCTAGAAACACCCTGACAATGGTTCATTACCCAACCCTCCTCCTAGAAACACCTGGCAACGGTTCATTCCCCAACTGTCAACCTAGAAACACCCTGACAAGAGTACATTACCCAACCTCCACCTAGAAACACCCTGACAACGGTTCATTACCCAACCCTCAACCTAGAAACACCCTGACAACAGTACATTACCCAACCTCCACCTAGAAACACCCTGACAACGGTTCATTACCCAACCCTCAACCTAGAAACACCCTGACAACAGTACATTACCCAACCCTCCACCTAGAAACACCTTGACAATGGTTCATTACCCAACCCTCCACCTAGAAACACCCTGACAACGGTTCATTACCCAACCCTCAACCTAGAAACACCCTGACAATGGTTCATTACCCAACCCTCCACCTAGAAACACCCTGACAATGGTTCATTACCCAACCCTCCACCTAGAAACACCTGACAACGGTTCATTCCCCAACTGTCAATCTAGAAACACCCTGACAAGAGTACATTACCCAACCTAGACCTAGAAACACCCTGACAACGGTTCATTACCCAACCCTCAACCTAGAAACACCCTGACAACAGTACATTACCCAACCTCCACCTAGAAACACTGACAATGGTTCATTACCCAACTCTCAACCTAGAAACACCCTGACAACAGTACATTACCCAACCCTCCACCTAGAAACACCCTGACAACGGTTCATTACCCAACCCTCCACCTAGAAACACCCTGACAACGGTTCATTACCCAACCCTCCACCTAGAAACACCTGACAACGGTTCATTACCCAACTCTCAACCTAGAAACACCCTGACAATGGTTCATTACCCAACCCCCCACCTAGAAACACCCTGACAATGGTTCATTACCCAACCCTCCACCTAGAAACACCTGACAACGGTTCATTACCCAACTCTCAACCTAGAAACACCCTGACAACAGTACTTTCCCAACCCTCCACCTAGAAACACCCTGACAACGGTTCATTACCCAACCCTCCACCTAGAAACACTTGACAACGGCTCATTACCCAACTCTCAACCTAGAAACACCCTGACAATGGTTCATTACCCAACCCTCCACCTAGAAACACCTGACAACGGTTCATTACCCAACTCTCAACCTAGAAACACCCTGACAACAGTACTTTCCCAACCCTCCACCTAGAAACACCCTGACAACGGTTCATTACCCAACCCTCCACCTAGAAACACTTGACAACGGCTCATTACCCAACTCTCAACCTAGAAACACCCTGACAATGGTTCATTACCCAATTCCCCACCTAGAAACACCCTGACAATGGTTCATTACCCAACCCTCCACCTAGAAACACCTGACAACGGTTCATTCCCCAACTGTCAACCTAGAAACACCCTGACAACGGTTCATTACCCAACCTTCAACCTAGAAACACCCTGACAACAGTACATTACCCAACCCTCCACCTAGAAACACCCTGGAATCATTACCCAACCCTCCACCTAGAAACACCCTGACAACGGTTCATTACCCAACCCTCTGCCTAGAAACACCCTGACAACGGTTCTTTACCGAACCCTCCACCTGGAAACACCCTGACAACGGATATGATTAAGGTTATTCTTCATCTGGTTGGTACCACAGGCTAAATAAAGGTCAGTAGCAGCTCTGATACAAATCCAGAAGAACAACACCCTAGAAACAGCAAACAACATTGCAGGTACCCCATTTATCCCTGCAACTATATTGTAATATCCAATTAACAACTCATAACAGGGTAGCTTCCACCCAGAATACCATCATAATGGCAATCAGCCTGAACACCCTACCTGGTAACAACCTAGTGAGGCCCTGGAAACATCAAGCAAACTTTTAATTATTACACAAACCTGGCAGAGAGGATGATGACTCGGGCCTCCAGGTCTTTGGCCTCAAGCAGCAGAGCGGTCAGGTTGGTTTCCGGGCTAAACAGCAGCACCTTCTCCGCCTGGAGGACCACCAGGGTGTCGGTTGGCAGTGCCGGGCGACAGGTCACATCGTAGGACATTTAGAAACACGGCAGAACAAAACACCACAGAACACATCATAGCACAGGAATTATTAGCTGTGAACCATCAGAGTCCTCTCCCAGTCCCGCCCCAACATCCTGCCCCCATGACCCCGGCCTCGACCATGCTCCCTCTCACCCACGCCACCATGGGGGTAGGGGCCAAAAAATGGAGGCAAAAAGTGCTCAAGATCTGCTGAACTGAAAGAAAACTCAATGTTGAAGCTTGAATACAAAGGAGGGGCAAAAAGTTTTGCGTGGTGTGGTTGCACATGCAAACTGAGGGGCTTTCAATGCTCCAACCAACCAATCAGGGACGTGCATGTTAGAGAGCACTGATGCAACTGCAAATTAAAAAAAGGTTTGAGTGGAGAGAAGGAAGAGGGGGAGGAGGGAGGCGGAGGACACAGGAGCAGGAGGAGGGAGGAGAAAGTGAATCATTTCCCAAAAGTAAAAGAAAAGGTTTGATGTTGCAGAGGAGCGAGAGGATCCTGGTGGGTGGCGTTCCTCAGACCTGCAGACAGAACCAGGACTCAGCCTGGCCACATGCAACCCTTCACATGGGGTAGGGGGGGAGAGGAAGGGTGTCTCTCCTGTGAGGGTGAACCCAACCCTGGTGTGCAGGAATCATGAAAGATGAAAAGAACGTAAAGAGATGGTGGAGAAACAACGAGCCACCAGGATAAGAGTGTATCTCTGGGTCGGATTCTGGGGGCGGGACGGACTGGTGTCGGCTACTACCAGGCGAGCTCGATTGATTGGGCGGCGTGCATCATTTGACCATGCAAGTTTATACCTTGGGCGTTCTCCTGAAGTCAAAGTTCTGTTGGTCGAGGTTTTCATAGTTCCTGTTTTTAGTCTGATGGTAACATGCACAGAGAGAATATGAGGACAAGAAGATTATAGACAGTCAGAAGAAAAATGAGGAGCAAAGCATCAACAAGTGATCTGGTTCAGGTCTGAGGGGTCGGGGGGGCAGCAAACACATCTCAGACTGTCTGATTTCGCCACTTTTTCATAGTTTTCCTGAAAATTGTTGATTGGTTTTATTCTTAAATACTAAAGATGCATACATTTGTGGGATTTGTGGGTCAGTGAATGAACAATAAAAGAATATTTAATAATTTAATAATTATTAACTCTTTTTGTGTTATAACCTGTAACTGTCACTTTTATGAACAAAGCCGTGTCCCACAAGATGTTTGTGAACAACAATCAGCCGTCGACAGATGAATGAAAGTAAAGTGATCAGCAGCGACAGCGGGACCAGACTATATCTAGATGTGAACTTCAGTTTCCTTCAGTTATATTTAGCCACCACATGTCAACCTTTAACAGGCTTTTTATTTTTAGAGCAAACAGAGAACAAAGAACCAAACTGTGTGTTTGAACAACCAATCAGGAGCCTGTCAAAGAAACGCTTCACAGGGGATGATCCTCCGACAGCCGAACAACAACTTTCATCGGATATTTGAGTTGAACAGAGAACGTCTCAGAATGTCGGAGTTAGTTTAGTGTGAAACGGCTCAGTGAACGACGTCTCTGGTCACAACGTACGTCACCCACACAGCCGTTAGCTAGTGAGCTAACGTAGCTACGTTCTGCACTAATTGAACGTTATCTTCGCTGATTGATTTTATCGGCTCTTTTTATCAACAGGACGATAAAGAAGGTAAAAACCCCATATTTATTCTGAAACAAGGTCCCATTGAGAAAACGGGAAGGCTTAGCCTGTCTGTTGATGTCTGTTGTTCCCCCTCCTCTTCTTCTAGCTCATGTCTGTGCATCTTTATGTAGTTCACAATAAAAGACCTGGATCTTGAAGACAAACAAGCAGCTGGTGTGTTTCATCACTGAACCTTCGTCTGATGTTGAGTCGCCGTGGCAGCGGAGCGTCCCATTAGTCCTAATTCACTCCACTCCAAATGTTAATCTCATTAAATATACATCCTCACACAGGGTCCCTGAACTACACACACACTTTCCTGTTCACAGTTATGATCGTCTTCCATCACGTTTTATATTATTATTTCAGATTCTCTATTTTTTTCAGATATTTCCCAGCAGCCTCCAAAATGTTCCTGATGGCTCTTCTACCTTTTGTTCTTTATCTCTGCTGAGTGACTCTCCACTCCTTCCTCCTGGACTCGCAGCCACACCTGCACCCTTTGGTGCTTGCTGGCTTCCTTGATCCGGTCTCCCTGGGGAATAGTAAGTTCCAGCAGGACCACCTGCTTCGTAGCCTGCGACGTTAGCAACGTGTTTTGAACCGCCTTGCTATGTTGACTTTGAGCTCCTCGTCTCTGGAACTCCTGTTGGGCCTCCCCCGAGCTCTGGTGAAGGTGCTGGACCGTTGGGGGTCGTGGTGGTTCTTGCTGTTTTGAATCGTGTCCACCAAAGACCTTAGGACTTGGTCATGGTGACCTGTGAGACTGAGGGCATCCCTTCCTCCTGGTCTTCACAAGGATTCCTGGTCCATAACCTCCCTGGGACTTGGTTTCCTCTGATTTGCTGCTGAAGGGGAACTCCCATCCACTCTAATGCCCATAGAGGGCAACGCTGCTTCTGACTGGTCTGTCTGTCTGACTGGTATGCCTGTCTGACTGGTATGCCTGTCTGTCTGACTGGTTTGTCTGTCTGTCTGACTGGTATGTCTGTCTGTCTGACTGGTATGTCTGTCTGACTGGTATGCCTGTCTGTCTGACTGGTATGTCTGTCTGTCTGACTGGTCTGTCTGACTGGTATGTCTGTCTGACTGGTCTGTCTGTCTGTCTGTCTGTCTGACTGGTCTGTCTGTCTGACTGGTATGCCTGTCTGACTGGTATGCCTGTCTGTCTGACTGGTCTGTCTGCCTGACTGGTATGCCTGTCTGTCTGATTGGTATGTCTGTCTGTCTGACTGGTCTGTCTGTCTGACTGGTATGCCTGTCTGTCTGACTGGTCTGTCTGACTGGTATGTCTGTCTGACTGGTCTGTCTGTCTGTCTGTCTGTCTGTCTGTCTGTCTGACTGGTATGCCTGTCTGTCTGACTGGTCTGTCTGACTGGTCTGTCTGTCTGTCTGTCTGACTGGTCTGTTGTCTGTCTGTCTGTCTGTCTGTCTGTCTGTCTGTCTGTCTGTCTGACTGGTCTGTCTGTCTGTCTGTCTGTCTGTCCGACTGGTCTGTCTATTTGACCGGTCTGTTTGACTGGTCTGTTGTCTGTCTGTCTGTCTGTCTGTCTGTCCGACTGGTCTGTTGTCTGTCTGTCTGTCTGTCTGTCTGTCTGACTGGTCTGTCTGACTGGTCTGTCTGACTGGTCTGTCTGTCTGTCTGTCTGCCTGACTGGTCTGTCTTTCTGTCTGTCTGACTTGTCTGTCTGTCTGCCTGATTGTTTGTTGCATCCGTGTGTTCGTGTGTGCAAACCAGTGTCTCGGTGCTCGGTGGCGCCCCCTGTTGTCTCCAGTGTGAGAGAGACAGGCTGATAGAGAGACAGGTTGATAGAGAGACAGACTGGTAGAGTGCTCAGTGGCGCCCCTGTTGTCTCCTTTATGATATTCATCATTATTACATTATGAATCAGATGTTTAATTCAGAAACGTAGCGGTTCAGTTCCCCGACTCTGACTAATCTTCTGTAATATTCATGTTCCTCCTCCAACATTCATGAGTCAGCGAGGAGACTTGGCAGTGAGACAGGAAGTCACATGTTCCACTGTGGATCGCTGACGGCTGGACACACAAACATGTAGATTTATAACATTGTTATTATTACTAGAATCCTTCATAAAGGTACTTGTTGTAAATACTTGGAATGCGACCCATGACCCCCATCTAGTGGACTGAAGGTGTAACTGTTACCAGAAGGTTGCACTGGTCTTTGTCATATTAATAGATTACGGTAAAGATGGAGACTATGACGTACTGATTGACTACAACTTTTCTTGTGTATTACTATTTGTACTGCGGTAACATTGCAGTACTACTTCTATCACTATTGACATCTCACAGAGGGAGACAACCTGTCTGTCTGCGTCCCTCTGAGGACACAAGGACAGACAGCTGGTTGGACGGCTGTGACACAACAGCTGAGATGTGTTTACACAAGTCCGAGTCCTTCAGAGTCCTTCAGAGTCCAGGAGAAGAGACCACAAAGGGAGGGCAAGAATTGAACGATGACGTGGACCGCTGATAGACAGACAGGCTGGTAGAGAGACAGACTAGTAGAGAGACAGGCTGATAGAGAGACAGGCTGGTAGAGACACAGGCTGATGGAGAGACAGGCTGAAAGAGAGACAGGCTGGTAGAGAGACAGGCTGATAAAGAGAAAGGCTGGTAGAGAGACAGGCTGGTAGAGAGACAGGCTGATAAAGAGAAAGGCTGGTAGAGAGACAGGCTGGTAGATAGACAGGCTGATAAAATACAATGATAAAAAAGGCAAAGCAACATTTCTTTTGAAATCTTAAAAGCTGAGAAAGAATAAAAGTGTGAAGATGTTCAAACAGCAGATTTAGTCTCTGAGTCCAGATCTGGATCTGATTCAGGATAATGAAACCCCCGGGGGTCTGTCAGCTGGTTCAAGTCTATGGTCACATGATGGAGGGATGGAGGAGGGATGATGGAGGGATGATGGAGGGATGGAGGAGTGATGATGGAGGGATGGAGGAGTGATGAAGGAGTGATGATGGAGGGATGATGGAGGGATGGAGGAGTGATGATGGAGGGATGGAGGAGTAATGATGGAGGGATGGAGGAGTGATGAAGGAGTGATGATGGAGGGATGGAGGAGGGATGATGGAGGGATGATGGAGGGATGGAGGAGTAATGATGGAGGGATGGAGGAGTGATGAAGGAGTGATGATGGAGGGATGGAGGAGTGATGATGGAGGGATGGAGGAGTGATGAAGGAGTGATGATGGAGGGATGGAGGAGTGATGATGGAGGGATGATGGAGGGATGGAGGAGTGATGATGGAGGGATGATGGAGGGATGGAGGAGTGATGATGGAGGGATGGAGGAGTGATGATGGAGGGATGGAGGAGTGATGATGGAGGGATGATGGAGGGATGGAGGAGTGATGATGGTGGGATAATGGAGGGATGATGGAGGGATGGAGGAGTGATGATGGAGGGATGATAGAGTGACCTTTATTTTGTAAACTGGTGGATGTACACACACACACACACTCTCACTCACACACACACACACACACACTCACACACTCTCACTCACACTCACACACTCTCACTCACACACACACACACACACTCACACACTCTCACTCACGCACACACACACACACACACACTCACACACTCTCACTCACACACACACACACACACACACACACTCACACACTCTCACTCACACACACACACACACACACACACACACACTCTCACTCACACACACACACACACACACACTCACACACTCTCACTCACGCACACACACACACTCACACACTCTCACTCACACACACACACACACACACACACACACTCACACACTCTCACTCACACACACACACACTCACACACTCTCACTCACACACACACACACACACACACACTCACACACTCTCACTCACACACACACACACACACACACACTCACACACTCTCACTCACACACACACACACACACACACTCACACACTCTCACTCACGCACACACACACACTCACACACTCTCACTCACACACACACACACACACACACACACACTCACTCACCTTGGTCTCTCTCTCCTCCAGCAGCGTCTCCAGTCTCTTCTGGGCGGCTCGCCCTTCATGGTCATCACTGACGATGAGGATGATGTGGTTCCACCTGAACTCCCTCATCAGGTCGAACCAGACGTGGGCCTGGTGGGAGTAGGGGGGCACGGTCCTCAGGAAGGACAGGTGGATGCTCTGAGGAAGACCAGGAAGAGGACACCCAGCAGTCAGACTTTGTCTTTCACCTGAAATCTGCTGCTGGTGTGAGAATCAAACGCACCCTCTCTTCACCTGACAAACATGTAAATATTTCATCACTGGGATGTTCTGGGATGTTGTTCTGGGGATCATAACTCTTTATTATTTCATCAATATTGTAAAAAGACCATGAGGTTTCTGGAACAAACCGGACTAAATATACTACAACCTGCACTCAATGGACCCTGAAGGCAACAGAGCAGAGTCTCTGAGGGTCCCGCTGCACAAACACAGCAGGTGTTCCAGAGTAGACAGAGGGGCATTGGGGGGTCACGGGTTGGACCAACCAGAATAGGTGTGGGACACGCCCTCACACGACTGATTTACTGGATTTGATATCAGATCTAAAATCTCTTGGTCATGAAATGGCCCCCGACTCGCTGTGCTACTGTCTTTAACTGGTTTTGATTGGCTGGTTTTACTTGTTCTGGTTTCAATACGGTGCGTTTGTGCCTGGATTGTCAACAAAGACTGGCATCATTAAATGGGGCTCACAGGTAAGACCACCTGGATGTGGTTCTGAGCCTCAGTGAAGACCATCAGGAGAGAATGTGAGAGGACCCAGGATGAAGCCCTGAGGAACACCACGATGAAGAGTGAAAACAGATTCTGATGTTAAAACGAGGAACGTGGGCCAGTGAGACTCAGGATCAGGATACCTTGTCAGAGTAGATGGACATGCGTGTTGTCAGGCCAACCACGGGGATCCGGTAGAAGCCAGCGGTGTAGGAAACGGGCGTCGGGGTCAGGTGGTCGTTAGACTGAGGAGGGTGACTGACCAGGATCGCATACACCTGCAGGAGATGATTGGTTCCACTTATATTGTCATGTAAATAAAATTACTGTATGTAGTAATGGTGTATAAGTATAAATTTGTAGTACTTGAACTAGGTCAGTCTTTATCTTTCTTGTCCGCTAGCTTTAACCAACGGTTACTTAATAAATAAAAAACACAAAACATGTCAGAGTTTATAAAATGTGATGTTTCTTTAGAAATAAAAATCTGCAACAGTTTACCCAATAAGTCTATTTATCTTTGGTGTGGATTGACATAAAATACATTTAAAATCAAATCAAAAATAATAATATTGTATATACATACATATACAATTTGGAATAATTTGCAAATGTCTTGTCTTTTAAATTCATGGAAATGTTATGCATGAATGAATTTCACCTGGATTATTGGAACGCATTCACATATTTAAACAGAAAGAAAAACAAAATATCAGTTTCAGAATGACAGAATGACATTCCAGGAATGTAGCCTGTGAAACATGTGTGTGTGTGTGTGTGTGTGTGTGTGTGTGTGTGTGTGTGTAATCCCTCCATCTTCTCTGGAGGATGGACAGATTAAATCTCATATTCTGCAGAGACAGAGGATGTTAATCTGATGTCTCTCTCCGTCCAGCACATTGACGCCATGTTGGCCTCATTTCTTCTACAAAGGAAACTCGTTACTGAATGTAGAAATATCTTTGTTCTGATGGATGCTAGGCTACGCTAACATGTAGCTGTTCCATCAACACTCCATATAAGGTCATCTAGACATAAATACAGCAGAGACCTTGTTGATTGTACCACAGACAGTCTCTGGTTCCTCCACATAGTCTGGTCTGGTCTCTGAATTAATGGGGTCTACTATCATAGACCTTTGGGGGACCACAGACCCAGGAGACAACATCTGGTTCCTCCATATGGCAAATTTGCATAAGCATAGCCGGCCAATCAGGACGTGCCTCAATCATGCAATATCATAACCTTCATTCTAAGTCACTGACATGAGTCAGGTGACAGGACGGCAGCCAGGACGGGTCATGTGACAGGACCCGTTCTCACCTGGTTGGAGATGAGGTCCTCGCAGACGGACAGAGCCATCTGGATGGCGTTGGGTTTGTGTGTGACGGAGATGGCGTTCATCTTGAACTTGTCCTTCCCGTACAGACTGTTGGCCTGGCTCACCGCCTCCTTGAACACCTGCTCATACCGTTTCTGACTCAACACAGCGCCAATGTTCACCAGCCGAGGCTCGCAGCCACCACGGGCAACCGACCAGCACTGCAGCATGGCGAGGAGGAGCACGCCACGGAGCGCCACTGAGGAGGACGAGGAGAGGGAGGTCAGCACAGCAACAGTTGCTCACGGTCAGTACATGTATCAGCGGTCATGTGACAACAGCTGCTTTCCAGCAGGGTCAGCATGTCATCCTCCTGACTAGTTTCTCCTTCAATATCTGACTACGTTCCTCCGACAGGAAGCTAGCGTCGTCCTCGTTCCCTCCACAAAAGCCAACGCCACTTTTCCTTTGGATTTTGGATCATTGCAGGATAATCTCTAAAACACTGATGATACTTACACTGTTTCAGAAAATCACTTTAATGATTTTTGAAGCATGAATGTAATCCGCAGAAGTAAAAAGATAACTTTCGAGAATAAAAGCGTTGAATTAGATGTATTGGATGTCGCCTATGTGGACTACCGTGGACCAGAAGAAGACTTGAAACTAGAGATTGAGACCATAAACTCATGTTTACAATATTTACTGAGATAATACATCAAGAGAGAAGTAGGACCATTTTCTCATAGACTTCTATACAACCAGAGAGGAGTCGCCCCCTGGTGGCCAGAGGTTGACGACTACACCACAGTCACATGACTTCACGCCACGTCACTAAAGTAAAGGTGGACTCGTGTTCCCATGATGTCGTTTGGTTCTTTTTACTGACGTATTTTAAACCGTAGAAGTAAACGATAAATAACCAGACTTTATTCCAGACGTCAACAAGAACACATTTAATAAACATTTTGACTTGGAGACGAAGGGACAGGAAGTGAGAAAATGCTGACTCATGTCTAGGTTTTGGGACTGTTCCTGTGGGCTTATAAAACCTGACAGTGTTAAGTTAATAAGCTACAGGGTTTCCCCCATTTTGGACTGGTTGGCTCTCCGTCCAATCAGAGGTCAGCATTCCTTCACCTGCAGGGACCCCTTCAATCATGTTAGGAGTCAACAGTGAGCAACGTGATTGGTCGCTGCTCCTGATGATGATTGCTTTTTAACAAACTTCATCCCTTTACCTTTAATCGTGACTATTTGATGATTTAGATTTATTGTATTTTCAGACCAAACTCTTATTCAACTCCTCAAAGTTCTACATTTTTAATTTCTCACAATATAAATGTGAACAAATCTTTTCAGATGAAATTATTATAAATGATATAACAGAAAGGTAATTTGACAAAGAATGAGCAGGTCAGAAACAGGATGATTGATATAAACAACACTCGTTTATTTATTGGTGACAGGAATATATTTAATATTATCGATATCATATTTAATTATCGATATCATATTTAATGAATGCATCCATTCATTGATTGAACGGGATGGATTTAATGAGAGAAAGTGAGATAAAAGCTGAATAATCAATGAGACTCACTGTTTCTTCACTGCGTCGTTCAGTCGCTCTCCTGTTGATGGATTTCTCCAGGTCCTCCGGTCCTCCCGGTCCCCGGCCCGGTACCGTGCGCTGGTTCTGCCCGCTGACCGTGTTGTTGTTGTTTATTTACTGGCTCTCCATTCTTCTTCTCCTGAGGATTAAATGTTGCTGTGATTCAAACGGCGGGTGACATTGTTGATCCGTCTCGCGCCGCGTCCTGTTGATCCTCCTCGTGACGCTTCATTCAACAGGAAAGCAACATTTCCCTTTGATGTGTCGCGCGCGGATCAATGAATCCGCTTCGACCGGAGATCTCCTCTCCGGTTCTCGGTTTGTGTCGGTTGATGCTCGCGGACTTCCAGATGACCTGAAGCTCGCGAGCCCGCGGTCCGTCCTTGGAACCTGACGCTCGCTCCCGCGCGCTCACAGACGGGGGGGGGGGGGCAGCGAGCACGAGCTTCTCTCTGCTGTCTGAATTAATTGAGCCGCACGTGCTCGTCCCGGCGCGTTCACGAACATACCTCCACTCTCAATGTCACACTTTAGTAATGTAATTTATTCATAACATAATGTCACAAACATTTAGTATTTATATTAGCATTAATAAACCATCTTTTTTTCATGAAGAAAGATATTCAAATAGAATATCTTAAAAATATGGTTTTGGATGGTGTCAGACGTCACCAGCAGGAAGATGTTTCCTCTGATGACAAAGAAAACAAAAAACATAAACCATGATCAATAAGCTGCAGGAACAAATGTAGAAACCAGATTACATCTAGAGAACTACGGTGGAAGACTCTATTCAGGTTTGTCTCTTCTGGGCTACTGTAGGGGCTCAGGAGACAACCTCAAGTTTAAAGCTGCATTCTCTCTGCTGGCCACCAGGGGGCGACTCCTCTCTGGTTGTATAGAAGTCTATGAGAAAATGGTCCTACTTCTCTCTTGATGTTTTATCTCAGTAAACATTGTAAACATGAGTTTATGGTCTCAATCTCTAGTTTCAAGTCTTCTTCAATCCAGCATGATGTTCATTTAGTACATTATGGTCCATTTAGAGTCCACCAGACCAGAAAGCAGGGGATGCTTTAGGGGGCGGGGCTTACCTGCTGATTGACAGCTCGCTACCACTGCTCGCTAGCTACTTTAACACAGCTGTAAAGTTGACCTTGAATTATAGAAGCTAACTTTGTTAGCAGCTTCACATCAGAATCCACATGGATCCAGATCCAGTAAGGTGCTACTTGTGTTCCTCAGATCCCCTGTCTCTCTCTGTTTTACTGTCTGTCCGTCTATCTATCTATCTATCTATCTATCTAGTCTGTCTGTCTGTCTGTCTGTCTGTCTGTCTGTCTGTCTGTCTGTCTGTCTGTCTGTCAGGATGCAAGTGGACTCTTTGTCTTTAGGGAGACAGTGAACTTGTTCCTGGCGTTGATGCACCTGAACACTCAGAGTCTGACTGTTAGTTCATCATCACCGCTGTCTTCATATCAAATGTCTTTGTTCCCACGGCAACATCACCATCTGATCATGAATCAATAATCCCCCATTCACACCGGCTCTTCTTCTGCTGTTGTTTCTGTTTTTAAATCACATTCATCACCCTGTTCACCGCCGGCATGCATTGTTGCCAAGGGAACGGAGATGCAGCCCCACATCCCTACTGTGGTTGCCATGGAAACAAGCATTCCCACCCCCATCCCCTGTGCTCACCAGATGCACCTCAGAATTAACACGATGATGTCATATCTGTTCCTACTCGTTCAGATGTCCCTGAACGTGGCACCGGACAGGGGAGAGGTCGTCTGTGATCTTCGTCTGTGATCTTCGTCTGTGTTCAGACCTGAACATTTTAACAATTACTTCACCAA
>CM056831.1:27734855-27737355 GCA_029853015.1 Chelidonichthys spinosus
TGATAGACTGCTCTCTGCTGCTCTCTGCTGGAGGAAGCTGCTCACTACAGATCTGAGATCACATTCATCAAGTAACATTAAGACCATTCAAACCATTGAATGCTTTTATTGTCTTTGCACACTGAGCAGGGTGTTCTCGACTAAACGATGAATTGATAATGATACTAATAGTTGTGAGTGAGGAAAGCACAAACAAGCTGAGCAGAAATGGTTGAATTTGTTGCATTTAATTCTTTTTTTTAAAGATTATTTATTTTCGGCTAGAGTGCCTTTTATTATTTTATTCAGACAGTGTGAAAACAGGGAGAGAGAGGGAGAAGACATTGCGGAAAACTGATCCCGGGCCGGGAGTTGAACCCGGGATCGCCGTGTTGAGGACATTGAGCCTCTGTACATGGGGCTGCTGCCCTAACCACTGCACCACCGGCTGCCCCGTTGCACTTAATTCTTAATTACCACAGAAGAAGAAGACAGCGGCTGTCCTCCATTCAAGAAGACAAGGTACAGAGAGACTAAAGATGGCGGATCAGTTAAATAATTAATCTGAATCATGTTAATGCTCAAAGCTGCTTCCTGTCTCCACTACGCCATTTTCACCATCACGTTGTTGTACGGTGAATCCTGCAGCTCCTCCTGATCCTCCTCCTGATCCTCCTCCATCAGCTCATCCTTCCCATCTTCTTCTTCTTCTTCTTCTTCTTCTTCTTCTTCTTCAGTGCTTTGCGAAACAGGAAGTACCCTCTGGGCTCGCTTGGGGACGGCGTAGTCGTCCATCCGGGGGTTGTACGGGTACTCGTGACCTTTAGGGTCAGCAGCTGTACCCATAATCCTCCAGGCGTTCCCTCTCATCTCCTCGGGGTCGTCGTAAACGGAGGTGGGAGGTTTATTTGGAGTGGCGGCACAGCCTTCGGGCTCATCGTAGATGTGCTCCACCTTCCTGTAGGCTGGCGTGCCATCGGTGTTCAGGAAGACGTTTCTGATCTTCATCTCATCAATGCTGTCGTAGAGCGGGTCGGCGGCGGACTCGGCTCTGTGGGCCTGATGGGAGTTCAGCCTGTCGGACATGAAGTTCATGGCGATGGTGTCGAAGGGAAGCGAATACTCAGGATCCTGAGGGAGGATGGATGGGGCACCCACGCCTTGTTTGGAGCCTCGGCCTGCAGCAGGCAGCTGGATGATCTGGGAGTATGTCTGGTTCCGCTCTGGGTCGGAGCTCAGTTTGGGGCTGAGGCGAGCATTGGGGTTGTGGATGGAGCCGTGGCCCTGGGCCAGGTGGGGGCCAGGGTGGGGGCCAGGCTCGAGGCTGGCGTGAGGCAGAGGACAGCTGGAGATCATCTTGACCTGGTTCTTACGAGGGACGGGGACACCGCGAGTGTCCAGGGTCAAACTCTTCACAGCCGTCAGCATTTTGTCGACCGGAGGCTCCAGACAAGACTGAGGACAGAAGAGAGACCAATCATTGATCGGTTATTCACTATACAGGGTCAGGTCCATCCGGGTCAGATCCATCAGCTTCAGATACATCAGGGTCAGATCCATCAGAGCCAGCAGACCCTGAAGGGACTGGAACTCTTATTTCACTCTGTGAAGATACTGTTGTTAAACCCTCAGACAGGAATTCAGACCAACATGTTGTGTGGTAGTTTGTGTGTCCTACCAGTGGGGGGTGCTGCTGCTGTGAGGGGACAGAGCTCTCTTTGATTCTGTGGTGGGTTTCTGTAACCAGGCTGTAGACAGCGTCATCTGCCTGCAGGGAAACATGCGGACAGTCACCCAGGGGACCAGATCGACATCTGGTTCTACCAGATCGACATCTGGTTCTAAGAGCTACATCTGGTTCTAAGAGCTACATCTGGTTCTATCAGATCTACATCTGGTTCTACCAGATCGACATCTGGTTCTAAGAGCTACATCTGGTTCTATCAGATCTACATCTGGTTCTACGAGATCTTCATCTGGTTCTACCAGATCTACATCTGCTTCTATCAGATCTACATCTGGTTCTACCAGATCGACATCTGGTTCTAAGAGCTACATCTGGTTCTATCAGATCTACATCTGGTTCTATCAGATCTACATCTGGTTCTACGAGATCTTCATCTGGTTCTACCAGATCTACATCTGGTTCTATCAGATCTACATCTGGTTCTACGAGATCTTCATCTGGTTCTATCAGATCTTCATCTGGTTCTATGAGATCTACATCTGGTTCTACGAGATCTACATCTGGATCTATGAGATCTACATCTGGTTCTATCAGATCTACATCTGGTTCTACGAGATCTTCATCTGGTTCTATCAGATCTTCATCTGGTTCTATGAGATCTACATCTGGTTCTACGAGATCTACATCTGGATCTATGAGATCTACATCTGGTTCTATCAGATCCACATCTGGTTCTACAAGATCTTCTTCTGGTTCTATCAGATCTTCATCTGGTTCTACGAGATCTACATCTGGATCTATGAGATCTACATCTGGTTCTATCAGATCCACATC
>CM056831.1:27744855-27749855 GCA_029853015.1 Chelidonichthys spinosus
TAAGCTGGATCTCTGAAAGATACCCTGGTATGTTGAACTTGCTTCATAGTACAGGCCCCAGGTGAGTCTTGAGCCTTTTTCTGAAGATGGCAGTGACTCTGCTGTCCTGACGTTGGTCGGGAGTTCCTTCCACCACTGAGGACCAGAACAGTGAAGAGTCTGGATTTGCTGAGCGACATTTGTTTGATTTCAGCGATGGTGGTACCAGCCGGCCAGCTGAAGTAGAGGAGCGAAGTGTTCGCTTCGGTGCATGAGGTTTAACCAGTGTTTGAAGGTAGAAGGGTGCCGTTCCATTGATGGCCCTGAAGGCCAGTGTCATCGTCTTGAATTGGATGCGTGCTGCAACAGGGAGCCAGTGGAGGTCACGGAGGAGGGGGGTCACATGGGAGAATTTGGGTAGATTGAAGATAAGGCGTGCTGCAGCGTTCTGGATATACTGCAATGGTTTAATCGCAGAGGCCGGGAGTCCGGCCAGGAGAGAGATGCAGTATTCAAGGCGGGAGATGACCAGATCTGGACCAGGAGTTGCGTTGCATCCTTTGTGAGGAAGGTCCGAATCCTGCGGATATTGTAGAGGGCAAATCTGCAGGATCGGGCCACAGCAGTGATGTTGGAGGTGCAGGATAGTTGGTCATCGAGGATTACACCCAGGTTCCTCGCAGTTGAGGAAGGTAATACTGTGATGCCCTCGACAGTGACCGACAGGTCCATGCGAGGGCAGTCTTTCCCCGGGATGAAGAGGACCCTCCCTACAATTAAGTCTATTGACTACAGCTGAGCTGGCTGAAACTAGGTAATTGCCCACTCAGTAAGATCAGCTTCACAAGAATTTAAACAACAAGTATCTAGACAAGACTAAATGTAACTAGCTTTACTCACACAATGCCTAAACCCAAATATACAATTAGTTTCTGACTTACCAACAAGATACAAAGCAGCTTCCTTCCTTTCTCCAGACAAAAATGCAGTTCATATAAACCTCCACCATGTTCAAATCAACCTCCACCATGTTCACATAAACCTCCACCTTTTTATGGTTTTGTGGATCAGTGGTCAGTGAAGAATTGGATCACATCAGGAAAGAAACAGAACCAGAGTCTGGAGCTCAGCTTCCTTTATTACACCAGAGAAGAAAAAGAGAACAAATGAACCAATAAACCTCCTGGTCTCCTCCTCCTCCGCCTCCTCCTGGTTTCCTGCTCCTCCTCATGCTCCTCCTGGTCTCCGGACCGAAGGCAGGCTGCTGTAGGTTTTTGTCCAGTAGGTGACGTAATCGGATCTCAGGTCGTAGCTGAAGAAGGAAAACTCAAACTCAAAAAAAAAGAACAAACAAAGCAGAGAAACCAGGTGAGATAGAGTCCAGTAGAGTACCTGACGGAGGACTTGGTGATCTTGTTGTTGATGTTCAGGTAGGGTTTGTGGGTTTTGGTGAAGACTGGCCAGGGGGCTGGGACTCTGCTGTCGCCCTTATTGGGATCACTGGACAGATGAAGAGACCAGTTCAGACTACTTCAGACCAGTTGGGACTATGTCCACTATTTCTATTTACTTGTAGAAACCCCCATTGGGGTCAGACGTGATTGTAGTCAGGTGTGTTGACCTGTGTGTTTGCAGTGCACACGAGGAGTTTACCCGGTCCTGGCGAAGTTGGTCCAGTACGCGATCATGTACCCTGACAGGTACCGATGCCGGGGGAAGTAGACCAGCGGGGTGGCGAAGGGTTTACCAAAAAGGTACTGCAGGTCCTCGGCGTGCTCCGCCTCCACCCAGCGAGGGAATCCTGGGATCCGGGTCTTCATGTTGAACAGGTACGAGTAGGTACGGGCTCCACTGAGGGACAGGAAACAGGACGGTCAGAGGACCTCAGAGACATGGTAACCTGATCAGAACACCTCAGAAACCTGGGAACTTGATCAGGGGACCTCAGAAACCTGGTGTTGGTGCTGGTCTTTGGACTGAGCTGACCTGGCGTTGTTGGCATGGAGGTTGAGGGCGATCTGCGTGGGGACCAAGAACAGGAAGTCCGTCTCGATGTCGGCCACCGTCTTCTTCACCACGGCGGGTTCGGGCGCCGCCCCCCAGTGGGAAGTGTAGACACTGAAGGCGGAGCTGATGGCGGCGGTCCCCTTCTCTTTAGTCAGACCGGCCAGGAGACCCCTCACGTCCTCTCTGAGGACCCGACAGGACCACGTCATGAACCATTACATTTACATTTAGGGCATTTACATTCAGACTAGACTAGAACCAGATCTGCTTGGCTCCATAGAGCCGCGTCGACCTGGTCTCAGGACTCACGCGGTTGTGTTGCCGTTCCTCAGGTTTATGGACGACACATCGACGCCGGCGAAGATGTGCCCGTCCATGCTGTTGACTCCACCCATGTAGTCGAACTGGGCCGCGTTGTGGAACAGCTTACTGGGCTCGTCAGGGAGGAAGTCCCCGTCCACCACCGGGGCCAGCTCCAGCAGGTCCATGACCACACCTGCAGGACGAGACAGACACCCTGATGGACTTCTGATGAGTCCACCGTGGGCGAGTCTAATACCACAGCACTTTAACCCAGGAGACTACTGAAAGTGTCCCGTCAGAACCGAGTTGAGTTTTTTTTAGTTTCAGTGGTGGAGACAGACAAATGAGTCGAGACAGACAGACGGGTGGAGACAGATAGATAGAGTAGCAGTTGATCCAGATGTCCTATAGTCTGGTCCAGATGGGTCCAGATGTCTTACAGTCGGTCCAGATGGGTCCAGATGTCTTAAAGTCTGGGCCAGTCAGGTCCAGATGTCCTACAGTCAGATCCAGATGGGTCCAGATCTCTTAGAGTCGGGTCCAGATGGGTCCAGGTCTCCTACAGTCTGGTCCAGGTCTCTTACATGGGGTCCAGGGTTCTGACCTTTCCCCAGGATCAGCAGGACGTCAATCTTTCCCGCCATGGTGAGCCCGACTGGGTCGCTCATCTTCAGACACGTGATCATCACGTCTATGTTGCTCCTCCAGCAGCCAACTTTACTGGCAATCTGAAAACATGAGAGGGAACTTTGGTTTCAGCAACTTTCACTCATCCGTGTGTGTGCTAACAAGGGTGTGGACCTTTTTGGTGAGAGCCAGAGGGTTGGTCTGTAGGGCCCAGGGACTGAGGGCCACACCACACTGGGTGATCACCCGACGGAAGAGTCCTTTACTGTAGGGGGACAGCATCTGGGAGACAGACAGGCAGAGAGACAGGCAGGCAGAGAGAGAGACACACAGAGAGAGAGAGATGTTTACAAGAGAGAAGTAGGACCATTTTCTCATAGACTTCTATACAACCAGAGAGCAGTCGCCCCCTGGTGGCCAGCAGAGAGAAGTAGGACCATTTTCTCATAGACTTTCTATACAACTAGAGAGGAGTCTCCCCCTGGTGGCCATCAGAGAGAAGCTTTAGAGGAGACCCAGAGATCGTCTCCTGGTTACAAACTTTAAAGACTTCACTTCCTGTCAGCTGCAGCAATTCGACCCCTGACCTGGAAGCTGGCGCTGGCGGCTCCAGCTGATTGGCCGAAGACGGTGATGTTGTCACGGTTTCCTCCGAAGGCTGCGATGTTCCTGCGGACCCAGGAGAGGGCAGCGTGCTGGTCCCAGAGCCCGTAGTTCCCTGGAAGGTAACAGCTGTTTACTGCTTCCTGTCTGACTGAAGTATCCGGATACTAGAAGTACTTTCCTGGTCTAGATATTAGAGCTTAACTTTAACATTATTAACAGTATAATTAACATTATGATTAGTATTGTTATCATTATTAATATTATTAACATTATAATATACAGGGGGTTTAGCTCAGGAGGTAGAGTGGGTTGGCTGGCAACCGCAAGATCGCCGGCTCGATCCCGGCTCGATCCCCGGCTCGATCCCCGGCTCCTCCTAGCTGAGTGCCTGGTGTCCCTGAGCAAGACACCTCACCCTAATTGCTCCTGACGAGCTGGCTGTCGCCCTGCGTTATTATTATTGACATTATAATATTCATCATTATTATTTACATTATAATTAAAATTATTATTATTAACATTATTATTGTCCCTGTGTTGTCCAAGACCCATAATCCTTTAACTGTCTGGACTCTGCAGGATCAGGGACTAGTCAGACTGGTTCCGTTGATCCGGTCCTCCCCCCACCAGCAGGTCTGTCTGAGATCAGCGGAGCCAACAGCCTCTTTATCTGCTGATAAGACACCAGCTGATCAACCATGTAGTCCTGGACCGGGTTCTGACCTGGCAACCGGGCGTCCCCGGTGCTGAGGAAGCCCAGGGTGCCGACCCGGTAGTTCACTGTCACCACGATGACGTTGCCGCGGTCCGCCAGCTCCTTGCCGTCATACAGCGAGTCCCCGAGGATCGCCACGTCGTTGGACGCCCCCAACAGGAAGGCCCCGCCGAACAGGTAGACCATCACCGGGAGACTGGAGGACACTAGGACCACGCAGGCACCACATAGACACACACACACACAGACACACAGAGACACACACACAGAGACACACACACACAGAGAGACACACACAGACACAAACACACACACACACGGACACAACAGGAAATGTGTGTATGTGTGTATGTGTGTGTGTGTGTGTGTATGTGTGTGTGTGTGTGTGTGTGTGTGTGTGTTACCTACGTTTCCGTCCCTGAGGAACGAAGATGTTCAGGTACAGACAGTCTTCGCTGCCCTGGGTTTTTTTCTGCAGCAACGTCACCTGCAGGCAGCGGTCCCGGTACTTATGGGCCTTCAGGACTCCTGGAGATCAGGATCTGGGTATTTGGTTCTCATTGATCACATGATCCACATTTTAAACACAGTGAGCTCCACATGGGTCTTTACTAGTTTGAAAGTTTCATATTGCTCTTTAATTGTGGTCCCTTTAAACACACCCAGCAGTGATGTCACAGTGAGCCGGAGTACGTTGTGACATCACTGAGTCACCTACCGCTCCATCCAGGATGAGGTTTTGGTTTCTCCCACTTTCCGGGGA
>CM056831.1:27754855-27767355 GCA_029853015.1 Chelidonichthys spinosus
GATAAATGAAGTGTGAGAAGAAGTGTTTTCCATTCATCGTGTTTTCCATTGAGCACATCAGTGTTTAACTGGTTCTTATAAATGTCTATTCATATGATGGTTTGTGTGTGTCATTTGAAAACAAAATACCATTTTGAGAAGAAATAACATTGTTTTGAATGTAAAGTTTCGTTTTGCAGGAGAATTGAGGGGTTTTGCCCATTGTGTGTGTGTTTATGAGTTGCGTGTAGAGTTCTGAGAGTATGAGGCATGCGTTCAGAAAATGTGTGTAAACAATCGAGAAAAACTGTAGTACTTTTACTTTTTTTTTTTTGCAAATTGAATGTAATTTTCCCCATCTTCTCGTCTGGCCTTGAACGCGTCCTGACGTTGATTGACAGCTGCGGAGTAGGCGTGGCCACGTGTTGCTCAACATGGCTGCGCCCTGTTCGGATCAACAGGTCTGAAGGTAACTTTGTTCTTCTCCTCTGATCGACGCGGCGGCTCGTCTCCCAGCAACGGGGGCTCGCGCACCGCTGCTAGCTCCACTGGCTAGCATGCTAACCACCAACATACACACACACAGCAGGCTGTTAGCATGTTAGTTTAGCACCCCGCGGTTAGCTGCGAGCTAACGTAAAGTCTGATGCTAACTGTTAGCTTAGCTTCCAGCTGAACTCTCTTCTGAACAACGACAGACATCAGCGAGTGTGACGTCACAGCGGTAGCTCACGTAACACGCAGTCAGCAGCGTACATTTATGGAGTACTTTTACTGCTGGAGTACACATACTTATCGCCGGTGACGGAAGAGGTACTCAGAAGTACTAACGCTATGTACTATTACTTGTACCATAAAACTATGTACTACTTTACTGAATTATTCATATCACAATATACTTGAAATACTAAAAGTAAAAGTATTCCTCATGCAGCAGTGTATTTATGTATTATTGTATTAATGTGTTCATCGTTGTTAAGGTGGAGCTGCTACTTTAAATCATAGTTTATTAGTCATTAGATCTAGTTTTAATCATCTACATACTCCTGTTCAAGTACCTCAAATGTGTACTTAAATGCAGTACTCCATCATAGGTTGTCAGACTTGACTTTGCTTCCTGTCTCACCTCATCCACCAAACCTCAACCTCATTTCCCATAATGCAACAGTAACACCAGATGTGGGGCAGCCGGTGGCGCAGTGGATAGGGCAGCTGCCCCATGTACAGAGGCTCAACATCCTTGATGCAGCGAACCCGGGTTCAATTCCCGGCCCAGGATCAGTTTCCTGTCATGTCCTCTCCCTCTCTCTCCCTGTTTCCACACTTCTGAATAAAATAATAAGAGGCTTGAACGCCGCTCTAGCCCAAAAAATAATCTTAAAAAATAAAAACAGCAACACCAGATGTGGCTTCAACTGGATCACATGATTGAAGGTGGTAGTCGGTGCTGAGGACTGACGTGTACTGTTGTTGTACAAGTACATGAAATAACTGTGTTTCTTCAGGTGTTCACGATGTCCACTCAGCAGCTGAGTATCAGTGAGCTCCTGCTCTCATTGGACAGTCCAGAGCTGCAGGAGGTGGAGCAAGTCAGAGCAGCTGTCAATCAGCAGCTGAGTACAGGTGAGGTGACCCGTCTCTTCCCGTCTCTACTTGTCTCTACTCGTCTCTACCCGTCTCTACCCATCTGTACTCGTCTCGACCCATCTTTACTCCTCTCTACCCGTCTCTACCGGTCTCTACTTGTCTCTACCCGTCTCTACTCGTCTCGACCCATCTTTACTCCTCTCTACCCGTCTCTACTTGTCTCTACTCGTCTCTACCCGTCTCAACCCCCTCTCTACCCGTCTCTACCCATCTGTACTCGTCTCGACCCATCTTTACTCCTCTCTACCCGTCTCTACCGGTCTCTACTTGTCTCTACCCGTCTCTACTCGTCTCGACCCATCTTTACTCCTCTCTACCCGTCTCTACTTGTCTCTACTCGTCTCTACCCGTCTCAACCCCCTCTCTACCCGTCTCTACCCATCTGTACTCGTCTCGACCCATCTTTACTCCTCTCTACCCGTCTCTACCGGTCTCTACTTGTCTCTACCCGTCTCTACTCGTCTCGACCCATCTTTACTCCTCTCTACCCGTCTCTACTCGTCTCTACCCGTCTCAACCCCCTCTCTACCCGTCTCTACCCATCTGTATTCGTCTCGACCCATCTTTACTCCTCTCTACCCGTCTCTACCGGTCTCTACTTGTCTCTACTCGTCTCGACCCATCTTTACTCCTCTCTACTCGTCTTTAACTGTGGGCCAGAACACCCTGTTTCCCTGTTGTGGCTGGTGGACTTGGACCGACCTGGGTGTGATGTGTAGTTTGTCCTCCCAGACAGAGGAGGTGCTGTCCTGTCCTCTCTGGTGGACTACTACCTGGACTCGTCCTCGTCTCAGGTGCTCCTCCTCCTCTCCTCCATCCGAGAGCCTCATCACAAGGTCAGCTGACCCTCTCATCTGCATATCCAGATCATTAGAGTTATTATGTCTGATTATTGACTGGTCCTAACGGTCCACCAGGTCCTCCTGGAGAAGCTCAATGAGTCCCTGAACAGACCTGGATCCAGACTGGCTGGTCTGACCCTGCTGGGTCACCTGATCAGGAAACAGCCTCCCTGGGTTCATCACATCAGCCGCTCAGCTCTGCTGCCATCGCTGCTGCGCTGCCTGAAGGTACAACGTAGTACTCCTACTGGTACTAATAGTAGTACTCATACTAGTACTACCAGTAGTACTCCTAAAGGCAGGTCCACACCGGACCGACTGCCCGATTCGCGTCGGTAAATGACGTCGGGCTACTTAACATGGCCGACTCGAACAACGACATGGCCGGTTCACACCTACGGAACTACAGCCGACGCCATACGTTCCGCACTTGCGCGAGATGTAATGTCTCCAAGACAACAGGCGGCGCTAATCTGTATTGTGGGCCAGAAAACACGAAAACCGGAAGTAGGCGGTCCTCTCTAGACCACCTTCTTCGATTCCACTGGTTATCTGGTATGTTTACCATCGTCACTTCCGGGCTTCACTGATTCGCTAGTCAAGCTGCTAGCCTCCACCAATCAGAATGGTAAAAGAGTGACTGACTCGAATGGCGGATTACACATTTGAATCGGCTGAAATGAACCCCGACGTGGGCCGATTCGAGCGACCACACCAAGCAGACTCATGTCACGGACGCCGACTCTCTCAAAGACGCCGATTTTCGGTCCGGTGTGGACCCGCCTTAATAGTACTCCTAATAGTACTACCAGTAGTACTCCTAAAAGTACTAACCGTAGTACTCCTACTAGTACTTAGCATAGTACTCCTACTGGTACTAACGGTAGTACTCCTACTAGTACTCCCAGTGGTACTAACCATAGTACTCAAGCCAACATGTCTCAGACCTGTCCCTGTGGTCTCAGACCTATCCCCATGGTCTCATGTCTTCTGTCTCTTTGTGTCCTCAGACAGAGACCGATGTGGTGGTCCTGATCACTGGAGTGCTGGTCCTCATCACCCTGTTACCCATGATCCCTCAGGCCGGGAAGCAACACATCTACGACTTCTTTGACGTGTTCGGACGCCTCGCCTCCTGGAGCTACAAGAACCCTGGTACCAGACCTGTCTCACCACCACCAACAGGAGACCTGACCTGACCTGTCCCTGTCTCACCACTACTAACAGGAGAACTGACCTGTCTCACCACTACTAACAGGAGACCTGACCTGTCCCTGTCTCACCACTACTAACAGGAGAACTGACCTGTCTCACCACTACTAACAGGAGAACTGACCTGTCCCTGTCTCACCACTACTAACAGGAGACCTGACCTGTCCCTGTCTCAACACTACTAACAGGAGACCTGACCTGTCTCACCACCACCAACAGGAGACCTGACCTGTCCCTGTCCCACCACTACTAACAGGAGACCTGACCTGTCCCTGTCTCACCACTACTAACAGGAGACCTGACCTGTCTCACCACCACCAACAGGAGACCTGACCTGTCCCTGTCTCACCACTACTAACAGGAGAACTGACCTGTCTCACCACTACTAACAGGAGACCTGACCTGTCCCTGTCTCACCACTACTAACAGGAGAACTGACCTGTCTCACCACTACTAACAGGAGACCTGACCTGTCTCACCACTACTAATAGGAGAACTGACCTGTCTCACCACTACTAATAGGAGAACTGACCTGTCTCACCACTACTAACAGGAGACCTGACCTGTCTCACCACTACTAATAGGAGAACTGACCTGTCTCACCACTACTAACAGGAGAACTGACCTGTCTCACCACTACTAATAGGAGACCTGACCTGTCTCACCACTACTAATAGGAGAACTGACCTGTCTCACCACTACTAATAGGAGAACTGACCTGTCTCACCACTACTAACAGGAGACCTGACCTGTCCCTGTCTCACCACTACTAACAGGAGAACTGACCTGTCTCACCACTACTAACAGGAGACCTGTCCTGTCTCACCACTACCAACAGTAGACCTGACTTGACCTGTCTCACCACTACTAACAGGAGACCTTACCTGTCCCTGTCTCACCACTACTAACAGGAGAACTGACCTGTCTCACCACTACTTACAGAAGGACTGACCTGTCTCACCACTACTAATAGGAGAACTGACCTGTCTCACCACTACTAACAGGAGACCTGACCTGTCCCTGTCTCACCACTACTAATAGGAGAACTGACCTGTCTCACCACTACTAACAGGAGAACTGACCTGTCTCACCACTACTAACAGGAGACCTGACCTGTCCCTGTCTCACCACTACTAACAGGAGAACTGACCTGTCTCACCACCACCAACAGGAGACCTGACCTGACCTGTCTCACCACTACTAACAGGAGATCTGACCTGTCCCTGTCTCACCACTACTAATAGGAGAACTGACCTGTCTCACCACTACTAACAGGAGAACTGACCTGTCTCACCACTACTAACAGGAGACCTGACCTGTCCCCGTCTCATCACTACTAGCAGGAGAACTGACCTGTCTCACCACTACTAACAGGAGACCTGACCTGTCCCTGTCTCACCACTACTAATAGGAGAACTGACCTGTCTCACCACTACTAACAGGAGAACTGACCTGTCTCACCACTACTAACAGGAGACCTGACCTGTCCCCGTCTCATCACTACTAGCAGGAGAACTGACCTGTCTCACCACTACTAACAGGAGACCTGACCTGTCCCTGTCTCACCACTATTAACAGGAGACCTGTCCTGTCTCACCACTACCAACAGGAGACCTGACTTGACCTGTCTCACCACTAATAACAGGAGACCTTACCTGTCCCTGTCTCACCACTACTAACAGGACATCCTTACCTGTCCCTGTCTCACCACTACTAACAGGAGAACTGACCTGTCTCACCACTACTAACAGGAGACCTGACCTGTCCCTGTCTCACCATTACTAACAGGAGAACTGACCTGTCTCACCACTACTAACAGGAGACCTGACCTGTCTCACCACTACTAATAGGAGAACTGACCTGTCTCACCACTACTAATAGGAGAACTGACCTGTCTCACCACTACTAACAGGAGACCTGACCTGTCCCTGTCTCACCACTACTAACAGGAGAACTGACCTGTCTCACCACTACTAACAGGAGACCTGTCCTGTCTCACCACTACCAACAGTAGACCTGACTTGACCTGTCTCACCACTACTAACAGGAGACCTTACCTGTCCCTGTCTCACCACTACTAACAGGAGAACTGACCTGTCTCACCACTACTTACAGAAGGACTGACCTGTCTCACCACTACTAATAGGAGAACTGACCTGTCTCACCACTACTAACAGGAGACCTGACCTGTCCCTGTCTCACCACTACTAATAGGAGAACTGACCTGTCTCACCACTACTAACAGGAGAACTGACCTGTCTCACCACTACTAACAGGAGACCTGACCTGTCCCTGTCTCACCACTACTAACAGGAGAACTGACCTGTCTCACCACCACCAACAGGAGACCTGACCTGACCTGTCTCACCACTACTAACAGGAGATCTGACCTGTCCCTGTCTCACCACTACTAATAGGAGAACTGACCTGTCTCACCACTACTAACAGGAGAACTGACCTGTCTCACCACTACTAACAGGAGACCTGACCTGTCCCCGTCTCATCACTACTAGCAGGAGAACTGACCTGTCTCACCACTACTAACAGGAGACCTGACCTGTCCCTGTCTCACCACTACTAACAGGAGAACTGACCTGTCTCACCACTACTAACAGGAGAACTGACCTGTCTCACCACTACTAACAGGAGACCTGACCTGTCCCCGTCTCATCACTACTAGCAGGAGAACTGACCTGTCTCACCACTACTAACAGGAGACCTGACCTGTCCCTGTCTCACCACTACTAACAGGAGAACTGACCTGTCCCTGTCTCACCACTATTAACAGGAGACCTGTCCTGTCTCACCACTACCAACAGGAGACCTGACTTGACCTGTCTCACCACTAATAACAGGAGACCTTACCTGTCCCTGTCTCACCACTACTAACAGGACATCCTTACCTGTCCCTGTCTCACCACTATTAACAGGAGAACTGACCTGTGTCACCACCACCAACAGGAGACCTTACCTGTCCCTGTCTCACCACTACTAACAGGAGACCTTACCTGTCCCTGTCTCACCACTATTAACAGGAGAACTGACCTGTGTCACCACCACCAACAGGAGACCTTACCTGTCCCTGTCTCACCACTACTAACAGGAGAACTGACCTGTCTCACCACTACTTACAGCAGGACTGACCTGTCTCACCACTACTAACAGGAGAACTGACCTGTCTCACCACTACTAACAGGAGGACTGACCTGACCTGTCTCTGATTGGTTGTTGGGGTTTTTCTGATTGGTCGATGGGTTTGTTCTGATTGGTCGATGGGTTTGTTCTGATTGGTCGTTGGGTTTGTTCTGATTGGCTGGTTGCTGTCCCCTGCAGGTCACGTCCCTGTGGTCCACCTGGTCCACCTCCATGCAGGTGTGTACTCCCTGTTCCACCGTCTCTATGGGATGTTCCCCTGTAACTTCATCTCCTACCTGAGGCTCCACTACAGCATGAAGGAGAACCTGGACACCTTCCAGGAGGTCGTCAAGGTCAGTACTGAGACCAGGAGGGACTACTATAGACCAGGTGAGACTAGTATAGACCAGGAGGGACTAGTATAGACCAGGTGAGCCGAGTATATACCAGGAGGGACTAGTATAGACCAGGTGAGACTAGTATTGATCAAGAAGGATTAACTGATTGCCAGCATCAATGTTGACAGACAGGTCAGCAGCCTTAAACCAGTCCTCATTAGACCAGTCCCCATTATATCAGTCCTCATTAGACCACTCCTCATTAGACAAGTCCCCATTAGATCAGTCCTCATTAGACCAGTCCCCATTAGATCAGTCCTTATTAGACCAGTCCCCATTAGACCACTCCTCATTAGACCAGTCCCCATTAGATCAGTCCTCATTAGACCAGTCCTCATTAGACCAGTCCCCATACTGGTGTGGGACCAGCTGCTGAACTGGTTTCCAGTAGACAGAAATAGCTGCAGTAAGTACCAGCTGCTGCGTTTCTCAGATAACATGAAGCTGAAACTGGAACCCAGAAACCACCATACAGTCCAGACCACCTGCTGGACGGTTCGCTCTGCTGACCTGTCTCAATACTACAATACCCATGAGCCTCGGCTGCTTGTGTTATGACAGTAAACAAATCAAACTGTTGAATGTTTCATTTCTACCTTCAGCTCAGTTTTAAAGTGAAGCTCTGTGATTGGCTGCTTGTTATGGGGTCAGTTCAGTCTCATTAATAATGAATGCACAGAGAAGGATTCACAAATGTATTTTGTTATTTATATATAAATGACTCTCTTCTCACAAATACATTTCCTTTTAAATAAATGTAATATAAACCCATAAATATATGAATTAAAAAAATATTTGCAATTTTAATCAAAAATGTATTTGTATGTTGTTACATTTATAAACAAACAGTTAAACTTGAATTTAAAAGACGCTTTTCATTTATGAACTTGTTTGCATTTGTTCGTGAACTGGTCTGTATTTATTTGTGGATTTTTGAGAATCTCCTGACGTGGCTGGATTCACAAGGAACTCTCTGTAGCCAATCAGATGCCTCCCTCGTTTTCAGCCAATCACATGACTGGGTTACCTCACCATGGCCAGACTACTAGTTAGCCATAATGCGTTTAGACAACGTATCATAAGCTAACTTAGCTAGCATAATATGATCCTACTAACATCAGAAAACATAACCGTATCAGTCATTTGCTTGCTAAAGCTTACCTGTTGTTAATGCAGGCAAAAATAAGTTACACGCAAACCATAATAACTAATAGGTAAATTGCTTACTACATTGGTTTCAAAGTGCTGACTATAAGAGCTAGCTTACATTAGCTAGCTAATGGATTTAGCTAACTACAAACAAGCTAACGTTGGCTAGAGAGAGAATAAAATCACTTTTTTAAATACTTTTTGTTCTTATTTCTTTTACGGAAAAGCAACGCAAAATGCACAGAGAAAAAGCTGTGCTCTGGCCATGGGGAGGTACCCCTCGTGGGAATGCAGTCATGTGATTGGCTGAAAACGAGATAGGCATCTGATTGGCTACAGAGAGTTCCTTGTGAATCCAGCCACGTCAGGAGATTCTCAAAAATCCACAAATAAATACAGACCAGTTCACGAACAAATGCAAACAAGTTCACAAATGAAAAGCGTCTTTTAAATTCAAGTTTAACAGTTTGTATATAAATGTAACAACATACAAATACATATATATATATTTTTGATGAAAATTGCAAATATTTTCTTAATTCGTATATTTATGGATTTATATTACATTTATTTAAAATGAAATGTATTGTGAGAAGAGAGTCATTTATATATAAATAACAAAATACATTTGTGAATCCTTCTCTGTGCATTCATTATTAATGAGACTGAACTGACCCCATAGCTTGTAAGTAAAATGCACCCTGGGAGCTGTAGTTAACGTCTCTCCTTCAAGTTTGTTTGCCTTTTATAAACCCAGAGTGTGAGTCAGCAGTTTGGAGGCTCCGCCCACCCGGAGGCTCCACTCCCTGAGTCGCCTCCGTCTAACTGTCTGTCTCTACCTGTCTACCTGTCTGTCTCTCAGCCGATGTTGGAGCACGTCAGGGTTCACCCAGAGTTGGTCACAGGGACTCAGGACTATGAACTGGACCCGTCAAGGTGAGTACACAGGTAACACACAGGAGCCAAACCAGTACCAAACCTGGACCAGCTGCTGGGTTTACTTTCAGTTTCAGATTCATTCTATAAAACTCCTCACAGAAGTAGCAAGAAGAACACAGCTTTTCAAAATAAGAGCTTTGCCCTCACCTGTGTGTCTCAGGTGGAGGTGCTATGAAGTCCATGACATCATGATCGAGTGCTCCAGGGTGTCTCTGGATCCTCTGGAGTCCTCCTGCGAGGAGGACATGTACTCGTCCCTGAGAGACCCTCCCCTGTTCTCCTCCCCCCTCCCTCACCTGAACCTGACCTCCAGTCCTGCCCATCCAGAGACCAGCTCAGGTAAGACCCACCTGGAGACCTCAGGATGGACTCGCTTTTTAAAAGATCAACTGACTGAAGGATTCTGATGTTTGACAGGAAGTCCACTGTGTCTGCTGTCTGAGCATCCGAGTCAGCTGATCCTCAACAGCTCCGACATGCAGGTGATCCTTCACCCCTTCACTTCCTTACTGCCTCACCCCTTCACTGCTTCACCCCTTCACTTCCTTACTGCCTCACTCCTTCACTGCCTCACCCCTTAATTTCCTTACTGCCTCACCCCTTCACTGCCTCACCCCTTCACTTCCTTACTGCCTCACTCCTTCACTGCCTCACCCCTTCACTTCCTTACTGCCTCACTCCTTCACTGCCTCACCCCTTCACTTCCTTACTGCCTCACTCTTTCACTGCTTCACCCCTTCACTTCCTTACTGCCTCACCCCTTCACTGCTTCACCCCTTCACTTCCTTACTGCCTCACCCCTTCACTGCTTCACTCCTTCACTGCTTCACAGCTTCACTCCTTTACTGCCTCACCCCTTCACTCCTTCACTGCTTCACCCCTTCACTGCTTCACCCCTTCACCGCTTCACTCCTTCACTGCTTCACTCCTTCACCCCTTCACTGCTTCACCCCTTCACCGCTTCACTCCTTCACTCCTTCACTGCTTCACCCCTTCACTCCTTCACTGCTTCACTCCTTCACTGCTTCACAGCTTCACTCCTTCACTGCCTCACCCCTTCACTGCTTCACTCCTTCACTGCTTCACCCTTCACTGCTTCACCCCTTCACCGCTTCACTGCTTCACTGCCTCACCCCTTCACTGCCTCACCCCTTCACTTCCTTACTGCCTCACTCCTTCACTGCCTCACCCCTTCACTTCCTTACTGCCTCACTCTTTCACTGCTTCACCCCTTCACTTCCTTACTGCCTCACCCCTTCACTGCCTCACCCCTTCACTTCCTTACTGCCTCACCGCTTCACTGCTTCACTCCTTCACTGCTTCACTGCTTCACTCCTTCACTGCCACACCCCTTCACTGCTTCACTCCTTCACTGCTTCACCCCTTCACTTCCTTACTGCCTCACCCCTTCACCTCCTTACTGCCTCACTCCTTCACTGCTTCACCCCTTCACTTCCTTACTGCCTCACCCCTTCACTGCTTCACAGCTTCACTCCTTCACTGCCTCACTCCTTCACTGCTTCACTCCTTCACTGCTTCACTCCTTCACTCCTTCACTGCTTCACCGCTTCACTCCTTCACTGCCTCACCCCTTCACTCCTTCACTGCTTTACTCCTTCACTGCTTCACAGCTTCACTCCTTCACTGCCTCACTCCTTCACTGCTTCACTGCTTCACTCCTTCACTGCCTCACTCCTTCACTGCTTCACTCCTTCACTGCTTCACCCCTTCACTGCTTCACTCCTTCACTGCTTCACTCCTTCACTCCTTCACTGCTTCACCGCTTCACTCCTTCACTGCCTCACCCCTTCACTCCTTCACTGCTTTACTCCTTCACTGCTTCACAGCTTCACTCCTTCACTGCCTCAACCCTTCACTCCTTCACTGCTTCACTCCTTCACTGCTTCACCCCTTCACCACTTCACTCCTTCACTGCTTCACCGCTTCACTCCTTCACTGCCTCACCCCTTCACTCCTTCACTGCTTCACTCCTTCACTGCTTCACAGCTTCACTCCTTCACTGCCTCACCCCTTCACTCCTTCACTGCTTCACTCCTTCACTGCTTCACCCCTTCACCGCTTCACTCCTTCACTGCTTCACTCCTTCACTCCTTCACTGCTTCACTCCTTCACTCCTTCACTGCTTCACTCCTTCACTCCTTCACTCCTTCACTCCTTCACCCCTTCACCGCTTCACTCCTTCACCCCTTCACTCCTTCACTGCTTCACTGCTTCACTCCTTCACTCCTTCACTCCTTCACCCCTTCACCGCTTCACTCCTTCACTGCTTCACGGCTTCACTGCTTCACTCCTTCACTGCTTCACTCCTTCACTGCTTCACCCCTTCACTGCTTCACTCCTTCACCCCTTCACCCCTTCACTGCTTCACCCCTTCACTGCTTCACTCCTTCACCCCTTCACTCCTTCACTGCTTCACCCCTTCACTGCTTCACTCCTTCACCCCTTCACTCCTTCACTGCTTCACCCTTTCACTCCTTCACTGCTTCACGGCTTCACTGCTTCACTCCTTCACTGCTTCACTCCTTCACTGCTTCACTCCTTCACCCCTTCACCGCTTCACTCCTTCACCCCTTCACTCCTTCACTGCTTCACCCCTTCACTGCTTCACTCCTTCACTGCTTCACTCCTTCACCCCTTCACTGCTTCACTCCTTCACTGCTTCACCCCTTCACTGCTTCACTCCTTCACTGCTTCACTCCTTCACCCCTTCACTGCTTCACTCCTTCACTGCTTCACCCTTTCACTCCTTCACTCCTTCACACCTTCACTGCTTCACCCCTTCACCCCTTCACTCCTTCACTGCTTCACCCTTTCACTCCTTCACTGCTTCACTCCTTCACCCCTTCACTCCTTCACTGCTTCACCCTTTCACTCCTTCACTGCTTCACTCCTTCACTCCTTCACTGCTTCACCCCTTCACTGCTTCACTCCTTCACTGCTTCACTCCTTCACCCCTTCACTGCTTCACTCCTTCACTGCTTCACCCTTTCACTCCTTCACTCCTTCACACCTTCACTGCTTCACCCCTTCACCCCTTCACTCCTTCACTGCTTCACCCTTTCACTCCTTCACTGCTTCACTCCTTCACCCCTTCACTCCTTCACTGCTTCACCCTTTCACTCCTTCACTGCTTCACTCCTTCACTCCTTCACTGCTTCACCCCTTCACCCCTTCACTG